>VWZT01013310.1:154268-168393 GCA_013397055.1 Pachycephala philippinensis
AAAAAAAAGAAAAAAAAAAGAAAAAAAGAAAAAAAGAAAGGTTGGCAAGATTTTGTTAAGTGTATTCCAGAATTCAGCTTTGCCCTTGACTCTGTCTGTATTTAAATATTTCTTCAATTAAATAATGATCTCATACAGTACATTTTTTCGTAAGTGTTGAGTATGAACAGCTTTCACTGAAATCAAAAGCACTGGCAGGTGTTTATTACTTCTGTTTAATTAATCTTCTAAGTTTTTTTTCAGACATTCATGCACAACAGAAATCTCTCATGGCAGAAGGAGTAGTTGGTAGCTTTCAGTGGAAGACCAATGATTTATGAGATGGATGGCGTGCTGCCAAGGGCTTGCAGGCCCTTGACGTCAAGCACTGCTTTTGGATATCTGAGCTGATCAATGAGTTTGGGCAACCGAGCATGTGAGTACCTAGCTGGACTAACTGAGACTGCCCTCATCGGCCCTTCTGAAAATGAGGCTGCATTAAAAAGTGCAGTGAGAAGCATCTTAACAGCTCTTCTAATTTCTTTCTTTCTTGTGATTTCCATGCAGTTTCAAGCTCACTGTGGTGACACTGAAAGTGCATGGAGGTAAAGAATCTAGGAACATTTTATAGCTACAGTACATCCAGACTCTCTAGCCTTTTCTACAGTTCCTGTGAGGATACAAAGGCTTATGCTGGGATTGCTATCAGGATTTCTTCTTCCAACACATTAACAGGCCCACAAAAAGCCTTTGTAACTGCATGCATCTATTTCAGATTAGATGAAATCTGGGCTTGATCTCCTCTACTGCACAAAACTCTGGGCTGTGTGCTCTCTTTGAAAGTACTGGAGTCTTAAGGGAAGGAGGAAATTTTTCTGCCATACACGACAGATGAGGTACTGCTAAAACCAGATGAAAAAGTGGCTGGGAAGAGTCAACCTCATTTCTCTTGGGAAGCAGCAGAAGCAGATGAAATTGTATCTTTCTTCCACCTGCCTTCTTATTTTCATAAGTCTCTGTGGAGGAACCCTCAAACTGCTGAACAAATGTGGGCAAGGATGTGGTGGAAGGGAAATCCAAATAGACCAAAATCCTATTCCATCCATTGATGCTTCCAGGTCCTGTTGGGAGGGCACTGGACTTATAAAATAGATCTGGAGTCTTCCTCCTTCTCCTCCTCCTCCTTCTCTGCCTCTGGCTGACCTATTCTCCCAGCCTTGCTGTGTCTCTCAATCTGACTGACCAAGACCTCAGAAGCAGACACACGTGACAGAAGCAGTCACATGTGACATATGACACATCCTCCCTGGCCATGGGCACCTTTGCATGGTTTGCTAAGGCCCCTCATCAGGAGAAAGAGGAAGAGGACAGCCAGCTTCTTCACGCACCATGGCAGACCTTTGTGCTGCCACAGAAACACCTCTGTGTCTGCACCTGACACTTGTTCCTCAGAGATGGGTCAGAGGCAGAGCAGCAGCAGATGTCTCAGGCAGACAGGCCCCTACACAGGGAAGGACTAGTGACACTCTGCTGTGCTCCCCCTAAATCATATTCTGGGAATGTCTCCACCAGCTACAAGGAGTACTGAAACCAACTGGCTTCTTCATTAGCATGCTGGGAGTTAAGGTTGAATAAACACATGCTTTTCTGCCCTTTCACCTCTAAACCAGGAAAGTAACTTTTCAGGCTGCTTATAAAGGGCTATTAAGAGAATAAATCATCTTATTTCAGGGGCTTCAGTCTGCCCCAAAGGGGATGTGCAAAGCATCTGAAAGAGAGCAAACTGGTTAACACCAGCTGGGAAGGAGCTCAGTGCCCAGAGATTCAGGCTTCCCTAGGTACCTCAGCCCTACCATGCAGAAATACAGGCAAAACCTGTCACACTCCAAAACCTTGTAGGCTCAAATGTCTTTTGTTCCTGAAATCACAAGAAACACAGTTCAGCTGCAGGTAAACATCAGCTCATGGATAGCTGGACACCACTCTCATGTTGCCAAGCTAGAGGAAGACGTCAACATGGGCAGCACCACATCAACTAACAGGGAACCCAGTCACTGCCAGAACATACGTGGGGCAAACAGCTGGTCTCCAGTATCAGTCCCAAAACACTGAAGCAAAATAGTCTGTGCAGGGTCTTATTTCCTGACTGTTTTGTTTTTTCAAGCCTCCGAGCAGCAAAAATGCAGGAAAGTTAAAAACCTGGGGTGAAGGTCAGGATGGATGAAGAAAGAAAAGGCTTTGCTTGCCTTTTCATGTGAACTCTACTGATGATACGCTGTGTCATGCACTGGTACTAGGGTGGTTTGAGTGTCCTAGTTTCTCTGGCTGCTGGAGGCAGAAACTATCTCCTCCAGCATATGTAAGTGTCTGTGCAATCACTGTTTTCTTTTGCATTGCTTTGCTTTGCTTTTTCCCCACCCCTCAAGATTACAAATTTTTAAAGGAAAAAAATCCCTGAAAGGGCCAATGAACTTCAAGGCCATAAAGAAGGCAGAGCATAAATCACAAATGTAAATTGGGACTGCTCTTCGGAGGTTCGTCTTATCCCAACAAGAAGTAAAATGCTGCTGATTTCTTGTGATATTTACTCTATTAGTACTGAGAAAAGTAGAAAGAGTAATTGATTTTGCTTTGCAGCTATGGTTTGTAAGTGAAAACATGTGTCAGCTCCAGTATCACACACTGGTTATGCTTCTGTCTTACTGTTTTTCAGTGTCTTTAGCCTGTTTACTTCAGAAAATTTGACCTGATTAGTTAGAAGACTTTCTACATCGTGTTTAATTTGTCATTCCTTCATAGTCTCTCTGCTTTAGTTTTTGAGATCATACATTCTCTGAGCTAACAAAGCATACAGGAAGTTTTCTCTGCTCATCTGACAAATTATTTAAAAAACACAAGCATGATATTGAAAGAAAACGAATCTCTTATTACAACATTCAAATTAGACTGATATGGGCTACAGATGGTCTCAGTCTGGTAGTGCAGAGAAACAGTGAGCATTTTTAATCCAAATCCACCTGTAAAGAATTAGGTTTCAAGTTTTAACATTCTATATGTTTCTCTTTTTTCCCCCCTCTCTCTTTCTGGAGAGCAAAAGTCTAGCTACATCTGTTCCTACCCTGGATCCACACAGAACCTGTTGATGGGAGCAAATCCATTAATTTTTTATCTGTGGGGGCCAGGACATAATCTTCTAAAGAGAATTGTGTTTCCTGCAGAGAAGATCTGCAATAGGAGAGCGGAGTAACTGAAAGCAAACTCCAGGGCTGCTCTCTGGAAGCCATGGGATGTTCATCAGCTGTGACACAGGTCCCACAGCCTGAAGTGAGTTATCAGCTCAGCCTGTGCACTGCTCACCCCCAGCTGTGTTGTCCCTACCCCTTCACTTTGGTTATGCAGTTGCAAGGTGGTGGTTGAAAACGGATGAAGACAAGTTTGTAAGGCTCGACCATCACTTGGCTGCAAAAGATAGACCCAGGAGAAGGGCTTGTAGGGAGGAATGGTGCTACATCTGCTGTTACTCACCTCTGCAGCATCTCTCTTGTTGAGTGTGTTGTCCTACAAGTTTCAGAAGACCTTCTCTTCTGTGGGGATATGACAAACATGGTACCAGCTGGAGGCAGAAGGTCCTTCTCCCCGTGTGCTTTGGGACTGAAGGTGAAAGCGCTCCGCACTACTGTGGTGCATTCCTGTCTGCCTAGAAGCAGCTGGCTGGCTGCCATTGGAAAGCTGCCATTTTTGTCTCATGATGCTGTCAAGCGGCCTGAAGGACCCCAGCAAGCTTGGTTTCTGATAACCAGATAGACTGGCCAAAGACTCCATCCATTCCTTGGCTAAAGTGTTTCCTTCTGCTGACCAATCTCAACTGCATTGTTTTCCGGACTGAGCCAGTGCAATCTTCCTCTTCACCTACGCATCACCTTGTCCTGTATTCCTGTTTTGCTGCAGGATTTGAAGTTTGCCAGATACTGCCACTTGTACCTCTACCACACAAAAGGTTCCAAGAAGAAAAATCAGGGTCTCTGACAGTTTCCACCGAGCACTTCCAGTGCTTTTCTGACAATTCCATGCTCAGAAATCTAATCCAACAAATCATTGTTCTGGTTTCACACTATGATTTCCTGTAGCAACAAGCTCCACATTTTAACTACAAACAATGTAAGACTGACTTTGATCAGCTTTTTAGTCAAAGCAATCAAGCAATGTGACTGAGAACATCCTTGCTTTTGTACTAGCGGACAAAGAAAACAGAACATCCTGTTGATCCTCTCAAGGCCGGTTTTAAAATCACCCGCCTCTCTACGTTGTCCCCCAAATATTTCAGCACCAAACTACTCACACAGGAAAGCCCCTGAGAGTTATTCCAAGCCCACTGTTATTCCTCTAACTTCTTGCTGATTCCCTTTCTACTCTGTTATTTTAAATAAGAAATGAAGAAGGAGGCAGCACTCCAGAATACCGGAGCACTCCATTTTGTATTAAGGCATCAGGACATTTTCCCTATAGTTTTCCTATTCTAATTTGTATATTTCCTAACAACTACTTGGGTCTTTGAGCTCAGCAATATGTGCAGAAGAACTCTTTTTACGGCCTTAAAAACAACAAAAAAAAAAATTACTGAACTACAGCTGTACTAAAATAGCGGAGTAAACTTTGCATTGCAGAAACATCTGTAACACAAATGAAGACCCATCCCTATGGTCCTTCCAACACAAAGTCAGCAAGGAGACAAATGATAAGAGGTGATGTGATAGACAGAGGGTCAGTAGCAGAGACAGAGAAAACACCTGGTTATCCTGGGCAAGGACCAAGACTGTGGCTGAGTGGCGTGGTTCTGGCTTTCTCTTTGGGAAATGGATGGTTGGGCTAATTACACCTATGTCCTTTATCACCTCAAGCAATCTAACAAAGTGGGAAGTGAACCATCACAAAGGACTGTTAGGAATAGGCCTGTTTCCTAAAGTCTGTTTTCTTGCATCCAGAGGCCTACCTCTCTCACTGTCCCCTCAGAGGCTCTCTTCTTCCTCTTTTTCCCCCGTATCATGTATTATTTGCCAGATCTGTTTAATATGAATCAGGAGAAATAACTGTTTCACGAGCTCTGCTCTAACAGATCTGCACAGATATGGTCACCCAAGAGACAATGAAACTTTAACTGACCTACTTGTAGCCAAAGTTTAACTTTCAACAAGGAAATAAGCAATGACTTTGATCCAAAGTTTTCAAGGAAGAAAAAAAGGAGAAAACCAAAGATAAAAGTCAGCCAGTTACTCCTGAAAGACATAACACACTCCACAGTGTATTTTTCAGGGTAGAGGGGAAGGAGGAAATGGGGAGCTCTTAATTCATGTTCCTCATTCCACAGGTCTCAGGGGTTCTTTGAGTCTTACAGCTGGTCTGATTTATAAATAGGCATATCTCTCACTTTTTATTTCTTGCTTCTTTGTCATTTTCCTGCTGGCACATCTGGTCCAAGAATGGCCACCAGACAGGAAATTATTGCAGACACTTCAATGAACTTTCTTATTGATGTGACAGTTTTCCAGTAACCAGACTCATGTTGTTTAGCCAGTATGATGCTAAATGAAGAAGAGACCCTCTATTTCCTCCTTTACCCATTTCCAAAACTGATTTTAGAGGAGAAAAATTTCCAGTATTGATATCATTCTCGCTCTAGATTTAGCAAGAGATTGCTTTGCAGTTTGGAAGAAGAAAATTAGCTCAATTTTGACATCAGAGTATGCCAAATCTTGCAGCAATAAAGAATAACTTGATAAATTGAGGACAGACTGAAAAGCTGCCTGCTTCTACTATTAGGGCCTGATTTTCTCCAACTTTCTGTGGGGACTGTTTTCTGTCAGAAGTGACACTGAATGCTGCCTAGGGAAGTTTTCAAAATGGATTAGTGATGCTTTTGCTAGCTCCTTTTAGAAAACTTTCTGCCAACAGGTTTATACGGATGAGTGGGATCTGTTCTTTAAGACAGACATGCATTTTTTGTACATGCCTATCCAACAGAAAATCAAATGTTGGTTGAACTCCACCTTTATTTTGGGCCAGTCTCCTCTCTGCCTATCTCAGTACCTTCTCTGAATTCCTGTTTTCTCCTCTCCCTGTCCTTCCCATTGCATTGCTGCAGTCTTACCCTCCCATCTGAAACAGAATCACAGAATCATAATGTTGGAAAAGACCTCTAAGGTCATGGAGTCCAACCTTTGACCGACCACCACCTTGTCAACTGGACGAGAGCACCGATTGCTATGTCTAGTCATTTCTCGAACATCTCCAAGGATGTACTCCATCACTTCCCTGGACAGTCCATTCCAATATTAAACAACCCTTTCCATGAAGAAATTCCTTCTGATGTCGAGCCTGAACTTCCCCTACTGCAGGCTGAGGCTATGTCTTCTCATCCTGTGGCTAGCTGCCAGGAGGAAGAGGCCGATCCCCACCTGACTGCACTCTCCCTTCAGGCAGTTGTAGAGTGATAAGGTCACCCCTGAGCCTCCTTTTCTCCCGGTTAAACGACCCCAGCTCCCTCAGCTGCTCCTCATAAGACTTGTGCTCCAGACACTTCACCGGCTCCGTTGCCCTCCTCTGGACACACTCCAGCACCTCAGTGTCTTTCTTGTCATGAGGGGCCCAGAACAGGACACAGAACTCACGGTGTGGCCTCACCAGTGTTGAGTACAGAGGGATGTTCCCTGCCCTGGTCCTGCTGGCCACGCTATTGCTGACACAGGCCAGGATGCCATCGGCCTTCTTGGCCACCTGGGCACAGCTGGCTCATGCTCAGCTGCTGTTGACCAGCATCCCCAGGTCCTTGCCTGCTGGGCAGCTTTCCAGTCACTCTGCCCCCAGCACTGCCTGAGGTTGCTGTGACCTGAAGACAGGACTGCCATTTGGCCTTACTGAACCTCTTAGCACTGGCCTTGGCCTATCAATCCAGCCTGTCTAGATCCCTCTGCAGAGCCTTCTTACTCCATATGGGAACCCTTCCCTAACTGTTCACTAGGAACAATTAATGACAAGTGTGTTGACACACTGTTCTTTCACAGGGGCTACAGCTCAGTGAGATTTTTCTGGAAGGTCCTAGGAGAAACCTAGTCTTGGCAAAACTCTTGCTGTGTTAGCAGAACTGGCACACCTCCTCTCCTGCACAGAAGGTCCCACTGAGATTGCTTTAAAAATTAAAAAGCTGTATTAAAAATAAAAAAGGGTTTTGATTGGCTCCAGTGTTAGAGTGGAAGAGGATGATGTGGCCTCTCGGACTCATACTGATGTTCATACACAAAGATGTGTGTGGTTAGGTCTTGCTGAACTCGATACAATAGATTGTATCCACATATGAGGCTAGGTATCAGGTTTCCTGCTTTTGAGCGGCAATAGGCTAAATTCTGTTATTTGCTCCCACAATCTGAAGGGAGAAAACTTGTTATGCTTTCCCAAAACTTTTGCTTCATTTGTATTTTAATTCTGAATTTATTTAAATAATGAAAATTGGTTTTGCCAGACTATGTCTGGCTGAGGGCCCAGTTCACCCAGGGTCCCCTCTCTGACAGTGGCCAGCATGAGTTGCTTCAGAGGAAGGTGTAAGATACTCTGGTAAGACTCAGTTACAGAAGAAGCAGGCCCCAGGGAAAACTTCTTCCTAAATCCTTCTAGCTAGAGCTTGGCTTCTGTCCTGATGCCCAAGGATTTATATTGCTTCCAAAATCTCTTGTTTATTTTAAAGTATTAACTGTTATGAATCTGGCTAATGTTGCTTTTCATGTTATGCCTAATCCTGTTTTGAACAGGTCTGCAATCTTTGGCTTCAGTTGTATCCTTTGGCAGTGAGTTCCATAAGCTAATTGTGTATTATGTGAAAAAGTACTTCCTTCTATTAGCTTTCAGTTTTTTGTCTGAATAAAAATTATTTTACTATTTTATCCCTCCTTCCCCTTTTCCTGTTTTCCTCACAAATAGATATCCAGCCAAGAGCTGGAGCAGAAGGGAGAGACGTGTACTACTTATCTAAGTTGTGCCTATGATCCAAAGACAGGCGATGGGTTGGATGGAACACATCTCCTAGCCAACCCCACACCTAGCCAGCCCCAAGCAGTCTGCACTATGATGTGCCAGCACCCCAAAAGCAGAGCTTCTGTAAATAGCTTTTAGAGTCACAGATGTCTCTAGAACAAAAATTTTTTTTAAACTTTATTGTAACAAGCTACAATTTTTGATATTTTAGTTCAGACATTTATTAATTTATTTCTGTTTTATATTCACTGCTTTATTACAGACCAGTCGTCTTTAGGACCAGAATTGGCAAATGCAAGGGTAAAATTTGCTATTAGTTGCCAGCCAGCATTCCTCCTCATTCACTAGATACACTTCCCCAGAAAAGAGACAGATGGCACTGCCAGAGACATACTTCCTTGGAGATTTTCCATCAAGGAAAACTTCCTTAAATTAAAAGCTGAGTTTTCTGAGAAACCAAGTAGAAAAGTCTGAATAAGTAACTTAGGACTTACTCTTGCAATGTTCTTCACATCTCCTAGTATATGACAAGTAAAAATTACTTTCCAACACTGCCCGTCACTGTGAAGGCTCTCTGCTGGAGGTGCAAAACGGCAAATTTACCAGCGGCCATCACTCACATGATCTCAGGCTGAATGGGCTCTGCTGCCTCCATCAAGCTATAAAGATCTATGACCCAGAGATGTACATTTTCATTTATCCCAAGACTGCATGGATGGCTCTCCAGCAATACCAGAGCGCTCCCCATGCAATACAGAGGAGTATGCAATACAAAGAGCATTGTAGCATTAACTCCATATTTTGCCTTAAAAATCCCCAGTACTGCATTACACTTAAAATCTGCTCTGGCCACTGTTCTGACAATTAGATGTGTGCCACAGCCTGTACTTCATACAGATTATCTCTGTTTTCTAGAAAAAACATATTTCAGTCCTCCAGGCACATTAATCACTAGCCAACTAAGCAGTTTAACTCATCAAAATCTGGGCCTTACAACTTATGCAATTTAATGAATCAATTTCAGTGCCACTGTGGGCATACCAGGCCACTCCATCATTGTCACCTACTGAACTGGAGGAAGTGAAACTGCTTCATTTTCAGTAACTACTTATCTAAAGGCAGAGCAGAAGTGGCATGGCCGTTTTATTCATGGATAGCCACTGGTCAGGGAATTTGAGGAAGCCAGCTGTACAGAAAGTGTGGGTGATTGCTAGGCTAGGCATTCTACCTCATGAACGTGTTCTTGGGAGCTCTGGGAGATCACCCAAGCCAAGATACAGGCAAGGTCCAGTGCTGACCTTGAGACTACCACAGGACATCAAAGAACAAGATGATCATCAAATGACAACATAAACAGCTCGGTGAAGGATGGCATGGAAACAGGAATCACACTGAACTTTTCCTTTGCAGCTGCTCTCCATACTTGGGCATTGCCGTGTGTCAAAGAACCACTGCTTCACAGCCCTTTTCCTAACAGGTCTCACAATGAAGTCATTGCTCGAGATGTCTGGAGTCATAAACAGCTATACGATCTCACCACGAAAGTGGGTGAAATACTGGCAGATATTTGTCCAGTACCAGGTGTTGCAAAGATAAACAGCACAAGCACAAAAGGCAGTGAAGAAGATGGATCTTGCACTGGTGCTTTCTCAGGGTTAAGGGCAGTCATGAACTTTGTGAACTGTAGAAAAGGAAGAACGTCTTTTGAACAGCTCTACTTTCTCAAATGGTGTGTGTGAGAAACAGAGGTCTCCCCTATAGAGGCTGTAGAACTGTCTGCATTTGGGATCCTGTACAGCCATAAGGCTCTCTTGCAACCTTAATTTTTAATTTGGAAGAGATATTGTCATGGCTCTTATGAGCTGGTCAAGGACTTCAAAGAACCTCCTGAAGAACCCATACAATCTAGACACTGCAATATCTGGGAGGAAGCTATGCATACCCCAAAGTACAGCACCTAGCCATAGCTAGGGACCTGCCTACTTGTGTGATGCTGCCTCCCTCTTTGTGTTACCAAAAGGACAGCACTAAACTTTCTGAACAGATTCTGCCTCTCCTGCTTTTCTATTCACACTCCTGAGTGGGGTATGGGCACAGAGTGAATGGGAGGCAGCAGTGAGAGAGGGCATGAATGTGCAACATTCAGTCTCCAAGTGACAACAACATGAATGATGGCAGCAAAATCTGCAGAGGACATTAAAGATTACATGATTGCAAGGAGATACAGATGAACGAACTGCTATCTGCCTGCTGCAGCTCCCTGATGAGTCATGATGAACAGGTATGACAGCTTAGAAGGAGAGGGGGAGCTTCTACCATTGCCTGTTCCTCTGGAACGCCTCTTCTGAACATCGACTTAGTCTTGTCTGATAACCCTCAGCTACCATCTCCCAAAGGAGAATAAAGGACTGGAGCTGTTTGGCAAAGTACAGGACAAACAGTTCCTCAACCTCTCCCATTCACAGCCAGATTTCACTCATTTCAGCTCTGAACACTCAAAGTTTTAGCTGTCGCAAATACAGAGTAACAGGATGGGTTTCCATCTACTGCTGCATCAAAAGACATCCCAAAACTTACACAGGAAAAATGCACCCAATGCTCTTGGATTAATTTTATTGTCATCAGAAAGACCTACATTGGGAAAGTCTTGGAAATACTTGTAATTTCCCGAGTGCATGAAGAGTGTCATGGGCACCCTGGTGACACAACTGGGTACAGAGTAATCTTGCCTGTATTGTACTTAGCATGTGATGATGAACCACAGGAACCATCTGGACAGAAAAGCTACTGCCAGTTGATTTGGGCAGGAAGAAGCAACAAAATGTAGCAGTGCTGTAGGTACCGCCAAGCCACTTGGACTAAAAATGAACTGAGGCCTTGCTCCAAACAAGGAAGACTTAGCAATTTCCTTAGCAAATGTCCCTAGTGGGTCTGAAGGCAAGCCCTTGCAAAGTGCCCCAGCTACCCTCTCAGATCTTCATGCTGCCCAACACTTTTTGCATATTAAGCAGAGAAAGAAAGAGGATGACTGGCCTTTTCAATTAAAAAATGAAATGCTGCCATGTTATTAAAAGAGGTGGTGCCTTGGTATTGGTTGATGCCTGGTTGTGCTTAAATGCTTACAAAGGTAAAAAAGGATGAATCACCCTAATACCAACACTTCCCGCACTACCAACAAACTAAGAAGTCTGAAGCTGGAAGCAGTCACATTTTGCAAGTGACACAACACAGGATTAAAAAAAAAAANNNACAATTAAAAGACTGTAAATCAACCTCTATTATTAATATGAAGCAAGATTCTTGCAATTTTTCATTTTCCTGACTTAGAGAAAATCTATTTTCATGTTACTGCAAAACCCAAGCCAGAAATTTGGAAGAGTTTATTTGGTTTATCCATTCCTCTAGGGCTACTATGCATCCCTCTTTACACAGACCAGCGCATTGGCTTTCAATTAAGACAACAGAAAAACATAAATCTAAGTTTCTTGCTGGAGTTGTTTCTGTAAATCATACTCCCCCTCTATCCCATCCAGCAGCCACCAGAGACATGCAAAAATTGTAATACTGAGTTTTTATGCATGACAACCTTCCTCCTCTTTCCCATTCAATTATCCTTGACTTTCTAAAGCTGTTAGTACCTAGCAAGAGCTACAAGTACATCACAGATGGACCAATTTCATTGAACTGCAATAGGAGGGATTAATTCCAAGCTTAACAAGGAAACCTAATCCTAGCCTTAGCTACAGAGAGACCACCAGCTCTTCTTTGTTTTGACACAGCAAAGCCTGCTTTTTGCAGTGACAGTGTCTACAGCTTACAAATTTTGAAACCACGGTGGTGGGGAAAAGAATCAGTTGCATGAGTGGGATGTTAAAATGTGGTTTTGACAGAGCTGGCATTTCTGAGACTCTGCTTGTACACTTGCTTTGTACCACGGTAGGGTACATTGAATGCCTTTGCTGTCATCATCTGTAACACTGAAAAAGAAGTGAGAAGAGGAGAACGCAGAAAATTAGGGCTTTTGGGAGAAGAGCACTACAGTATTTTTATCAGAAGGTAAAATGTAAAAGTATTACAATAAATGATGGTACTGTAACTTGATGATATTTCTCTGACAGGAGAAGATACAAAGAAATTCACTATCTCTATACTATGAGTTCTACACTGTACTTAAAGATAACAGTTTTTCACTTCAGAAGAAAATGCAATTAAAGTAAAAAATAAATGTGGCAATCTGAGACCATCATCTACAATCTTCCTCCCGAGAAAGGCTGCAGTGTTACCAAAACCTAACCACCACCTTAGACCATCTTTCTAAGCTCTCTCTTTCTTACGTACAGGAAGTGCAAAACCCCCAGAAATATCAAGAACAACCACAAATTTAGCTATTCTGCACCGGATTTCCAAAGGGTAATCCAGGGTCAAAGTCCAGGGTCATGGGAGACTGTTTCATATCAGGAGATGTTGGGACATTGCAGCACCTTGTTGGACAGGGATGCTGCTCTCACCCATTGACCGCCAACATGACACTCCAATACCCATTCCTATCCATGGAAAATCTGTTCTCAGCTGAGGAGCATTCATAAGGTGTGTGAGTCTATAAAAGATCTTTTGAAATCCATGATTCCAAGATTTCAACAGCTCTGTCCTCCCAGACCAGCTGTTTGTTCCCAAAGACATTTCTTCTGCCAGGGCCTGTCACACCTGCTGCTAACTCCTGCTTGCACTGAGATTCCAGCGGTAGGCAGCTTGGGCAGTCTTTGTAACTTCCCACACTGCAAAGCCCTGATACTCCCCTCTCCATCATTTTCAGGCTTATGGTGATGCCCCACAAACACTGCAGCCAGTTCCTGACCACGCAGGACTGCTGCTCCCTGACCAGTGCAGGGTTTGCAGAGCTGCTCTGCCAAGGCACCTGTACATTTGCAGGTGTAGAGACTCTGTTTGACCAATGGAGTTGAGTTTTCCAGGGCAGCGGTGAAAGAGTTACCATCTCACAGCTCCATAGAAGTTGTGAGGAACAGTAAAAGCCCTTTCCCACTGACAGCACTACATGGCAAGCTCCCAGATCTAATGCTGAGGCTCCAGGCTGCTGGGGATTGACACGGGAGGAAGATGCAGGATGCACAGATAGTGATGGACACCACAAGATAGGCAAGCCCTGCACAAAGCTCTAGGAGCTGCTTAAGAGCAGTTAGAGATACACTAGCAAATGGTGCATTTTGCTTTTCATGCACTCTTCCATGCCACACTGTTTTTGTAATCTTGAATGCAACTTAACACAACAGCCACAATGCAACTAATGAATCAAACACAACCCAGATCAGCTGGAATGTCAATTCAAGCTGTTATGCACAGCCCAACAGGAGTCTTCCTTGTATGGCAGGTAGACAGAGTAACAAAGAAAATTAGCCAACTAATGACTAAAAGCCCCCATGCACACACATGCACACACACACAGAGGTGCATGCAGTCACACTCACTCTTGGATGCAGAAGGCTAAACAACAGAATCATATCCAACGCCGGAAATATTGTATGCTCGTTAAAATACTGGCCAGACTGCTTTATGATTACTATCCCAGGATTTTAAGTGATGGCTGAGTTTGAGATGAGCCTTGCAGAACAAAAACTGACGATGAAGAGAGGAGGGAAGTGGAGATGGAGAGAGTGAAAGGGAGTTAGAACATATAGGAGAGACTTTTCTCCTAGAGTAGCCAGAATTAGTTTGACAAGTAGTCACTGTTTCTAAGCCAATGTTCATTCTTTCTGTCTGTTGGGGCATTATCTTAGATGACCAAGAAATTATGGAAATGAACGAGAGAAGCATAGCAGCATAAGCTATTTAACATTGCTCACAGCAACTCATAGCAAATCAAAGGGGAAAATAGAAATGTGGCCTGTGCTACATCCTCTCAATGCAATTGGAAGGATTACTGATCATGCCAGCTCTTATCCTTGACTCTTTGGGGCGTTTTTGCAATTGTTAATTTTTAATTTGCTCTCCATTTGCAGTTTAAGACTGCACCAAGTGAATGAGCTAGGCTGTATGTTTCAGCTAAATGTAAAACAGATCATTCATAAAGTGGAAAAAAAAAAAGTGAGGAGATGAGTAACAGTTAAAA
>VWZT01013310.1:176884-207090 GCA_013397055.1 Pachycephala philippinensis
TGCCATGTGGTATTTAGCAATCAGAATCTGAAACACTGACACTATTTTATTACCATAATGACTTTGCAAGTGCAAAGTCCTGGTATCACCAGTCAAAATGAGATCATGGCACCTGAGGGGTTAACAAGACTGGCACAGCCCTCACACGCATTGCTAGAACTGGGGATGACAGAAGCAGCACACAATCTGCTAAGTGAAGGTCTCTGCTGAGGCCCTCATCAGCACAGGGCCCAAAGTGTTGACATATAGGCACAATAGATTTTTATTCTGCTGTGTTTTATGGCATGTCATATCCAAAAGACATACCTCAAATGGTCTGAGGCACCAGAAAGCAATGATAAGATTGGCAAAGTAATGCAAAAAATGGATAGTGTTGCACTTACAAACAAAATCAGGTAAACTCAAGCATTTCAAATAACTGGAGAAAATAGGACTCTCACATGGCTACTGCCCAAAAATGCTCAGCTACACAGAACTGTTATTTTAACAGTCTTATACATAGCCTCTAAGTAAGAATTGATTTTTCATATCAAATTCTCTTAAACTCGTATCTAAAAGAATTCCCCTCACTTAAGAATTTCCTTATTTCCCCTCACATTAGGATGGAGTCTGGACTGCTTCCAACATAACTCCATTATAACCAAGGCATCTTGTCGCTGATCTGTGTAGAGTTAACCCAAGGTAGAGCTGTACTTCCAAAAGCATAACTCAACCGTGACTCCAGAAGACTGGCAGTAAAGAACATCTATGGACAGTAATTTCCTCATCTACTCCAGCTCTGTCCCCAAAATATACAAGGCTGCACTGTCCCTGTGACTTAGAAACAGGCAGATCCCAGTAAGGCAAAAGTTGTTATACCGATGGAGAACTGAAAATATTCAACAGCTGTGAGCCTCCCCAGTCTTTTATCTCTGAATTTCAATGAGTATCTCAACACTAAATCACTCTCTTCCAAAGCTAGTGTACAACCTCTATCTGTCTCTGTACTAGTACTCTGGGAACTTGTGGGCAGGGTAGTAGTTTTACAAGGCTAGTTCACGTTTTGTCACCTAAAATACAGCAAATAATCATCCTATTCTTGGCTTGCAAGAAACAGTGATGGAGCAGTCTTTCAGGGAGCACATGCAGCAATCCCCTGAACTCAGTAAGTGATCGGAGGTGCCTACTGGCTCAAGGGGAATGCAGAATGAGGGTGTTACAACAGTCTCTGTAGCCCATGGGCAGAGGAAGGTTACCCCACAATGGTCACAGCATTCAAATGAGATTGCTGCACTCCACCACTTCCTGAGAACCCAGCCTTTCTCATTCTGCTGCATGATGAGCTAGCAGAAACTGATGTGCTAACTGAGAAATGTCTTTCTTATAAATTACAGCCTGGAGATGCTACTGACTAAAAGCATGCTGGCTGTGGTGCTGGTGTGCTGCCTGACTATTTGCTTGCTGTTGTAGGCTGTGCGAAAGCAGAGATTTTCTATCATCTTATTTCGCAGATCTCACAATAGGAGTTGTGTGCACCCAGAGGGCACCACCTGCTGCCCCCACCACCCACCCCCTCCCGCTTCACACAGCTGTCTTTGGCCATGTCCACGTGGCATTCCTCACGTCTGGGGTAGGTATTTCTGCAATGGATCAGTTTGCATCCAAAACCTCAACATCCTAAAACTAAAGCTAACCCCAAAAGCAGAGCTGTAGAATTAGCAGGTTTGTACTCCTGGAAGAGGACATGGAGACAGCTCACGGGGTGTTACAAAGGCTATTCACTCACGACTAGGCTATTTTTGACTTGCTGAGTCCTTTAATATTCATGCAACATTTCTTCCTTCCCATAGTGCAGGAATCACAATGTGACAAATCACTATTTTTCAAACCACAGTGCCACAGGCTCTATCCAAGGGAGGGAAGTACAAGAAAATCTGGGTTTGTCTGTGTAGCATTATGGTTTGTCTCTCTGTTTGCTTATTTAATGAGAGTTTTCCTATTTGCATCTCCTCGATTTCTGGAAAAAAAGGTCTGTGCCAGTTGTGATGAAGAATACTAACAACTTCCTAAAACAGGTGCTTTTCAGCAAAGGTTCTGAGGGTCTTCATGACAGACCTGCTGGGCAGCTGGGATGAGGAACACCCCTGCCAGAGCAGCCTGAGGTCTTGCAATGTATAGTGAGGAACAAATCACCATACAATGTTTTATATGCTGGTACACAGACTGGTTTCAAGGCAGATGTGCCCATTGCAGACCTGGGTGATGCTCTTTCTAATGGTGATGCTACCAGCTTGACACCCAGGAGCAGCAGCTTGAAAACTCACTAGAGGAAGAAACTACTTGCTCAGCACTGGGCTGAAGCAATCAAATAGGACCCAGTTCCTTCTGTATGACTGCAGCTCAGTTAGTGCACTCATGCTGTTGTCCTTTTCTTGTAATGGAAAGAAACACACTGCAGAACAGTCCAAGATCAGCTCCCACCAGACGGCATCCTAGAGGCCGAGCACGTCACTTATTTCTAAAATTATCTCCTTCACTGCATGGTTTTGGTCCAGGGTATTGCCCATGCATTCACATCACCTCCTGAGACCACACACACACATCCTTGCTTGTGGGTCCGGTTTCCATCCACTGCCAGGAAACATTACACATAATGTATAATGTGCATAAAACCACACGCCTTGAGATAAGGCACAAAAGCAGATTAAAAATACATATCTATATTGCTTTGCTAGAATGAAATGGCCACAAACAAAGCTTAAAAATTAAAGAAACAAGACTAAAACCATGTAGAACTGGGATCCCATCCGTTCCAGTGTGGGGGTCAGGCAGATGTGCTGGGGAGGTATGAGCAGGAGGAGAGGGTGTCAGATCTCTGCTGCTGCCACAGCTACAAAGCAAGCTGTTCTCTCCTTTCTGCCACACTTCCCTTTTTCAGAGTAAGAGCTGTTAAGAATTACAGTACTTGTTATGTCTTCCTCTCAAATCCTGCTTCTGCTTTGCATACTGCTTTTTCTGTATCTGCAGCTATCCTTATTTTTCTCCCTGTAAATCTCTGGAGCATCTTTGCTTCTTGCATTCTCCCCTGGTGCCTTCCAGCCTGGCTTAGGAAGTTAGTCCCTGCATTTCCAGAAATATGTTTGCTGCTCAACTTTGTTCACCCCTCGTTCACTTCCTCTGACTGTGTGTACACAACTTGCTCCACCTAAGTTTCAGTTTTGGCCTGAAGGAGGATCAGCTCCAGCATCAGGAAAAGCAAGACACCAACAAGGCACAGGCCTTAGGGGCAGTGACACTGTGCACATCCAGCTGGCTGTCAATGTCATCTGCTCAGCTGAAAAATCCCAGAGGGCGTGGATTAGTATGTGTGAGAGCTGAGGTGGGGTACTCTGAAGTGAAAAATCTTGCAGGAAGCACTGACTTCAAGTATTGTTGCAAACCAAATGTCTAAATTACTAAAAAGTTTTCATCTGGACTTGGGACAGCAGCTTTTGGAACAAGGGATGGCTGGTGTGCTTAGCCAGGGCATAGAAGACCTGATATCAAGCCCCTTGTTCCCTGAAGTGGGAACGAATCTGCATTCCATGTACCAAAAGGGATTATGTTCACTGTTGAGCTGCTAGCGCTCAGTGCAGGGAAGGACTGGAAAAGTCTGAGCTTTGTTGTGGTGCCCAGCTGAAACACCTGAGCCAGAGTCCTAAGCAAGCCAACAGCACATCAGCATCTTACGGCTTACACTCACAGGTGCTGCCTGTGCCTTTAGAGAGTGGAGGTGTGAAGACTGCCACCCTGAGAGGGTGAGTCTGGGAGACCTGCAGGAACACAGCAAGCCCATTTCTAACCCAGGACTGGGTGGACAATACTCTTGGGCAGATGGTGTAACTCTTTGCTATGGTCCTATGCAGGGCCAGGAGTTGGACTCCATGTTCCTTGTGGATCCCTTCCAATTCAGCACATTCCATGATTCTGTGACATAGCCACCAAGAAGCTCCCTTCTCAATCCTCCTCCAAGCTTCATTCCCCACCACTTGACTCCAAGAGCCACACTCTCCATCCCAGGACTGGCCAGCCTGCTGAGCAGAGCTGAACTGAGGACAACAGCAATCCTGGTTTATTTTTCTTGCATGCAGATCCGGCACAACTGCTCCCGCAACACTGCAGGGGAGTCTTTGCAGACACAGCACAGGACTTCTCAGAGGACAAGCTAAAGGTAACTGTGTGGAGCTGCTGTACAAAAGCACTTTAATTGCTTTCGATGCTGCAGACTAACTTCATTAAGCCCTAGGCAGATGAGTCACAGTAGCAGGCTGTACTGGTGAAGGAGACACAGTGGGACATGGGTTGGAAGGCAGCCTTTCCACAGTAATTAGACAGTTTCTGTTGTAAGTGGAACTGCCTGATGTCTTGCCTTCAGCTGGACTTTAACAGTAGGTGACCAGAGATGTCCTCAAGGACCAGAAGATGCTAAACAGTGTCCAGCATATCTGGTTTCTGTTGAAATGAATAAAGTAATGGTTTTCCTCAAAGGGCCTAAGAGCCTCCAAAGCTCACAGTTTCCTTATTTCTTTCAAGCAAAGAGAAAACTAGTACTCCACAATCTACATCCACTGCCTTCACCCAATTAGATCTTGTTAACCTGGCAGACCCTCATTAATATGTGTAGGGGAAGAGAATGTCCTTGCTGCAAGACCGAACCTGGAAGGCACAACCTGACACATTCACAACTCATCTGGCAGCAAAAAGGATGCAGCACACTTTCCACCATGATTTTCCTAAGCTGAGGTCTAAGCTCCCTTGCTGTGGACGCTGTTACACACAGTAACTAATGCAGGTGTGGGCCCTGTTCCTGAGATGCTGGTGCGAGCCCCACTTGCATGCCCAGAAATGCACCTCAGACAGACTCTTAGCAGTAGTCACCACGATCTCATGTCACAAGAGCTTGGGCCTTGCTAAAACCATGCAGGCAAGAGAACTTGGAAGCAATCCTGTGTGAAGGCTTGCATATGAATTTGGGAATTTCCAGTCTCTGGGTATCTGAAATTATTACTGTTACCTGTAAAAAGACAAAGCTGTGATGAAAATCCTCCTGATGAGACCACACCAGGAGACCAGCTTCACCACCCACATGCACACGGGCAATGAGAGCTAATGGAAGGGGTCCCTTCAGCTTCTCCACCCCCTGTGGTCAGTGTGGGTCCAGCACTCTGACTGCAAGAGGCAGTCCCCTCAGTGCACAAAGAAGGGAAGACATGCTGCCTTTCAAAAACAGGCTGCTAATTAGATGAACTGCAAGGTTTCATGCTTTCCCTTCCCGCTCCCTTTTTTTTTTTGGTCTTTTAACATAATATCTAGCTCTCAGGTGAGACTGAATTACTTCTAGGCATACTTGTGCTAGAAAGCATTCAAACTCATCAGATAATCTTCTAGGGCTCTGTTAACTTACCTTTTCATATAGCAAACAAATACTGTGAAGGCAAGAGCAAAAAATTTCACAGAGTGCAGCTGAATTAGGATGGACTTATTCCTGACATAATAAATTGGCTTAATAATATTGCAACAATGAACACTAATGAGAATGTCCTCTTTTATTTCTTGTCCCCTCACTGTGAATTAAGTAGCTATATCCTGAAAATTATCAGGCTCTGAAAAGTTATCAAATATTTGCTTGAATGACACAATTTTCATGACAGAATATTGTCCTGAGAAGAGTTATTATGTAATACATTTGCAAAAACTTTGCCAACAAACTTCAAAAGCTTTTTAAATTAGTGTTTATCATTAACTGCCAATGTTTATTAAAAAATCTTAAGCAGCATGGTCATGGAACTTTATGGTTTCCTACATCTTTAAGCAGTTCATTAAAGTAACTGTAATAACTAATGAATGCATAGCAGTCTATAGTGGCTGTTGCTGTGCAGATCTAGTGGTAACTGCAGAAGGGAGCAGCTTTTTCAGAACCTGATTTTTATTAGTTTTCTACTTTTGCTGCAGAGATTATGTAGGAGCAGCTGCAGCTCCTTTGTGCAAGTTTATTTGGTTTCCGAAAGACCAAAATATGCTTTTCCTCCTTTATCTTTTAGTGTCGGGACGTGGAGTGGGGATGGACTTTCAGCTAGCTGTGTGTTTGTGTCCAGACTGCTCCTGGTGAAGCCTAGATCAGAACCCCCTCCAGGAAAACCCCTGCATGTCTAACCATGAAAAATAACAACTCTCATCATACATGTGGGAGAGAAAGCGGATGTCAAATTTTGCTGAATCAGTCTAAGTTATGTGTTCTCCCCCATCCAGGGCTTATTGGCATTATAACATTTGATTCTTGATGTTGGTGTAGGTGAGGATTACAAGAGCCAATATGGCTAGGGAGTTTTTCCAGGTAACCAAACAGATATCTTTGAGCTTCTTCAAAAGCTTTTTTTCTCTTCCATTCTCACTATTAGTTTATTGTCATAATCAATACATTTATGGAATGAGAGCACTGTGGTAGCAGCTTTCTAAAAACTACAGAAAAAAAGCCATTGCTTTTTTGCGGCATCCCATGAAAAGTAATGTTCACCAAGGCTCCTTCATTTCAATTGCAAATCTGGAATGTGGCAAGTTTTTAGAATGGGTGTGAGATTGCACATTTAAATGTGATCTGGGTTAAAGCTGCTGTAAGACTGGTTCTATTATCCTGCCGACAGATTCATTGGATTTGTGCTGGCATGGTGGAGGAGGGTGAAAGACTCCTTTTTCTGGGACTCCCAGACTCCGCCATCACATTTATAATTGCACAACTCCCAGGCCAGCAATACCAGTGGTCTCTCGTCCCTCTGCATGAGAGATGCCTTGCTGACTCTCTCCCTGCCACGGGATACATGCATTGTTTTCTGGCACTGTGCTGCTTTCTACCAGTTAACTCGACAACCACCACCGAAAAAGCCATATGGATGGAGGAAGTGGTTATATCCAATTAAGGTTTTCTGCATTGCTGGAAGGGGACTACAGCTTTATCCCTGACTCTGGGATATGCTTCCATTGCATTGTTAGCAAGTGAGGATGTTCTCAGACATGGCCACTAATCTCATTTCACTCATTTTTTTTGACAGCTGGGGCCTGATCTTTCCAAAACATTGTGCCTTCTGAATTCTGCTGGCAGGGGCTGAATGGGTAAGAGAAGAGTCTCAATACTCAAGCCCTGAGTGCATAAGGGAGAGCCTTTATAAGATGGTAGCACATTTGCAAGTGGTTACACCCGGTCCAGCTTCTGTGAGGAAATTCATGTGAGCATGACCACCTGCATAGTTACAGAAGAGGTCACACACAGGAGCTAGGTCACTGGGATAGTTCTCTTTTGGCCACTATCTCACTCTTGAAGGTACCAACAGAGACTCCCAGCTGAGGATCTCTGACTCAGCCATCCGATAATTTGGCCACAGCCATCTGATAACTCGGCCAAAGAATCCATTTTGCAAATCACATGTAAACAAGTGAATGACACAAACTGTTTTATGTGACTCATACTCTCTGAAAAGGCACTCTGTAAACAGTTTTTATGGCTAAAAACGATTATAATCTGTCAATTACAGCACACTACGCAATGGGGCACAAGTGTTCCACATTTTTGTCATTTGTCACACATTGCTATGGCTTGTGTCACACACTGGCAAAACTCTAAAGGCTGAGAAGTTTGGTTATGGTCTTGAGAGTATGAGTGCATACAGGCAGTCTCCTCATGAGAAAAGATTTTGAAAAACAGAAGGATGCTGGTTAGTGGGAACATAATGAACCAACCACAAACACATAGGTAGGGATGAACAATTCTACAAAATGATACCTGAGTCATTATGGATGACAAATGGTGGGAAACAACAAAGCCATAGAAAAGGCACATCCCATGGCACGCTGCATCAGCAAGCCCCCACTAAAAGACTACAGTCTACTCTTTGAAGAAGAAGGATGTGGACGAACCAAGAAGAGTACAGCAATAATCACCCCAAACATGAGCATAAACACATGAACACTTGAACAAAAAGGAGTGAATAACTTCAAGATCAGAAATGCTGAAATGGAGCAACAGATACTGTACACATTTAAGCTGAAGACCTGACCTTTAGCAGCTCAACAACTTAATGCTACTCCTGCCACAGATCATTGCAGACCAAAATCTGACTTTGCCAGGATATATACCTATACTTAGGAGGTTCCCTACTGATATCAGATACATGCTGTTTGTATTTACCCTTTCAGAGTTCAAAATTCTAATGCAGCTCAATGTCTGGGAGAGGCTAGCTCCACAGCAGGCCTTGTAATCCCTTGTAATTTTCGAGGAAGATTTTTCGGACAACCTGCTCCATGCTTCTTCTGGTAGAAGGATATAAATTAAATGTGCCTTGAGTGAATTGCTCTCTGCAACCCTTAAACCTTTACGTTAAGAGCACTAGCACTAGACAATAAATCAAAAGTAGTTTAGTTTTTAGAGTAGGCTTATAATGAAAGTTTTTAGCAAAAATTACCAGTCTGCTTGGGGCAGCTGATAAAAAACCATTTGGTTGGCTCAGATCTACTTTTCACACTCAGAATAAGAAGGATTGTTATATTCTGTGGACATGACTTTCTGAGCAACACAGGACATGCAACTCTTGAGATGGTCAGGAGGAATTAGAGAGGAGTGAAAAAGATCCTGATGCTGTGTTTGGCAAACATTCTGTGTTTGGATCATGGTGTGTTTGTGTGCATGTACACGTGCATATGAACACATGAAATTTTGTGGAGGGCTGAGTGGAAAGCAATATTCACAATTCATCAGCTTAGTGTCATTTGGAGGATGCCGGATGTTTATTACTGGGAATATAATAGTCATTTCCTGTGGGAAAAAAACTATTAGTGGAGTAATTCCAAAAAGTTTAAAAGATTATCCAATGTGTTTCTGAAACCTTCTAGAGGATTTTAAACACTTGTAACATCATGCAGATCTTCTATCAATAACATATATGGGCCTCTTTATTTTTTATTCAGCCAAAGTGGAGACTTTTAGAACAAGAAAAAGTAAACCAGAAGTCTCGCCTGAAGGGCTTGCCACAAAACAAAATGAATTAAAATATATCTTACTTTAACTCAGAAAAAAAATTCTGTTAAAATCCAGATTCCTGAAGATGCCAAGATTTAAAGCCCGTGTTCTCATTAAAAGGTTATATAGTTCATCTTGCCAATCCTAAGTGCTGAAAAGTCATGAAATTGGCATGAAAATTAAAATCTCACTTAAAATGACACACTAGGTTTTGGCCTCTGGGTTTTCAATCTTTAGCTGCCCAGATTTTCAAACTTATTTTTGCAATCTACACAATTAGAAATTATTAAAAAATAACACTGCAGAGGAATGAAGTACAAGTGCTCATGGAGTATCAGAACTGAATAGGCTGATACTTTGTTAAGAACAATTAAGAACTAATTACTTAGTGTCTGTATCTGAATGGATATTACAAGCCATGCTCCATTGCTTGTGTTTTAAGTGCTACATTTGTGGAATATATCAGTTGGTTATAACCAACTTCTAAGTCAATTGTTCTGACTGTCCATGTTTCTGAAGTGCTTTTTATTACAAAACAGGTATCTCTAAAGAACTGTTATCTTAATTAACATTTGCAGATCTTTAGTCAATAGTCATTAGTAATTTTTGACAACAGCTGACCAAATCAGGGCCACGCTCCAAGTAACAGCTGACACCATCTACACTGGTTGAATTCACAAAAGCAGGAGCTTTTATTGACAATCTAGGTAAATAATGGCAGAACAGATGCTATGGGGAAAATGTGCTACTGCAGCAAGAGCCTGTACCACCTCCCTTCTGCAGGCAGAAAGCCAGTGGAAAGCAATGCTGGATTTCATTTTTGACAGCAGCGAAATATTTATTGCGATGAAATAGACCAAGGCTAGAGCTGCAGAAGTTGTTTTTCCACTGGCAGTGCAACCTTTCTCTAATGCATGGGCAGACCTCCAGAGGGATTTAAATACCTAAATAAGGTGGCTGACATCTAAGGAGATTTGCTAAAAGGGTCGAACTCTACCTATGGAGTAAAGCGCACCCATTCTTCCTTGCCTGCCTCCCTCTCATACAGTTTTTAGGAGGAAAAAGAGAGAAGACAGAACATCCATCAACCAATAGCTAAGCACGTATCTTCCATAGCTTTGAATGTCAGCCTCACTGCCATTCCTGCGGTGCCTTTCACTGCTCCTTGGGAGGAAGATGAGGGGCTTGGGGTGGGTATTGGGTATGAATTTGTCCCAGGGGAGGGGATTTCATACCTGAGTGTAGAGGGGTTAATTTGATCTACTCCCATGCACGAGTTGCTATGAGTCTGGAGTGTGAGCAATATGTGAGCTTGCAAAATAGCAATAATCCTGACCATGTCCACGTGGCTTTTATATAACAGAACAAAGCCTGTGCTGTGAGGGATTTTTCTCCTGTCCACTCATGTAAAGTCTGCCCTGATGCGTTCCTCATCCGGGGCAGGAGGGACAGGTTTTGAGCTTAGAGATGCATCTGGCATTGGGGAGAGAGGCCAGAGGAAGGAGGGACACAGTGGTCTTGGCAGAAAGCAGTTCTCACATTACACAGCATTAACTAAGGGCTGCCACACAAAATGAGCCAGCAGCTGCGACTTTGTTTTTGTAGGGCTTTTGCGTACAATTACAGCCCAAACCAGCAGGCACTACAGACTAAGCCATGCTGTTGCAGCTATTCTGCTCTCCCTTCTCACATGCCCATAAAGAGTAGTCACAAACTTTGCCCTTAGCTGGGCAGCACAAAGGACATCCAGCCTGCTTGGAAAGTGGTTTGTTATTGGCCAGGCATTGGGGCTGGCAGACACTGCTTCTGCTGAGGCGCAAACCTGCAGCTTTCTGCACTGCTGCTGTGAAGTCCTCTGACCTGGGGTCCAAAGCAAAGCTAGGTCACATCCATGGTGCCAAAAGGGTGAACATGAAGAGATGCAGCCCTGAGAAGACAGATCCTTGTTGCCCATGTTGCCCAGAACAGTGTGCCTCTCAAAACACCACTCTTCTGCTTGTGGAGAGAGCTGATTCGTTCTGCCCCCTGTTCAGGTCATGTTCAGCCCCTGTGGCAGCACACACATCATTTGTGGTACCTAAGTAGCTTGGTTGGTATAGAGTATGGATGAGTCCTGCCCCAGGCAACTACTGCACAATGCCCTTTTGTGATGATCCAGGCCCTGACTGGAGTTGAGGACCCTTCCCTGTGGCTGCATGCTCCTGAGCTTGCAAGAGCTCTGTTAGCACCAGGAAGACCCTGCACTGCAGGAATGACATAGCAGGAGTTAGGCAGACAAATGTATTTTATGAGAAGCAATTACAGAGCTGAGTGTATTTGTGTGAGAGAAACTGAGTAAAACATTACTAGAAAAGGTCTGGTATAGCTGTCATCCCTAAGATTGGCAACACCCTGGAAAGGGGAGTGGGAGGCTGTACGAGAATCCTCATTTACTAGAGAGCTCTCTATCTGTCTCTGGAGATTTATGAACCTGGTAGCTTGCTCACTGTTAATGCCTTATACTCCTGAGAAGCCCTTTTTGGGCAGAATAAATTATGGCCTCCCCCACCATGGCAAGAACAGATTGTTGTAATTCTCCAAAAGGACCTAACTGCACCATGAAAGATGAAACAGCACGGCATTTCTTTTGAAGCAGAAGTAAAACTAGTTATGCTCTGGGTCTGTGGTCTTTCTTTTACAGAAAAAAAGAGATTAATAATAGATGGTCCCCTGGAAATATTGTTCCACCAGCTCTTAGTTGGAATCAGGCAATGCTAATATGCTAGGGGCTTTCAAGATTATTCTATTTAATCTCTGTAATAATACAGTAATTTTAGACTAGTGAGAAGCCATTGCAACTCCCCCATTTCCCCTGTAAAGACCTTGAATTTCTAAGTGAAAGGAGTCTTAGCCATGTCCCAAGGCAATAGATAAAGAGCCTTTAGCTTCCCTGTCATTCTCTAAAAGTGTCAGATAACCAGGACATGATATAAGGCATTGCGATCAGGAAACAATATACCACTGAAATGCTTCAGGATGCAAGAAGCCTCTTAAAAAAAAAGTACCTTGGAAATAGAAAGTAGACGAGGGTAGTTGAGAGACAGACAGTTAATCACAAGTATCAGTGAATGCAATAGGACAATAAACCTTGTTTACTACAAATGTTTTCGGTTTTGGGTTTTCAAATCTCTAAGAAAGAGTGAGAAGACACCATGGCATATAAGAAAAAGGGCCGTAGCATATAAGGCCACCACCCACTGCAGGCTGAATCCATGTTTCTCAATTATCTTCCAGATACTTGGATTTAATACCTGTAGAAGTCCACACCAGCCTCAGAGATCGTCCCAACAAAGTAAATGAAAATGGGTCCTTGATTGTTCCAGCGTGTTTGGTAGGAGCTTAGCGGTCGGGCCTAAAATTACAGCTTCATTAATTAGCCATTAACTCACACATGCCGTCTGTTTTAAGAGTAGCTATGAGAAAATTAGGTGTGTTTCCTCCTTAGTGATCTTAACTTGTATGACAGATTTGCCTCCTGCCATATCCACCAACTCACTGGAAAAGGAAAAAATAGCTGACAGTGTGTTTGCTTTCTACCCCAGTCTGAATGCAAAACAGATGCATCATGTGGCAGAGCATCACTTTGGCTGCGGGTAGTTTGTGAGCCAAAGAGTTCTGTATTGTTTGGTGTCTAAGAGGTGTGCAGCATTTTGCCTCATGCCTTGTGGACTGCAGCATTGCACAAACTATGCAACCTTGCTCAGTAACAGAAGATACTGAAAAGTCTCAGAGATGGTGTTTCCCTGCCTTTACAAGAGAACTGTCTCTTGTATTTACCAAAATATTATTACTAATAATTATACTCCTCTTGTATTTACCAAAAAGTACTTGGGGTGCAGGATGGATAAAAGCTGTGACCTGAGAAGGTGCAAAGACCAGGAAAATATGTAAAAGAACTAGCAGATCCTGACCCTGAAAATTTAACTATGTTGGCATAATCAGTCTCTGAGGAGGGATTGGGACCTCCTCACAGCCTGCAGTCCCGAAGAACAATCAACCAAGTATACTGCCCTGTACTGGCAGCTTAGCACCAGTCTTCACCTAAAGGGCAGCAGGTCATTTGCTGTTCAGGTATCTCCAGGTTACTGTGTGAAACCACCATCCTGTCCTAGAAATACCTGCTCTGGAAGATGAATTAACAGCAAAGGCTGCCACAAATGAGATGCTGTGTAGCACACGGGGGCTGGGGATATGGAAGCATGGTGTGAGGGTCTGTGCAGCACTTCTTGGTCATGGAACAGCATCATTCTCTCCCTCTTGGGGCACCCCTTCAAACCTAACATTCACTCCAGCTCTGCACAAGTCTCCATTCTGACTGTGAGTAGACCTGTACCAGCCACAGCATTTTTAAGTGGGAGCCCACACTGTTCATACAGTAACACTCATAAACTGAACTCCAAAGGCACTTTGAGATAAGACAGATGGAAAAGGCCTGTTCATTCATTTGCACATCAATCCCCAGAAAGTCAAGAAGCACAGCCTCACCTAGGCAGTACACTGGCTTCATATGATTGGTAATGTCAGTTTCCTCTCTGCGCAGTGAACCACTGGAGAAGAGCTTCACAAAGCAATGACAAAGTAAAACTTAATCTCCTAACTCTAGAGGCATAAGAATCCCTTAACCTCTCCACCATCACTGATGTTGGAGCAGAGGCCTGCTGCCTTTTAGTTATCATGCATTGTACCACAGAAGTTATGATGCATCCGCTGCAGTGCACAAGGACCCTGGAGAGGCTTTTGTCGCCGCAGTAGGCAGCATGTGCTCTGCTTTGCTTCCAGTAATTTCCCTGCAGTTTCAAGCTAGATGCTTTCCAGAAGACATTTCATTTTCAAGTGGGATTTAAAGTGTTGTCATGGTGTCCTGTCCCAATCGTGAAGCAGCAGAATAATTTGGACCATGGCTGAAAACATGTTTCAGTCTTCTGCCAATAGCACCATAGCAGAGCTGAACTCAGATGTGAAGAGGATACGGCTCCCTGGGTTATCCCAGCAACTGGTCACACACTGAGTTTGGTATAGGGGGTATCATCCCATGCAAACCTTCATTCGACCTTTCTCCTCAAATACAAGTCTGGCAGTGACCCAATCCCATGCATTTGTGCTCTGTACCAAGCTGTCTATCTGTAACGAACCCTATATTAACATTGGCATTTTCCACTCTGAAGCAACAGTACTAACCTATTTTGGAGCTGATTTCATGCAGGACACCGGGAATAGAGCACATCTAATGTAATCAATCTTGCATTTCTAGCTGAGGCAGTGCTTAGGTTGCTTTTTGCTAACAGCAGCATCTATACAGAACTGGTATATATCCCTGCTGCAGAGAAAAGCAAACTGGCAGGAGAAGAAAGGATTGTTCCTGGCATAATTTCCCCACCTACACAGCAGAAGACAGAGCTGTTTCAAACCAAGCAATTATCCTCAATTTATTATATTAATGACAATAGTGAAGGGCAAAGCTAAAAAATCTTTCTGGACAGGGCTGACAAGGAAGGAGGCGCTTTCTGCCAAAGAAATTGCTCTTAGGCCTATGAGTGTCCCAAGGGTATTCAGAGAGTGCTTCTGTCCCTTCTTCTCATACCCAAAGGATCTGCATTTTTGCCTGTTGAGCTGGAGCTATCCTTGTGCTGTGCATCCATCGGACACCTGCAACCCCTCCAGTCAGTGCTCTGGGACTGCCCTCCCTTCTGGCCACATGGCTGGCAACCTGTCACCACCACGGTGAAGGGGCAGCAGGCCCTTCACAGCTCCTCTTCCTCCCCACAGCTGTGCTTCTCTATCAGGCAGAGCGTGGGCTTCTTCCTCCTCCAACCCAAGCAGGAGAAGAAGAGACATAAGCCCTCTCATGGTGACTGTCGCCCAGGGAGAGATCCCCTGGCCAGTGACACAGGAGGTGATGGTGTGAAGGTCACCCCTGCAGCCTTGCTTTGTGCACATCAAGGTTTAATTGAGCACCCTGAGTGGCTGAGGAACTGAGGCCTGAGCCCACGCTATAAAATGGACAGGCTGAAAAAACAGCCGTTGCACCAGACAGTGCTCAAGCAAATGATGATCTGATTTTGAGTATTTATGTACAAAAATTGAAACTAGCCAAGATTGGAAAAAAGCAATCAATCTCTATTTAAAACAAACAAATAAACAAAACAAAACCAGAAACCAGATACAAACACAAACAAACAGGCCCTGCAGCTAGTTGAGGTTCAGCCAAAGGGTGAACAACTAGTCTACAACATTCAAAGCTCTCAGCCTTGGGAAACGTGATCACCAGACTGGTTAACTAGTACTTTGTCAGTTGTCAAAGAAGTGCAACATAGCTTTTTGTTTTTTTCCCCCTGAAGGGAGCCATTAGCTAACAGTCTATTACATTCAATGACAATGACAGAAAAACAGTTTGACTTGAAATGTCAGGATCTTATTTTGTTTGCATTTATTTCATTCCCTTTTAGCAATAAATGCCAGGAAGGCATTATAACAGTGAAGACATATTGTCTTCCTATGTATTTTAAACAATATTTCTTTTCAGGAAAGAAAAGAAAAAAGAAAACAATCTTGCAAAGAGAAGGATTCTGGAATGATTTTTACTTTGCTGTGTCTTTATGCACATGTCTGTAAGTATAAGTCTATACTTACTATCCTTTATTTGTGGATTTTCTACTCTTTCCTCCTGGATTTTCCTTAGTACATGCTACCGCTTAAAGGCAGCACAGCTGCCTCTCAGGCTGTTGGACTTCATTCTTTGTGCTGCCAGAGGTTTCCTCTGTTAATACAGGGTAAATCACAGAGGCATCTGTAAAGAGGGACTGTCGACACTCAGAGACTATGAATTCATCCAAGCAAGGGAAAACATTTGTAAACTGTCACCTACAGTGCTATTATTGACTCACGCTGTGTAAAATGGGACTGATGAGTGTATTTCCTTAGCTCTCTCTCAGGCTTGTGGTGGATATGAATGTAGGCTGCTGTCAGAACCTGTGTTGGGTGGTGTTAAATGGAAGATCGTTCCGTTGTGGTTCTCTCCATTTCATGCCATGCAAACTGGGGTCCCGGCTGATTCTGCAGCACCCTTTGTCCACGCCAGCACTGATACTGCAAAGCTCATAGCACCAGCCCTATAAAGGCTAATAGGGCAAAAAAAGTCATCATTACACCTGCAGCAACACCCTTCTCCACCTGCACATCTGGATATTCCTGCATGTGCTGCCCTGACACTTTCAAAGGTGTGCTACACAGCACAGCTTTGTGTAGTAGGTTAGGAGTATCTCCCCTCATTTTTAAACCCAAGCAGCCTCCAATCATTTCAGTACTGTTCAGCATGCAGCTAGCTGAAAGGGCTGGCATGCACTGCAGTGACATTTCCATCACAGTTGCCATTTTCACATCAGACTGAAGCCCATTAGCTGCTAAACTGGCTACTTCCTGGCGCTCAGCTGAAGGAAGCACTTTGTTGGGAATATAATCAATCTTACCACAAAACTCTGGCTGGTGCTCTCTCAGGTGATTAAACAGTCACATGAGAGAAAAATGACACAATTCAAGACTTGCTCTTAACCGAGCTAGGACATGAAAAATGAAAAGTGTCACTATAGTACTTAAACTCCCTTACATCACCAGCCCCAAAAAGGAGCCATGAAATGCAGCCCCTCTGAAATGGACGTATGCATAATTCAAAACATGAGCTGCCTTAAGGAGCAGAACTCTGGGTCCAGGTCTGCTGAGAATTACAAGCGGCACAAGCTTGAAGGCTTCTCAAGCAATGAAAAGGGCAGATCACTAACAGTGTGAGAAAATGAAGAACAGGAAAGACTGAGATCCCACATGGGAAGTCACAATTTGACAATTTAAAAAGCTCTGTTAACAAGTGAACAGGCCCAGAAACTCTCAAACTTTAACAAATATTGCTAGTTTTGTCGTCCTTATGCTACACAGTCTTTTTACACTTTATGAATATTCACCATATGGGATCTCCATGAGAATTTAATACAATGCTTTTTAAATAAGCAGAATTTAAAGCAGATTAAATGTTAGATTTCAAAGCGTCATTCCAAGATTTCAAATGATCATCCCAACATTTCTTCTATTTTTACATTCAAGCCTGGAGAGGTTGAGCTGCAACTGGAAAGGTAGAGAGCATTTCCAGTCCTGAATTCAGCACAAGGTAAAACAAAGGTTGGTGTAGCTGAACTGCCCACTAGTTTTCAGTGAAAACTAGAGTCAGTGTGTAGGTAAAAAGTTGTTTCAAGTGATTGTTGTAAACATGAAGAAATCTGCATTGACCCGAAGTCTCTAGAAGGAGAGATCTGAATTTGCTAAAGCTTTTCTCTTGATGACATTGGGATATGAAAGAGTCACCTTAGGGTAGGAAGTTACTGTGGTACAATTGGTGACATTACTGTGGTTGATGGAGGTTAGTTAACCCCCAAAGGAAAAATTCCTGCAGTTTAACATGTTTATCCTTAAAAGAACTGCGGTTAATTTCCAGCTTGGAAAATCTATTTTCAGTTCAGTCTTGCATGATGCAAATTTCCCTGCCAGACCCGAACACTCCAAATTCTCTCTTACGTGACCTGTCATTACACAGAAGTCCTGATCAAGTAATTTGTCTGATTTTTCTCTACTGAGTGACATTTTTAAGATTTCCTTTGATGGGGCAGTATTTACATGACTTCACTAACATTTGCCAATAGTGTTTTTTGAACACTGTGTCTGAGTTTCTGCTAAGTCATCATTTTTGATCAATCATCAGAAAAAAATCATCATTATGTCATCATAATTTGTAAAACAGAGTAATGTATGAAAATTAAAGTATGAATTAAATGTAAGTTAATATCAGACAGTAGTGCTGGTATACCCACTTGTTAAAAATCAATGTGTATTAGCATCCTGCAAGTATCAGTAACACCCCTGAGAAGACATTACAGATAATCTGCAAAAGCAAAAGCAAAGCATAACCCCGTATTATTCTGCAACTAGGGGAAGCTGCTAGATATGTTACAGGCAAGTAAATTTAGAGACCAAATTCTTGTTTGAATCCTGGCATTTTGACATGCAATACTCCCTAGATCTCAGTCCCGTTCTTATTTTTCTGTTTTCTTTGTCTTCAGTCCCCTCCCCTGCCAGCTTCTGCCCAGCTAAGTGGCTTTTGTGAATTGGTACTTCCTCTGATTCACAGCTAGTAAATCTGCTTCCTGGGCTTGTAGCAGTTATCTGAATACGCTTACAGAACATGTCTTTTTAATTCTTCTTCCAAATGTGGAGAAGGAAAAACTGCACACATTAAACAATCTATTAGCAACAATTAGGAAAATTACAGGGTTGCTTGAGAAGCTACTTATATGAGAGGCCTCCATTAATCTCTCCAGCACGGCAAATTCAAATGCTTGGAGATAGCAAACAACAGAAAGGTTGCTAGCCATGTTCTTAAACATTCACATGTTCAAATCCCATTTTGATGGCTTTACTGGCCAGATGCCATTTTATAAACCAAAAGGAGAATTTTAAGGTACCTTTCCGTTAACTGATTTTGAAGGAAAAGTCTGTGTCCTAATGCATTCATTGGCCTTTTCATCCAGAAACACAGGCTTTCTTTGCTCACAAAGTGAATGCATACACAGTTGTATGTCCCAAAAATTATGTATCTGAAGGAATTTGCAAAAATTTTTACTGATGACATTCAAAATCTATTAATACTATACTAAATCAACACCTCCAAAAAGAATGGTGGGCTAACTAACCTCCATGAGGCAAAGGCTGGAATGCACTGAGGGGTTTTGAACAAAGCGATGGGAGGGAATTCAATAACAGAGAGACACTTTGCAGTGTCTGCAGCACAGGCAGAGTGACTCCAGCCCTTGTGATGGCTGAGAAAGCAGGGCGTGAAGGGCACTTCCTTGGATCTCTCCATCAACGAAGAGTGCATACTCAGCATGGCCAGATGGCAAGATGATCTGCCCTACAGAGGATCCCTTAGAAATGCACGACAGACAGAGTGAATGATTTGCATTCCTAGTTCAGATCCTCAGCAGGGGGAAAAGCTGCTTTGGGATCTGCTGCAAGTCCCATGCAGACTGTAAATACCTGTGGCATTGGGGAACAGATTCTTCCTGCTTTTATCCAGTCAAGAGAATATCAGACCTTCCCTGCTCTCCTGTGCTTGACAGGTATAATCAATTCTTTGCAGTTTCCTGGCCCTTTCCTGGCTACTTAATGATGTTCTGCTCTTGCAAGAGCTCAAGCCTCTCCAAGACCCTGTACCAACACAGCAGGAAGCCTTTTGTCTTTCTTCTGATCCTGAACTCCTTAATTCCTAAAACCATAACAACATACTCACTGGCTTGTTCCCTGATCAGCTCAGACCAGATACATAAATAACCATTCTTCCATTCTCCTATACTTGTCCCTCTCACCCTGATACACTTTACTTCCCCTGCTAAAGCATTAATACTGTCCCACTGCTAACTGTCCTGCTGAGCACATCCACAGCTCAAGAAAAGCTATTTTGAAAATATAACAATGTCCTAAAAATCCCAGATATCTTGACATTAATAGCCACTGTGACTTTCTTGGTATGATCATGCCGCATTATTTTCATGACCTGTTACTATAAAAGATGCTCAGGCATAATGAAACCCTATCAGGCTAAGTCTGCTCAGCATATCCACTGTAGGACAGAAATGCAAAAGAATCCACAGGCAAATCGTCTTTAAACTGGGTAGACAAGAGCGATGCAAGCACCAAAATCCTCCCATCCCAGTAATCCATGCACTAGGACTGTTTCCACTTTCGGAAGGAAGAACCAAATGTTGGAGGAGTTGAGATAATAAACTGAATGAAGGGAAAAGTGATGCAATGGTCCTTGGGCCAACAATGGGAGAAGTGTCAACGGGGCAGGGAGGGAGAAATCTTTGAAAGCATGAGTAGAAGTCAAGTGTATAGGGGAACCCTGCACAGTTAAAATCATTGAGCTGGCCCCGTGTTCACCCAAGAGGCCTTGCTGAAGGCATTCTTCCGAGCAGGACAGAACGAGATGGGGAATGAGGGAGCTGAAAATCCTAAAATCCAAACAGCATTGCCAAGGCTGAGCAATATTTGTCTTTTCTTCCCTTGACTGGCCCTTAGGATTATTGTTCCACCCCAGTGAGAAGCAGCGTGCAACCCTGGGCGTTAAAGAAGCAGGTTGGTGAGGGCACTTGCACCACTCTTCTGCTCTGACTGGACATTATTACTGATTTACTGCTTAAAATATTAAACTGATGCTACTTTATGCATCTTGAGTACTTCCGGACAGTGACCAAGGTAACGAGCAGGTTTTGTGGTCCTTTGTTGGGATTTTGGACTAGTCCCTGTCTAAGTACCATCAAAATTATGGCTCTATTTACCTGAAAAATAAGAAAGCATGAAGAGGGATGAGATAATTAAAGGACTGAAAACAAATTCCTCCATGGGGTGAATTGTGGAGTTCAGCCTACCTGCCGTGTCAAAAAGGCTTATCCAAAGCTGAGCTGATTACAGCGTACATGGACCTCTGTGAGTGGGAAATACATGGCACAGAAGACCTTTAATCTAGGAGAGAAAGCTGTAAATGAAGAAGTGGCCAGAATACAAACACATATTTTCAAAGTCAAAGTAGGGGGTTTTATTCAAAAGAGATGCTAGAAAAAGGGAAAAGGCAGACAATGTCTTGCTCTCAGGCTTCATACCACAATTGGAAAAAGCCTTAGCTGGGATGCCATTGTGCCATGTAGGTCATGGACCACTGCATTCCAGTGGTCTGCTGGGTCTTACAGGGCTACAGACCTGAGAACCTTTATACTAGTGAAAATTCAGGCCATTTAATTCAGGCTGAAATACAAAGTTAATTATCCAGATTAATTTAATATAGGGAAAAGCCCAAGTTTCTCTTCTCAAGATGCTGTTCCAGCAGCCTTACACTAGCTTCCACTTACCACCTTAGAAGATTAAAGTCATCTTCTATGAGCTCAGAGACATTTCTTTTTCTTTTTCACATAAGAGAAAGGCTTTTGAATGAGCTTGATACTCTTTTTTCTACTTTGATCTGTCTAATCACATGAATTAATTGACTGTTAAAAATTGTAAAATTCAAATATCTTTCAGGAATTCCATAGAAATACTGAACTATGTCACAAATCATGCTTAAGATCATAGCTTCATTTACTCCCCCCAGTGCCATGTGACTACCAACCCAGTATTGATTTCCTTTCATCTCAAAAACTGAGACAATATTCATTGCCAAAATAAAAAGCTGTCTGAGTTATGAGAATGCACTGCCAGCAAGTTCCAGGATGAAGCAGAGATATAAAAAAGTGGGGGAGGGGGTAGGGAAAGCATATGTGAAGAAGCTGAATATACCCTTGCGAGGAGATATACACTGAAATAAGGCTTTTGTAGCAAAACAATACAGGACCAATCGTAACAGATGGATGCCACAACACCACTGATCTTGTCCAGAGCTGAATGGACCATGCCTCTGGTTTAGTTTAGGGAAGCCTTGAGTGGTGGCCAGCCATGTCCCACTGGATTTGTTCCTGCACATTCTTCCGCAGCTAAAACCTTTTCTTTTGCCTCAGTGACTAAGACTCTACTGTGGATGGGGGAGAAGGATGAGACAGGTCAGGGTGTAAATAAGCAGACTTCACATTACCTCAAAATAATGCATTTCTCCCTTGCTGCTCTCTGACTGCCAAGCAATGGTCATGCTCCAGCTCTTGAGTTCAATGTGTACCTCCTACTGGGTCTGGTACTTCACATAACGCTTTAAAGAGGAAGATCAAGATGTGATTCACAGTGCTCACTCTCCAGGAAACTGGTCTCCTTTCAGTATAAACTGCTAAGGTAGGCAGTGTGCCTAATACAAAACAGTCCACAAAAAACAGGGCCTGCTACTCTCTGTGGTCTGCCTGGGGAATATGAGGCCAGAAGCCTTTGGCAGAAGATACTCTAAACCCACCTATCCATCTCCGAAGTTACACACCATGATTCAGTCCTTGATTTCATGTGGCTTGAACACGACCTGAAGCACAAAGACTCCTGTCGTTGCCTAACTTAGTACTGTGTAACAAAAACCCAGCTTTGCGTCCAAGCAGATCTGAATCCCTCAAAGAAAACAATTCTCTTCCCTTAGTCAGAGAAAGCCTTTTCTCCTAATTCCAGCCCATCCTATGTGAAACAGGCATTTTCCTTCCAAAATTCTTTTATCACCTGCCGTGGCATTTTTTGGGTCTGTCTCCTCTTTCCTGAAAGAGAGACAGTGCAATCTCTGCCCAGGTACTGTCTGCAGCAGATTGGCATCACATGTGCTCTCCCTGAACCAGCTGCCTCATTGTATTGCTATTGATTCTGAGTTGGATTTCTGCAGCAAATCTATTGCATTTCCATTAGCAAGACTGCAAATGATGAAAACGCTCATTTATATCATTCCAGCTCTGCACCACAATTAACCTGCTACTTAGCCTCCAGCAAGCCAAATTGTGCTTTCTCATCTGATGCAGAGAAAGTTCCCCAAGGTTTCTCTGTAACCAGAAGTTAGGCACAGCAAATCTGAGGTAGGCTGCTGTGTGTTTTATTTGCAATGCATTAACAGGAAATAAACCTGTATAATTGGTGTAAAAAATACAACAGATATGGAATGACGATAATTTCAGTCCTCTGCAGTGGAAATCCAAACCTTGACTTTTGTAATTACATCAATTATTAATCAGTTTTGCTTAGAAACTTTTGATGCAGAACAGTCGCAGATGTCATTTTTTATAAAAAAAATAATGGCCATATACTTTGTATATCTATTGTATTCTCTATATTCACATATGCATCTGTATATAAATGAGGAGGGAGAACATGCAGAAGGCTCCATGTAGCACAAATACATGACTTATTCCCAGGGAAGTTTACAAAGCAAAATGAAGCTTTAAAAAATAAATACGAATGCAGACTACTGTTTTGTACTGAGAAGTTCAGATTGTTATTAAGAAAAAACACTCCAGGAAATACTGCTTTTTCTCCGCCATGCTCTGTAGCATGATGCATGGTGCATGAAAGGAAAACCACACCCATGAGGAAAATTTGAAAGCCGTGAATTTGGGATACTTGTCCAAGAGAAAGAAACACAGGACCAATCTGTACAGTTTGCTGCATGTTAAATAGAAGAACTGTTTCCATGTAACCAATGAATGCTAAAAAGGGGGGTGGTAGAGATACAGAAAGAAACAAAACAATAAATTTGTCCGAAGAAATTGTGCTTGCTGAGGACATATTAAAGGCAGTGTGAATTAACCAGACTGGAGGGGGGAAGACACAGTTATTGCTTTAGAAGGCTTAATGGACCTAAACGCCCTAAAAATTAGTGCATCTTATGCATCTCACCCCCTCAGTCCCCATGAGTGTTCCTGTCACAAGTATATACATCTAGGAGCTGTCATGACCTTTGGAACAGCAGAGAAATACAGACTGGCTGGCTCAGTGCAGTGGCACTTGCTTTATTGCTGCTTGTTAATGGAGACCCAGTTTTGTCTCCTGGGCCTACTGAGATCAGCATTTCTTTACTACGCTCCTGAGTTGGGCTCAAAACTTGTCTGGTATCTTAACTGTGATTAATTGTAACTTCCCTGTGACGAGATGTTGTTAATTCACAGGACACATAAAAGAAAAGTCACAGCTTTTGAAACGAGTCCTCATATTGTGTAGTAGATATTTAACTTAGAAACTGAATTGCAAGGGTAGTCGCCCTTTAGACTCATGGGGAAAGAGAGTGACTCCAGTTAAGATTCACTCTGGGAATTGCCTGGCGGAAATCTCTCCCTTTATGCTGGATATGCAGCTAAGGCTAACTAGCTTCCTAATGCAGGCACATAAGTCAGGTATCCGAAGCTAATCAAGTCCAGTACTGTGTCAGAAATGGACCAGCATCTGCTTTAAGGTGCTCTCTTCCTGCATCTTCAAGCTTTGGGGAAAAAACATTCTCTCTTGTGGCACTGCCCTGCAGAGCAACAGTGAGCAAGAAAAGGCGGAGGTAGAGCCTGTGCTGGATCATCTGCTCTCCCCGCCCATGAATACAGTGCCCTGTGGCTCTCTGAGACATCCCTGACCTTGACATGCTCAGAGGTTGCCAGGCATGGACTCAACCCTATGGTGTTGTGATGGGGATTTGAAACACAGAGCATGGGTCAGAATTAGACTCTATCAAGAGTAAGAACAAACTTTGAATAAAGCTGCTATGAACAAACCCCCTGTCCTTAAATGGAAGTTAGAGGGCTGCAGCACCTGTAAGTGGAGGGACAGGCTCCCTCCAGCCTGCCATCAAGCCGAAGTACAGACTTTCCCAAATCACTGTGAATAGGAGAAACAACATCAAATGCAGAACTGAGAAAGAACGAGTGGAAGTGAAAGAGGCAGGGAAAAATTTAAGGAATATTTACAGTATGATACCAAAACAAGGTATAGTACAATTTTCATTCAATTTTCCCATCTCTAGCTCTAAAAAGACACAAGAAATTTAGCCACTGGGCCTCAATTCAACACTAGTCTTGCTCCTTTTATTATACTATGCCTTTATCAATACAGAAATTTTCCTTTCCATTTGGCTTACCTTTTGTATTTTAATATTATTTTTCCTTTACTGAAAGAGTAAGGAAAGGTGAATGTTTTAAAGCATTCCCATATTTAGTGAGTTTGTCAGTCTTGGAGGGGAGCTTGTCAAATTTGGAGGGGAGCTGAGACTACTTCCCAGGTAAACAACCACTACCAGGCCTCAGGAGCAATCTTTTGACCTTTTTCCACTGAGGATGAGAAAGCAGCATCCTTCGCTAATAGTGACCCAGCACACCTGAAGTGGAAGCAGAAATCAGAAACATGAGAGGGGAGTTGTCTCAGTCAGAGGTGGTTGACAGTAATGCAGAGCCCTTTTTCCACTTTGCCACATTCTCCAGGCGAGGGCCAGCACAAGTGAGATAGGAAGGAGTCCTGCCTGCCTCCCAAGGGACATGCACAGGTCTGGTGCTGTAGGAAGATGAAGACATGCCTGTTGATCATCTGCTGGCCACCACCATGGCATAATGTGTGTAGCTGGCCCGTCAGCGCATGGTACTTGAGCTGGCCAGGGAAGCCAAAAGTGAAATGGATGCAGGGGCTGTGTGGATGTGCCACCAGGCACGTGCATCCTCTGGACCCTGCTCTCCGATGGGCCTTTAGCTCCGCTCTCAGGGAAACCCACTCCAGAACCCACTCATGCTGTGGTCTGCCTCCTGCTCTGCTTCTAGTGTGCCGCGTAGCACTTCACCAAACCCCGAATGTTGTGGTCCCAAAGCCAAGGCCTGCTTGGGTACCTCCGCTCTGGGGCAGAACCAAAACACAGGAGTGCTGCACTGTTTTGGCAGAGCTGTCACCCCAGAAAGGCAAGCTCCACGTGGGCCTTTCTGGGTGTTTTGTGGGGAGATCTGCTTAAACTGAAAGAGGACGCTGTAGGAAGACCTTTAAAGAGGGGAACAGTTGGTTTGGAGATGCATAAAAGCTATTATTACAGAAACACAGTTTTTGCAGTGCTACAGAGCTGAATCGCTAACCAGACTTGATAAAGGGTGGAATTGCATTTAAAGATGATAGTGTTAGAAGAAGTGAAATTTAGCTCCTGAACTGAGTTAGCATTATTACAATCTGCATGTCTTCTCAGAGGGAGGGAGATTGTAGGTTAGGGTGTATTATTATATCCTGCCTGTAATAATATCTTCTCTGGTGTAATTATGCCAAGATTGACAAGCTCCCTAAATATGGGAATGCTTTAAAACATTCACCTTTCTTTTCTCTTTCAGCAAGGGAAAAATGTTATTAAAATAAAAAAAGTAAGCTAAACGGAAAGAAATTTTTCTGTATTGATAAAAGGGCAAAGTATAACAAACGGAGCAAGACCAGTCTTGAATCTAATACACCAGACACAATTACCAGGATTGTCTCTCTTCTGCTTTCTCTTCCAGGCTCCAGGAGAAACAAGAATCAATTAGCTCTCTGCAGACTATGACCTTGAAGGATACAGCTTTAAGGGGAATATGCTGAGTAAGACAGAAAAGAGAGGAGAAGAGAAAAGGATTTGGAAACTCATGGAAGGGATAGGTTCAGAAACACTACATCAAGCACAGAATATGAAATGTGCATTTCTTTTTTTATTTCTGCACTGGAAAAAAAATTTTCAGCACATAAAGGACTTTTTGGGAACATGTTACCTCACTCTGCCTGAAAAGAAAAAAGGACACTGAAAGGCAAAAGAAGGGACAATCCAATTTGTAGATGCTACTTTTCAAGCCATGTCACTGAGAATTTTATAGCTGTCAAAGGCATTAAAAAAAGTTAGCACGGATGCAATCTGTCAACCTCTCCAGCAAATCTTGCTCTACATAAAACACAATGATGTGTTTGAAATGCAGCTGTTTCAAAAACCCCAAGACAGTGCTTTAAGAACTGTCCAAAAAGTTCTTTTCATGCCTCTTGGAATTCTTAGGCAGACCTTCTGCAGTGTATTTTTCCAGCTAGATTTTGTTATTTTTCTTTGCAGCGAATCACAGATGCTTGCCATAGTCAGAATTATGTGCCACAGTCAGAATACATTCTGTCTACACGATATTCTCCCTCAGAGCAACCTAAACTTGACCTGCTACCAGTTCTCCCTCTCCTTTCAGTCTGTAGCTATGGAAGTCTACAATGCCTTAAAACACATTTATCTTAAAAAAAATTAAGGCAAAATTAAACAAAAAACCCAAACTTCAAAAACTCTCACACACACAAAACCCCCAAATCAAAATTAAAAAAAAACCCTCTCAACCCAATCACCTAACTTCTGGACCACAATTTATTTCCCAGATGTGAGCAGATCTGAAGGCAGATAATAGCTTTTTGTTAGTGGCAGCTCCGAAGAATCTTTTCTGTGCCCCCCCGCCCCTTCCTTTACTTCAGAGATGAAGTTAGCATGTTATTGATAAAGGTTTGCCTCATATGTGGAAATTCAAGAGGGATTCTTGAGGCAATTATGACTGAATAGTGATGTCTGGTCACTTTATAAAGCAAAATGCGTTAAAAGGTCATATTTAATGTCAGAGTATTTGCAATACAAAAAAGATTTTATGCATTGGCAATATTTAAAAAAAAAAAAACTCACTTAGTACAGTTCTATTTAATTGCAAAGGTGGTTGATTCAAGTAATACCACAGACAAAGCCCCCTGTCATTTAATGGTACAGCAGTATTTCTCTATTAGACTGTTTCTATCTGATAAATTACTTTTAATCTGAAGGATGGCTGTCACCCATTATCTAAGCAAAAGGCAGCAGGGTTTCTTCAGGAATACTGACAACTTTCTTTCACTGATTCTGGAACTGCTGTTCAAGATTGACTCTCAGCTGAAAGGACCTCTTCTGAAATCACTCTAGTTATGCTCATTTTCACTGGCAAGGTGGCTGGCCTAAAATGTTAGATCTAATCCAAAGGCCACGTATCTATACTAAGTCTAGTCCCAGTGGGGCTAAACTTAGAAGTGAACTTCTGATGACTTCAGAGCTCCAGGGTGAGGTCCAGTATGTGCCATCTGCAATGTGGCCAACCTGCGGTGTCATAGGGAAGGCATCAGGGAGAATAAATGACATAGGGTCCTGCAAGGAAATTTGTGAGGAATGCAATTTTTCACTCTGATCGCTGCAGCTTTCCACAGGAAACCTCAACCCTGTGCTCTCAGCAGAACACTGCGCTGCCTTCTCTTTTACTAGAGTTGCATAGCTTTACACAGCTCAGGAATTGCTGGCTTGGTTTGCTTTGAATTTGATGGGTTAAAGTCATGAATGACAAAGAAATGACACTTCAGCAATGCAGTATTTTGATGCTTTATGATCACTACTGAGAAAACAACACAGATACCTTTTTTTTTGTTTGTTTTTATGATGAGCAAAGACTAATTTGGAAATTGACTCTTCCTACATCAGCACGAATGCTCTCCTGAAATGCCCCACGAAAGGCAGTAAGGCAATATATGAGAAACAGGTTAAAAAAGAATCAGCTCCTAGATATGGGGAAAGACACAGAGAAATGTATGCTTTGCTCTTAAAAGAAAGATCACAAGCTAGATGCTAAATTAATAGTTCCCAGTTTCTAACTGCTTCAAATCTGCTGTCGCTTTTTCTCACTGTTCTGAGAGTTTCATGAGGATGATAGGGATATTTGCCAGCCACAGACTTCAGGAAGGATGTACCAGAAGTACTCTGCAGGCAAGGTAAAGAACACACATGGGAGACCCAGCATAGGACACAAAGCCAATTTATAAGGAAAATATATCATGTGGAATAGCTATCAGACAAACCCTTGAAGTAAAACCACATACTTCCGCACAAGTGGATGCAGAGAAAAAGGTGGTACTAGCCCTTTACAGATATCCCACATGAAGTCCTGCATATCTCAGAACTAAGTTCAGAGGACTCTAGATGCTCTTCTCAGAAGGTAACTCATGCTGTCTTAACACACTTAATCTTTGCAAACCAATCGCATGCCCTCCTTGTAGACAGTCCCAGAACAGTTAAGTGCTTTGTTTTTTTGTTGTTTTTTTTTTTTTTTTTTTTTTTGTTTTTTTGTTTTTTTTTTTTTTTTTGTTGTTGTTGTTTTGTTTTGTTTTTTTTTCTGTGAAAGGGAAAAAAAACAAAGGAACATATAGCTTTTACTTACAAAGTTTTGGAGTAGTTTGGAGATTGGTTTCTGTTGCTTGTGCCTGAGATGCTGTGGTAGGCTCCAGGGCAGGTGGTGACAGCGAAGGTGCAGCAGAGGACAACAAGCCAACATCTAGGATGCGGTTATATAGAGAAGGCTGGAGGAACGGTTTGGAGGGTACAAGTGAGCTGTCACTTCGCACTGTCACTTCAGCCTTGCTCTTGGGGCTAGGTATGAGGAAGGGTGAGGCATACACCTCTGAAGGCACCCAGGCAGGCAGAGCTGTAGGATCCACAGCGCTCTTTGGGTCTTGTCCTATCCTCCCAGGGTCAAGGTGGGTAGGAGAGTCATACTCAAAAATCTTGTCCACAAAGACCCACTTGAGGCCAGCAATGCAGAGGCAAAGGCTAAGCACGCAAGCCAAGATAGGGGCGATGCAGATCTTTTCAGAGTTGAGGCAGCCCTTCAGCCGCTCTGCCTCCAGGCACGCACAGCAGGTTGCGGCAAGGCCTGCTATCCCCTGGACCCTTCTGTCCTCTCTTTGGGTCCCCGGCATGTTCTCCTCATCCGGGAGCCCGTTGAGGGACGCATCGGGGCTCAGCTGAACTGAGGGGCTTGGGAAAGTGTCGGCAGCTACTTCAGACATGTTTAAGCATCAGCTCTCAAACAGCTCACCTCCAAAAGGCCTTAACTCTATCACAGTCCATTACTGTGAGACACAGACAAAAAGAGACGGTAGTAATAGTCACAGTGCTCTGCAAAAATCACAGAGTGAGAGTCAATAAAAGGTCGAAGCTCAGCAACATCATCCAAACTGGGAGAGGAGTAACGCACAGGAAAAATTAGATCCCCCCGGTCCCTCTTCCCCCAAGCCCTCCGTCACTGTCTCTGCTTCTCTGAAGTGAGAATAGCTTTGCAATTACTGAGCTCCTGTTTGCTAGCCACTTTTATAATTCCTTAAACGCCTCTCAAGCAATTCCAGCTCTTCTGCAGGAGGGAAGAAACATTCCCCCAAAAGCAAGCACAACAAAACAAAACAGGGGAAAGGGGGGTGAAGAGATAAAGAAAACCACAAACACTGAACAAACTGACCGGATTAAGTAAACCAGTAGCCCAGAGCAAAAGGCAACACTCTCACCTTGAGCATCTGAGGCTGGTATCTGCTTAGACGAGGAAAACAATTGTCATGCGGTAGAAGGAGCAAAAGCAAAATCTCTAACAACAGCGGCAGCGGCAGAAGTGACAGTAGCAGCAGCATCCTGTCGTGTTACAGCGGCGGCTGAAAGAGGCTGAATCATTACAGAGCAGCAGGTGCTCGCTGTCTGAGCATCACTGCAAACAATATCATTACAGAGAGGTTTGAAAGGAAGAGCGATGCCAAGACGGTGGTAACTCCCTTTATCTCCCCTCCCTCTTTGTCCTCCTTGAGCGCTCATTCACTTTCCTCCGTTCCCCCC
>VWZT01013310.1:207722-251215 GCA_013397055.1 Pachycephala philippinensis
TATTTTATTATTTATTATTATTTATTAAAGGCTTACACTTTGTTTTTAAATTTGGCTGTCATTTCTCACCTTTACTAATACCTAGCACTACCATTTCCACCAGTGCAGTATAATACAGGGGTAAATCAACAGTCTGGTTAACATAATGAAAGTAAGATCAGAATCAGATCTATTCCCAGTCTCTTTTATCTCTCACAGAAAAGTACACCTCTGTAAGAATAAAGACCTTTATGAAAGGCAAGGGGCTTATAACACAATTTCCAGTTCCTTGAACTTGATGAAAATATTTGCATTGAAGATTTGCTGGTGAGAATCCCTGTTTCTCTGTAGTATAAATGGCTGCAGGATTCATAAGGAAACAAAGAATCAAGTGCTACAAATTGCTCTGAACTAATTTTTGTTGGTATCTTAGGCACATGAAAGGTAAATTCCTTTGTAGCTACATATTTTTGGTAATGTCAAAAGAGGCATCTGGCTCATCCATATTCACTCTCTGCCTCCAACTCCACTCCCACCTCACCACCCCTCTGCATGGGAACATTAGTAACATTTGCATGAAAAAGATTTATCAAAATCTCAATGGATCCCATAGTGTTTTTACAGACTGTCATGTCAAGGACTAATTGATGGATGTCTGATCACAAAGCTTCCTGTGAGGCTGTGGTAGCCAACTAAAGTAATCACAATGCTACTACAATCAAGTGCTTGGAGCATTTACCTTAAAGCACAGCCAGCGATAACACTCTCTGAAAGAATGTAAAAAGATAAATCATCTTACAATCTAGCCTACATTACCACTGAAGTGTCTGGTCCTTAGGTTAATGATGTGATCAGTAACCTCAGACAGAACGAACAGCTTGCACTGCATATTTACATATATGGCTTCTCTTATTACAAAGCACATGTTCTCTTTAGCTGGTAATATCCTGCATCAGTGCAGCCTCTCTCGAGTATCTCAAAACCTAGTTCAAACAGCAGTAACAACACAACGTCTGTAGAAAGTGTAACAGCACAGTAGCATTGCCGTGACAGGTGTGGTGGTCTGTGGCTACAAGCAAGCACTGTTTCTAGAGAAAGGATGTACCTTTTATTTGATTAATTGATAAATCTGCAAAAACCGGACATACTTTTGCACACACAAATTGTTCCTCAGGTGTGAAGCTACACCATCACTCTTCAAACTGGAGTGCAAGTTGAGACCCAGCTGGGAATATTCTATTCATTGCACAGATGAGATACTACAGCACCTGAGTGCTTGGCAGAATTTTTAAAAAATCTCTTTCCTTCTTTATCCATGTCAAAGTTTTCAGCCTTCCTATTTCCAGTAAGATAATTTTCCCTGCTGACACTTCTCTGAGCTCGTATTTAATCCACTGTCCTGTCCACATCTTTCCTGCATTGGTCTTCCTGGCAAACTGCCTGCGTTCAACCTCCAGTAATCTTTGCGACCCTCCATCCCATCTACACTTATCTGCTCTCCTTTAAGCCATATTCCTTGTTTGCTCACATCTCCCTGGTGCTGTGCTGCACATAAACGCACGTGGAGATCTTGCACCTTCCTTACAAGGGTCGCCAAGAAGTTAAACCGAACACGCCAAAGGCTGCACAGCCAGGCAGAGGGATGGAGTGCTACCTGCACGGGGACGCATTCAGGGGCTCCTCTGCACGGGGGGACATCGCCCCCTCTCTCACCCTGCTGCCGCAGTGGCCGCCAGCTCGCACGGACCGGGAAAGGGCTCTTCCAAAGAGCTCCTGCGCCAGCCCGGCTGGCTAAACTGAGGCTGGACAGCATCTCTCCCTGCCTTTTTCTCCTGCACCGGCAGGCCCAGCCCGCCCGCCGCAGCTCCTCCCGACCGGCAGGCAGGCGGGCAGGCAGGCAGCAAGGCAGGATGGCAGGCAGGAAGGCAGGCAGTAAGGCAGGCAGTAAGGCAGGCAGTAAGGCAGGCAGTAAGGCAGGCAGGCACACCCGCACACCCCCCGCCGGCTCCGCGGCCGCAGCGTGCCCGTGGTCCCTGGCTCCCGGCCAGGCTGCAGTGCCCTCCTCCGCTGCGGGTCCCTTCCCCCGCCGCACCTCCAGCCCTGGCGCGCAGCCTGCCTGCCTCAGCATCACGCAGCCGGCTCTGTCCAGACCTCCTCCCCTCCTCCCGCCCCTCCGGGAAGCCTGCAGAGCTGCTTCAGCCCCCCAGCTCCGCAGGGGCCACGGGGGCTTGCGGCGAGGAGAGCGGGGCGGCACCCGGCACGCTGCCCCCGCCTCCGGGGTGCCTGGCGGCTCCCGCTATTCCCCGCCAAGAAGGGAGGAAAGAGGTGCTGAATCATCGGCCAGGCAGCTTTCCTGGCCCCGCTCCACAGGTGGCCAAAGCCAGGGCCAGAACACAGCCTGCCTGCCATGCTGCAATCCTGCATCTCACGGACAGGTTCCTCCCGGGACCTTTTGGACCAAAATGAAACCCTGTGCTCTTTACCGCGTCGGGGTGGGTACGGGAGCACATGAGTCAGCTCTCGAGGCTGCCGTAAAAGTTGATTGATGATGATCTGTCATTTTGGGTCTGAAGATACAAGTGTAAACTGAAGGTACAGTTCGCTGACTTGTGGGTCCTTTCTGTTCCCCTTGCCCCCAAAGCAATGCAGAAATGCTTTATCCTGCAGCTGCAGGCTTGAGCTTTTTACATTTCTGTAGTGACATGCTAGCAGTGGCATGCTGTGCTTAAACATGGATTTTGCCCTGGCTGAAGGAGATGAGTGGCCAGGAGGAGTCAGCAATTGGCTCATTGGAAGGGAGACGCTGGAAGAAATCTAGTGGGAGCATGACCTTGAAGGTAACAAAGTTTTACTGGGGTAGCCCATTGGTGGTAAATAGGCAAGGATAAGGAAGGAAATTACTTTCCTGTTTGCAATAAGGTTAGCTTCGTGTGCAAAGATTTATTTCTGATTCCCACATAGGTTGGGTCTCTTTGGCTTAGAGGAAAATGCAGTTTGAGTCTACACTAATGAAGCTAATCTGTGACTGAGATTTGGACTCCTGCCAAATGACAGGTTGAAACTAAGAGCCTTAGAAAACTGTAATTTTATTTTGTGGAGTGTTTTTGCAAAGAATCAAGTGGGGTTTTTTTTGCAAAGTTTCACTCCCAAAAGGCTCAAGGAAATAATGCAAAACCCAAACCAGCATTAACCGCCAGCCTGTGATGAGGAGGAACATGTTCTACCTGTCCACCAGTTTTATGGGTGCTAAAAGGAGGTGGACTTCATATTTCCAGACTGCAGAGAACCATTCTCTCTGGCTAGCCACAAAGATGTGAACAGGTATGTGGTTATGACTGACATCATCCTGCAAACTAGAGCACAAATACCGTTTAACTCAGCTGACCCTTCAGTTGTACCATAACAAGACCCAAACCTGCTGAAAGTTCTGGAAAGTAGGCTTGGTGAGTCATTCTCATGGAAGCCATTGGATTTCAAATATCTATCTCCTTTAAATAAAGTCTCAACAGTCCACAAAAACATTTCCTAAGAATTATCTACTTTCTTGCAACTGCTGGGACAGTAGGAAATTAAAATATCTCTTCACAAGTGGTTATTCATGGCTCTGCTGGATGACAGCTTAAGAAAGAATACTCAGAGGACCATACATCAAGGCAGGCCAAGTGATCTGCACCCCTCCCCCAGACCACTGCCTTCTTTTAAGAACATGCTTGTTCTTCAGTTAGAAGCAACCAGCAACATGCAGCACCAACTGCTCCATCATGTGTTTGATTGCACCCCTTTTTCTACCATACATTGAGAAATTAAAAGCATTGTAACCAAGGATCTAAGAAGAAAAAAAAGTGCATGTTCATTAAGAAGAGATTGATGAGGAAGATAAAAGGATCGCTTTTTATTGATTGCACTTTCTTCAAATTAAATAAGTGCACTATATAAAGATGGAGGAGTGACCCAAAGCAAGTGATCAGGCCCAATGAGCGACATCACTGCCAGCAGTCATGGTGTGGGAAGTGAGGGCCATCACACGTGGTACAAAATGATTCATTTATTCATCCTTTCAGTGTTTCACCAATCTCCCTTCCATAATCCATCTCCCTTGGACTGATGCCAGCACTCTTTGAGTCCTTCCAAAAGCCCTTACTAGGAACCTCATCTCTCATCTCAAATGGCACAAGGAGAAAACTTCATTTTGCTTCTATACTGGTCCTGTCACTGGAACTCCAAATGTTAAAATGGGACAGGCTGTCACTTGCAAACAGATATCCTATTTTTCACCTGATGTAAAGCAAACACAACACAGATGATAGCGCTGCTTTTATGCTTCTGCCCATTTCCACCACACTCTTCCCTTTATTTGTTTTATACTCTCTGCTCATTTGCAGCCATATATGAGTGAGGAGATGAAACATCAAGCCTCTAAGAAAAGGCAAGAAGAGATGAGCAATAAAAATAAGCATGTATTCAGCCACAGGGTGAATATGTCAATGTCAGAAGAATCATTAGTGTGCTTAATTTGGTGGGTATAAAGGGCTGCTATGGGAAGACCCCCTGCCCTCAGACAACACAGAAGATGGGGACATGAAGAAGCTGTTCTGACCCTCTCTGTACCTCCAAGCCAAACCAACTACATTGGATGCTCGTGTGTCAGAAGCAGGTCCTCACGCTAGTGCATTTTTTGGAAATGTCTGAAGCACAGTATAAAAACAACAATACCTCTGAAAACATTTGGGAGAGCTCACGTTGCCTCTGTGGCAGCATTTTCTATATTGGCATCACATGTACACATTTACACCAAGCATTTACACTAGGAATATGTTTTCTGTAAATCCAATAGCTGCATCTTGCAGAAACAGTGATTTGGAAAAAACCAACACAACTACAATGGCTGTTTTAAGAAATGTATATACTTTAAATAGCTACAGCCAGTAACTGAAACTGAAAACTGCCATAAAACGGGCTGTTATTTCAGGGGAACCAAAAAGGTGTTCTGAGTCTTTTCATCTTCAAGTGAAATGTAAGACACTGAGTTTCTTTCATCCTATTCTAAAGCAGAGCTAGTTGCACTACACGAGACACAGAAATAGGACATCAAACCATGAATGTCAGGGTTTTTCATCAATGGCACTGACTCATTTCCCCAGCCTCTGCTAAGTCACAAAATTGGGATGGGCCCCACCACTGTTCAGGCTAATAATAATTAGCTCTACCATGTGGCAAAGGAACATTTAAGAGATGCAAAGACCTGTAACGCACTCAGCTAGGCTCTTCTGCCTGAGGGCAGGAGCAGACAGACAAAGTCCATGTGCAATTCAGATGATTTTTTTATTTGTTTGTTTGGGGGTTGTTTTTTTTCCCAGGTCTGATACCTCCTTCGTCACAGAAGTCTCCAGAAAACCTGTTGGGGCAGCTGCGATTATTTATTTTCACAGTGTGGCAATGAGCTCCAGCAGCAGTGCAGTCATAGGGCTCAGGCTTGGTTGTTCACTCCCACCCGCCTTAATGCTCAAATGCATCTGCACTCCTGCATTTGAACCACTATATTCAGACAGAAAAAATTCCTCATGGGTATTCGTAGGACAGTGGCAATACTGCTACTTTGCACAGGCTCAGCTATGCAGGATTTTGTGCTGTCAGCCTTTGTATTCACAGAGCTCTGACTGCTGGCGGAGTCACTGGACAATGATAATTTGAGTCAAGGTCCTGAAAACCCTGAATCAAGGGATTATCCCTCCCTCATTGACACCCGGTTAATAAAATACTTAAACGTGCACGGAGTTAAACAAGTGGTGAAATGCCTTCCTGATTAGAGATGGGCCACATCAGGTATCTAAGTGCCTTTTTGAATCAGAGCCTAATTCAGGAACTGAGAAGGCATTTTGGAGCATAGTGCAGTGGTTTCATGATAAACAGTTTGGGCAGCAATATCATCCTTTTCCCTGTCTCTCCTTTCTTTCTGTTCCTTCTGTTCTGTCACTTGCACTAGTGCAGTAACATTGTTCAGCCCTAATTCCCATACTGGCCCTGTAAAAAACCATATATCTAGGCTGGAAGAAAGAGAATAGGACCATGCTCCAGAGGCCTGAAGTTCCTTGACCTTGTCTTCTCACAAAAGACTTTGTATAGTGAAACCATGACCCAAAGCCCTTCCTGAATCTAGGCTTAATTTGGGCGGAGACTCGTTGAAGATCCCAGAAGGATCCCCATTACTCTGAAAAATCTTGACTCTACTAACTGCACCTTTTGGGGTTTTTTTTGGGTATAAATAGAATTATTTTTCTACCTGCACATATTCTCAACAGCTCCTGTGTAAACCTTAAGGCATCATACTTTACTTCACTTTTTAATATTCTAACCACATGTGGAGTTTTTCATAGAGTAACTCTTTACTGTGTATGTATTCAATAGTTTTGCTATTAGACAAGTAAAAAGAAAGAAGTCAAAGGCATGGAGCAGCCTACTGCATGGAGGAATTTCTTTATCATTAAATAAACATGTATTAATGATAGGACATTGGCATATTTGTGAATTGGACTTTTAAAGTACATCTTACAGTACAGTTATACTTTCAGAATATGCAAATTTCAGAACTTTGCTTGCAGAAAATATTATGATTTCACCTCAAGAGCTGGTTTCCTTAGCAGCTTTCTACAAATACCTCTAAAGAATGAAGTTAATCCACCTTATTCTAAATTGAGATATTAATTCAATTACACTTGTTAGTTCCAAATCTGGTCATGTCTGTATGTTGGCTCATTATGCTCAAGTTAGCAGAACTGAGATGTTCACTGTTTGAAACAGATAAGCAACACCATGTTTTTAAGTACAAAAATTGAACAATAACAAAAGCAACAGCTCTCATCGTGCCTCAGAATCCTAGTACCTAGTACCATTTAATATTTAATGTTTAATATTCTTTCTTAGTGCATTCAGAAGGCCATAGAAGGCATGAATCACTCCTTTGGCATTGGCTGGAAAACTGTCAATTTCCAGCAAATTAAGAAGAATTCAAATAAGTATGACAAAGGAGATTTTATGTCTAGCAATGAGTTTTGAGTAATCTAATCAAATATGTTTGTATTACAGAGCTATGTTTTAAATGCAAAGCCTAGCCTGTCACATCACACCTGCACCCAGGCTCCTTTTTGTGCTCTGTATAGTCTAGCAGACAAGCAAAACTCTCATCTTCCAGAAATCAATTGATTTAAGGTAGTCAACTTTTCTCTCATCTTCCAGAAATCAATTGATTTAAGGTAATCAACTTTTCTCTCACACAGGGCTTCAATGTTTGTGCATCAGGCTGAGTCTTGTCAAGAGCAAGAGAGGAAAACAGCAAAGAGGAAACTCTGAAACTTAAAGAATGTATCTGCTGTACTTTCACTTCCCTGATGCAGTTTAAAGCTACAGAGCCAACTCTGTGCTGCTCCAGACACTGAGCAGACCCTTACACCAGGGTAAAGGCAGATTTATCATAACTTGTTTGTATTTAACACATGGCCATACAACAGCACTGGGCAGTATGGGCTACTGGATGATAAAAGTCCTCTAAGGCAGCTTTGGAAACATCCCCTTCTGCAAGACATTGAACAACCTAGAAATGAAGCATCAGAGGGAGTGACAGAGCTGATAAATATGTATCAGAATGAGCTTATAATTATAATTTCATTTGAAGGATTCATTATTCCTGCAGCATTTCCTGCATTCACACTGTGGGTCACGCCCACTGGGGTGCATTATGTGTGCCTGTGTTTCACCACAGAGGCTGCAGAGTGGCAGTGAGACTACAAAAAAAGAATGGAGAGGACAGCCTGTCTTTTCCCTTCTTCTTGAGGGTGTCTAAGGAATAAGAGCATTTACTCTGAAAGATTACTTCAAAAGGTGGTCCAGAGAGGCAGGGTTAAGGTCACCCTGTATTCTGTGTTCCCAGCCAAGCTCTTTCAAATTAGCATCCAGAGACAAAGTCAAATAAAACAGAGCTGTCATCATGTACACCATTGTAGGTATGCTATGTCTGTGGTGGAAATGGTGGCTGCAAAGTAGAGAAGGGAAGCCTACAGGGCTGCAAGAAAAAGAAACAGGCACTTTGTGTCTTTGGCCTGTATGCACACAGATGAGATGAATAGCGTCCCTAAATCCCTTTCTGATCAGGGCTACAGTTTGAAGCCAGACCTTATAAAACTCTACCATTCCTTCAGAAATTTGCTTCTGCAAAGACAGGGTCAAATATCTTGCCAATGTGAGCAAGATTTCAGCCTACTCAGCCACAGCAATAATGAGGATCTAATACATGCTTTCACTTGAGAGATGCTTTGCTCTTGCTTAAACTCTGCATACTGCTTAACTATTGCTTAACTCCAATTAAATTAAAAGCTGCCAAAGGGCAAAAAATCCTCTCAGTGTTTCTAATTTCACACTAAATCCTTTGTCCTTCCTTCAGGGTTTCCAACAAAGGAATGACATTTTAACAACTTTGCACATGCTAGAGGAGAAAACAAGGATGTGACTAAAATAGATTCCATTCTAAAGTCACCGGCTCCACAAGGCAAAGACCAAGCTCCCAAGGATGGACCAGGCTGACACCCATTCGTGGGCATAACATTTCTACTTATTCCAGAAGCCTTCAGCTCAGCTAAGAAAGAAAAAGGCAGGGTGTCTTGAATTTTGAACTCCTTTTGCTCCAAAGAGTAGATATCATGCTCCTGCTTCGCTGATCAATTTGAAATGATTCTCTGGAGGCCTTGTTAATAACACTTGAAAAATACGTGAAATTCGGGATATTGCATTCCTTTCCTTCGTCAGGCATCAGTTCACGGTTTCATCAGGAAAGCAGCCCTGCGCAGCTGCATAGAGTTCACTCCTTGAGACTGCCTTGAAGAATACAATATGACTAAAATTTAACCAAGTGAACTGAAAAAAATTATAGCGTTTTGGCCTGCACTGCTGAGTATGTGCTAGTAACACTGCACAGTGCAGGTGTGAGCAGACAATGCACTTCCCTTTCTAAACTAGCCTGCTTAAGGAGTGCTAGTATTATCCCAACAGTGACTATTAGGGTTAGACATGGGCTAATTAGAAACCTATGCAGCTGGGGTCTCGTCAGCATTAATAATTACTTGTATCTGTTTCCACCACCTTCCAACCCCCCACCTCCATCTTCTTTCCTCCTCTAACAAAAAAAAAAAAAAAAAAAAAAAAAAAAAAAAGTAATCTCTGTGCATGTATGTAATTACAGGAAACATTATGCATTATTAATGTGGCTGCAGCAGACAGAAAGTTCAGGTTTACTGCTTACCAATGTAGAGGTAAGTTGTAGCTACTGGCAACAGTAAGCTTGCCCGTGCATTAGATAATGAGACAGTTTCCGAGAGTACCAACTGAAGTGGCTAAATAATACCAGCTATTTGGAAAAGCACAGAAGCTGGAAGGAATGATGCATGTGAATCTACCATTGAGATGGACAACAATGGACAACCCGTAAGAATTATTCCACTTGCAACACTAAGGTTGTGCATTTTCTTTGATCCGTGAATGTGATTATGTTCAAAAGCAACTACACAAGCTGGAAGTCTCCAGAGACCAGGCAGAGAGGAAACAGGTACGGACAGTACCATGAGACGAAGCACCCCAAATACAGAGCTTTACCAAGCCTTTTTCCTACCGAAACAACAGTGTTCACAGTGAGCTGGAAAAAGTATGCACATATGTCCTGTGATTTCAAGGAATATCAGACAGGTCAGGCCAGAAGTGCTCATTTCCTGGCACACTAAACATCGACCTATGATTACAAATATGTATCTCTCAAAGTGATATCTGTACATAAATGCTGAAGAAGTGCCTTTCAGATTTCATTTTCTGTTACTCTGTACAACATATTATGCTGCACAGAATATAGATACAGAGCCAGAACTCCTGAAATGAAGGCTTAGAACAGCAGGAACATACTGCGTGACTTGAACAAGTAATAAAGTTACGGATTAGATACATGGATTAAAGTCACAGACACTAATTCAGACCTGCTTCCCCAGCAGGATGCCTTTGTGCAGTTTCAACCTGGGTCACAATTTCTTTTTTCCTCTCCTCAAGGGGTTCCTTTTTTCCCTACAAAATTTGTTACTACTCTTGATAAAGTGCCTAAAATGTAAAAACTGTAAAGAGCAGCAAGGAGCTGTCCTAAAGCTGAAGAGTCAGAAGCTTTTCCCACAGACTGCTGATGTATCTCACAGATTTCAGGGATCTGCCAAAAAAACTCTAGTAGACTCCCTTCCCAATAGGTCAGAGGGGAGGATCCCGGTTTGCATCTTGAACCAAAGGGCTAGCTAGCATGAAATCTGACACACACACAATGTTAAAGCTTTGTTATCCCAGATCACTCACATGTTACTGAACAAGTGTTGCAAAGGATTGTCACGACACCTACCATTTGGGTTGTGGTTCCTCACTTCACCCTGCTGTCCGCCGGAGCCTCCCTAATGACTTCTTGCCAAATGTTTATTCTTCCCACAATGGGAACAGTTGGGCACAATGGAGATTAGGGTACAAAACACTGCAGTCGTGCCTTTGTAGATGACTTTCTCTGGTTTGAGTGGCAACAGTTAACTATAACCTTTTCAGCTACCCACAGCCATTGACTATTTCCGTACTGAAGACAGGCTTTTTAATACCACTGTGGGGAACTGTGCTCAGATGACAGAGAAATCCTTTGGTAATTATTTGGACTAATCCTATTAGGAAAGAAAGGCTTTCAATTGCTAAAGCAACAAAAAAACCTTTCAGAGAAGGAGCCCACCACTTCAAATTAAATCAACATGCCTGTCCAGTCCAGGATAGCCTGATTATTATTGTACACAAGAAAAGTTGTGTTAACTGAAATGAAAAAATACTTAGCATGTTAAGAATTTTATTTAAAATTTTTAAAATGCATTTGAAATACCTACAAATTCAAAAGACACCATTCTGCTTCCCTGCATGTATTTTATTTGCACTTTACTACTCCACAGTTCTGCTTGTATGTTTTCCAAGTAAGAGTAAAACTTTTACACAATGGCATAATTTTATAAGGATTTTGCTTAGGCTCCAAATTTATGCTACAAGAGAGGATACATTTTATGTTCCCAAAATTTTCTGTTATTTTAATGCTGTGGTAGCATGACAGTGGTAGAGTTAACTGTTTCATGTGCTCATCGGAAATTCAGCTAGAGTGTTTAAAATGACAGTAACTTGATTTATTGAGCAATAAGAGGAATTATTCTTCTATGGCCACCAGCCAAACAAGCAATCTTTTAATAAGACATGTGCAGTCACTGCATTTCCTTTATGAGGGAGGGAAAAAAAAAAAAGAAGCCAGTTAAAAAAAAAAAAAATTGTACTCAGGCACTTAAAATGGACCTAACTTGGTATACAGGCACATCCAACCACGTAGCCTTGGGCATTTTCATTTGCCTTCTCACACCTGCATCTGTACATGTTTCTCCTCCATTCCTTACCCTAGAGGGTTCTGGATGAACCAGGATGCTGCTCAGATCCTTTTGCCATGACAGACTTCACCCAAGGTGTTAATAGAAGCTTTTGGTTTTATTTTAAAATACCCTGACATGGCTACCCTTTTCTCCCCCTCGGGAGTTTTCTTTCTCTCCTGAGAGCACACTTTCAATACTGGCAGTACAGACTGTTTTAGGAAGAACTTCCAAGTTTCTCTTGCTGAAGGAAGTCTCCAACTTTGCAGGAAATAATGATACATTTTTTACATCAGAGAGGTGAATGTCACTGAAGGTTTTCTTGAAGACTTCATGAACAAAGAAGACACATGGTGAACGCTCTCACAGAAAAATAGTAGGTGCATTTAGATGGTCATAGTTCAAGGCTTTCTTTTTTTTTCTCCTTAGAACTTTGAGGAAGTGCCTCAAAGGCAGGATCTAGGAGATGGACAGACATGGAGACAACTTCCCATGCTCCATCTTAGTCATCCACAGCATGCTGGCTGTCTGCTTGACTTCCCACTCAGCACATGATCATGGAACAACCTTTGGTAATTGTTTGGACTAATCCTCATAAGAAATAATTTCAGTTTTGAGGCATCTCAAGTCTTTCTGGGCATTCACTGGGGTTTCTGCACATGCATTTCAGAATTCATGGGCATGTGCTTAAGGCTGCTCAGGAAATTTTTCCTCTGACCAGTGTCTTGTTAACATCCAATTGCTAGACAGTCTTTTTTGAGCAGAAGAATGTGTCCTTGTGACTGTTGTCCCTGTGATACATTTTTGTATTTGCAGATGTACAACCTCCCTCAAAAAACTCTAAGTAGGATTGCCTATCTGTTAAAGACTCTGGGAAAGAATGACTGAAGCCTGACCAGCAACCCCAGTTGTGTTTACCCTGAGCATGAGTGTGAAAATGCAGGAGAAAGAGGCAGATGCTTTGTGGGACCTCTCTCCATTTATTTAGCAAATATACAAGTAACTGCAAGACTTCTTTACAGCCTTTCACACAATGAAAACACAGCAAAATATTTTTGGAAGTGGAGGGAAATATTTTCATATTTTTGGAAGTGGTGAGAGAATGTGAGAATATCTATTAAAAGCTACGGTCATCTCAAAAGTACATTCCTGCTGTCAGTAATTAATGCATGAGTTATAAAACTCAAATAACTAATTTTGAGCCTGTCATCTTTTGATCTCAGCTGTCTTTCTAGCTGAGATCAAACACATTGTTTAGTGAATCGATCCCTTTCCCCTGCCCCACAAACATTCCTATTTAAACATCTACATTTTCTCGAAGTAACATTATGTATTGTGTCTGAAATTGACATGATCATGGAAATTCCCAAAGGAATCTGGAGCACGGCTCATGTTGCTCTTGCTGCACAGGAAATGCAACCATTCTTACTCATCCTTCCTCTATAATGAAGAGTCAGATTCATTGTCTTGCTGTGCTGAGGAGGAAATTGCTGCATAATCTCCTTTCACAGCTAGACAATCCCCTCTTTCCAAAGCAGGCTAAGCATGCAAATTCTCCAGACATATTTGATGAATTTCTAATCACAGTGGGTGAAACGACAGGGCAAAGGCGAGTGTCAGTGACAGAAGCCTTGTGCTAATTCCCTGCTGAAGACATTGTTTTCCTTGTATATTCACCCACATATTAATTGTGGGTGATGCATATTAATTGTATCTGCTCTGGGACAAATAAACCATGATCAGATCAAGCTGTGGCCAGTCTTAAGATCAGTTAGAAGTCTTGAAAAGACTGACACATGGATATTTCTCAGCACTTTACACGGACTGCAAAATGAGACCCCAAGGTCTCCCAGTTTATGACCTTACATCACCAGGGTAGGGAAGGGAGTGCCTTCAGACAGTCAGGATGTTCCCCCCCATCTCCTGAGCTAAGAGAAGAACCTTTGTGGACTGTGAGGAGCAGGACAAATTATGCCTCTACAGCCTGTCAGGGTTTTTGCAGTCCCCTGCAATTAGATTTTCCTGTATGGGAAACAGACACATTTCTTTTCTCCAAGCGGGAATAGAAAAGAAAAAAATATCTGCCATTGAGAAGCACCTGTTTGCTTAGGCCCCATTCAAGTAGAGTTCTTGGGGAAATTTGGAGAAAATATTTGATAGCTGCATGGAAAATAGGAACATTCCTGCACTAACAAAACCAAATGCTTCTTATGCGTTAGTAAACCTAGTATTGTAGCATATATGTCAATAGTTAAGCACAGGAGGGCATGGATGACATTTTCTAGGTAATGAAGTAAGTCCATGGTTTTCCATGAATACCTTTTTTGCACCTTTCTCCCCTTTTTTGGCCTTGCCCACAGATAGTGGACTATAATCAGTAAAGTACAGACATATAAATTGGAGAGACCAAACAAGGTTACAGAAGAGACAAGACTCCCTATAAATCTAACTAGAGAAAAATAAGATCCAGAAAGGCTGAGTTCTCTCTCATGGTTACAGCATAGGAGAAAACTCATTTAGCAGAGGCATCATCTTTTTGTTGTGTGTTTTCCCCACAAGTCCTTGAGGCAGCAATAGCTACTTGTGCCTGAGACAAGAACACAGGGCTTGGTGGGCACTGGGGCTGGCCAGCCTGCCTGCTGATGCATGTCTCTGGCTGTTCTGCTTCCCCACCGTCAGTGAGCATGGGCTGGCAGCAGAAACTCTGCCCAGCATCAAACACTGCTTTCCAGAACAGGTCAGCTACCCTTTCTTTCTGTGGCCAGGTAGAGGAGGTAGAGCACCATGACTGCTTCACATGTGGTCAGTCTGACTGGCTGACAGCTGGGACTTTCATTCAAGATATTTCCATTTTAGCAGGTGCCATTGTGTGCAGAGACTGTGCTCAAAATTATTTGTGACAACTATTTTCTGCAGAGCTACTGAGGGTCAAGACATCATCATGACTAGGACTGAGGAAAAAACAGTCTACAAAGATCAGAAAAGCATGCAGAGCTCTTTAAAAACTCACAGAACCCTTATTAGTCAGTGTTTCTTACAAATGCTGTAATGTACTTTGTCACACTGACAATTTTTTGCGATAATAAAAGGGGAGATGCCAAGAATATGGCAGTGTCTAAGAAGTGAGCGATGAGATCTGGTTGAGACAGAGGCTAAGCAGAAATGCCAGCTCATACTACCATGCTTTCCTCTCCTTTCCGCTTGGATTATCTTTTCCTGTGCTCCACCACTCCTTCAGTACTAGGATACAGCAGATGAACTCTAGAGCAGCAGGTCTAAACAAGTGATAATCAGTTCTCTGCTTGCCTCCCTTTTCAGAGTTAGCTGATGCCCATTTTTTCTTAAAGGGCTTTTTTAAGAATTCTTTTCTTCCTTAAGGAATTCTCAAAATTTTCAGCAATCATGTGTAAATCATCAACACTGGCTAATGTGTTTCTACTAGAGCTACTCGTGCCACATTGTGTTCTGAAAATTAGATAACAGTAAAAATATTTGACTTTCTCTTTCTTTTTTTTCCTCCATCCAGAGAAAATTCTTCATCCACTACTTCATACATGATGCTCTTGGGTTATTGTGAATGCTAATCTCATATTTTACAAGATATTTACAGATAATAAAAGCTATTCCTCAGGACGAAACAACATCCACAGGAACAGATTCTTATCAAATTAAAAGGAAAGAATCCCTCCCCTGTACACAGCCTTCGTTACTGACCATCTGCTAATAGTGCCCATGTGTGTATGAAATTCATTTGCACATTTAAATTGAAAAGCTCCATTTGCTCAGCCTGCCTATAACTGTGCTCTCTTGCTGGGGTGAATATTAGGTCTCTGATGTATGCATATTATCCAGTGAACATATAATTGCAAATGCAATCCACATCCAATTATCTAGAGTTTTACTGCGTATTTTCTACATGTAACTCAAGCAGTAAGTACAACAGTACATTGGCTCTCCAGGTGTCCATTTGGCTGGAAGAATTGGTAGGGTGCTGGCATTTAACTCTTGACCTTGAAAGTGTAATTCAGTCATGGTGTTGCTGCCAACATGAGAGGTCACACACTTGATGCAGGATACAGACATTGGCGGTAACACACTGAGAATCCTCTCCATCTGACAGAAACATGCAATTGGACAGGTTAAGGTAAACAGTGCCTAACCCATGTCTAAATTCCTCCTGTCCGCCTCCAGGAAGGAATTTCACCAGTGCAAGGGCCAAATGCACTGGCTGATCACACATGGAGAGGATTTCAGACTTGTGTTACCTCCCATGATGCTTGGGATTGATCTGCCACTCTCAGTGATCACAGCTACACTGGCACGACTACTAGTCCACTAAAAAAGATACAGAATCTGTGTTCACAGCATTCCTTCCCTGGATCTGTCTTAACCTGCTCCCTCCAAAGTGAGAAATATTTAAACGAGTTACAGGGATGTACTCTGCAGATGCAGCTTGCCTAGTAGCCAAGAACAGCATCTGATTCAGAGCTCATTACACCAGGGATCTGAAGCACCAGTTCTTCATCAAGACAGATCGACATGCATTTGAATGAGCTGCATCACTGCTCAAGGCAACTCTTCATCCTTCCTGCAAGATTAGTGTTTAAGATTCTTCTGGCCTCTCACAGTCTCCGAGACAACTGTTATCCTACTGTCTGTCAAGTATTAGTTGCCACTGTGTCAGCTAATGGGTTTTGTGTAGATCATTAAAATATTCAAGAACTATGCATAGCCTGCAGCTTGTTTTAAGCCAAATATTTCCCCAGTGGGAAATGGAAAGAGCGAGCCATTCCAGGGAAATAATAAAAGTCATACTAACAGTATAAAAAGTACAGTGCAAGATAAGACTCCAATCCTATTTCACTGTGTGCCCTGTGGAATCCCTCCATGTTTGTATTGTTTTAAATAATATAAAATATTAAGGAATGCAGAACAATCAATGTAAGTTTTGGACTTTCTCAGAATGGAAAAAGGCAGGGGGGTGGCATTTAATCAGGCGAAAGCAGCAGACATTTAAACCTACTGTTCTCTCAGAACAATAACTAAACTGTTGAACTAATGCCCCATGGCACTGGACATCAGTGTTTGAAAGCTTACAACAGAATTTTAGCTACAACTGAAGGAACATTCTCAGTTACTATATATAAAAACACAGACATTTCAAACAAATAAAAGCATCACATGTGGTTAGCTCACTTCTAATTTGAGAAGAATAGAAAAAGCTTTCTGCCACTGGCAGTTTGTGCCACAACTGGCACCAGCAGATAAATGAGTAGCTTTCTACAATGCAGGTAGCTGTGGCTTTCACACCTGGCTATCTGCCTGTAAAACAGACATTATTGAAAAACACCCTAATATTTCTTCCCTGGAGTATGGCTTATCCTTTTCTTTTAGAAACCAACCATTGCAGTAGTATTCCTCATCAAACCTGCTGACATTTTAGAAAGCTCATCTAAATACCTGCCAGACACTTGACTGTGTTATTAAGAATCATGTTTTGGATCATTGTGAATATTACCAGAAAGATACCAGTAATAAGAGTTCAGATTCCACTTTATAAGCCTCAGAAAAATAATGACTGCATTAAATTCTGAACGGCTATTACCACTCCATGTATAAATGGTAAACTTCTAGATAACCTCAGTGGCACATGGTATTTGTAAAAGCTTTAGGCTGCAGAGCTGTGTAGAGTCAAATCCTTCCTTATTCAACATCAATTCTGAACATTTACAGCTCTGGAGCAACAAGATTTTCCTTGTTGAATAAATGAGACAGAAACAAATGGACAAACAAAAGAGCCAAATGCTCAGGGTTGGGAAAACAGTTGCCTCCCCTGTTGGCTTGGTCTGTAGTCCAATAGGTTGTTATCTCACATCTCCGTTCAAGAGCAGTGACCATGGTTGCTAAAGTTGGGACCATTGGGGTGTAATGCCAGTTGCTTTTTGCCCCACAGGTACACAGTAATTGGGAAGGGTGGGGTGGGAGAGGCAGCCTGATTGCTCAGATGTTCCAACAGTGCTCAGCAGTAAAGGGGACAGATCATGGTCCCAGTGCAAGGGCGAGCATGGCTAGGCCACATCTACATCACATACCACTTCGCTGTGGCTCTGCCCTTCATTGAAAATCATATACACGTGTCTTCTTCCAGTTCCCAGTGTCTAAGTTGTGGAAAGGGTGAGTCTCAGGCCATCCAAGTGGTGTTTTCATGGCAGTACTATAGCTTTATGATTAATTCCCTCTGGCACAGTTAAAGGCACCTGGGAGTCTTTGGGGTTTGCAATGTCTGTTGGGACGATACAGGAGAACTGCTCAGAGTTGGGAGCTGGGCTGGGAGAGTAGTACCCATACTGCTTCCTCGTAAAAGTCTCAGTGCACTTAATCCTTCATATTGTACTTAGGTGTCTTGAAAATCAGTAGCTGGCATGGCCCGAAATGACACAAAAAAGCTTGTTAATGATGAAATGGGCAAACACTGCTCTAGCATGCCATCTCACTCCTCAGCCTCACTCCACATAGCACCCTGAGTTTAGCCTTTATGCTCATCATAAATTAGAAATGCCGCATGCTATTTTTGCCTGCAACAGAATTGATAAAGTTTGGAAACTGGAAGGCTATGAACAAGTTTTCTCTCTTGTAAAAAGCAGATCCCTGTAGAAGGGAATATTTGGAATTACTTTACCAAAGGATCTCAGACAGCTGGATACTGTGATTAATATAAACTACCAGTAATGCCTATGAGCTCTGTATATCCATAATAAAGTTGAAATGACTAGAATGAAGAGTGGGCAGTCAGGAAAAGAAAATCTTATGAGGAAATGCAAGAGCCTTTATATACATATATAGTCACTGAAAGAAACAGTTGCTCCAGGGCATAGCTTTCTTTTCAAAAAACACAGAGTGGGTGTTTTGTGATACTTGCCAGCTGCAGCAGATGCAACTCAAAGTTACTGACTAGCTGGCTACTGCTAAGTATCTAGGAAGATGCAAACCTAGAAGGAAGATCACACCGTAAAAGGTTGCTCTTTAATTGCTGCAATGACTACAGCGATTCCTTCTTGCTGTACAGGGGGAGAATGTCAAGAACAGCAGAAACCATTAAGAACCTCTGGGAACATTTTGATAATGAAAGTCACAGGAGATACAACTTTCCCATTTTGCATCCAATTAGAAGAGGTTACCAAAAGGCAATTTAGAAGAGATGTGGACATGAAGGATAGGATAATAATTTCTTCCCGAGGGTTTAGCTTGGCTCCCACTGCACTATTACAATACTGCTAGGATAGGAATGTGAAAGAAGAGTATTGAGTTTAATTTGCCTGATAGAAACTGCTATAGTTTAAATTGAGTCTCAGCCGTAGTGTGAGACTCACTGTGTCTCACAATGAGGGGAGAAGCTAATGAGGGGACACAGTGATGGTTTTCAAAGCCATGCATCTATGAAAAGTTCACATTTATGTGTTCAGTACTCTGCCTACAGCTTTTGAAATGCCATTTCTGTGATGCAGCTTACATTTCCCAAAAGTAAATAGTGATTTATCAAGGGGTTATTCTTAAGTAAATGGAAACACTCAAAGCCATACATTTTGCAAGTTGTTCTGAAAAGTAAGAGCGTACTTTTCTGTTCATCTTTTATCTACTGCTGTGTTATTCTTTGTTCCCTCTCCCTAGACAACACCATCTGCCTCTGTGGTTGACCAGAACTCTCCAAATTTTAAGCTCATCATGAAAACAAAGCAATGGATCCAGGCTCTTTGACTCCTTTGTATTTCATTACATTTGTGTTTCTGCTTCATCACAGACCTCCACTGCCAGACCATGAACTTGAAACAACCCTTCATGGACTAGGGCCCTGCTATGCCACAGGGTCTCTGTTCACAGCTGATGCAGCCTAGGATCCCCCCTGGAAGAATGTGGACTTGAAAGCCCAGAACACACCATCTAAGAAAGCCTGCTCTGTGTGCCTCCCTGTCAAAGGGAGCCGAGCAAGCCTTTGGGCATGATAGAATAACTCAAATTTGGTAACTTAAATTCCCTTTGGGATTCTTCTGTCTGTTGGACAAAGCTGAAGCACGAGAAACTCCACCTCTAAAAACAAGAAAGTGAGCTGTCATCCTGTCTTTCTGAGGGCAGAAGGGTCTCCTGAAGAGCACAAAGAAACTTGCTTTGCTTGTCTCTCCTGGGGTTAACACAAGAGAGTGCCTCAGGGTAAACTCTCTTTGGGGGCAACAGATGGAAGGTAAGGACATGGACAGAATATCTGGACTATAGGGGTAAGTTGGGAACTGCCTATTGTATTAAAATACAAATATTATTGTGTACCCATGCACATGCTCATAATTTTTGTTGGTTGAGAGTATCCTTTTTTCAAACTTCTTCTGAGCTCTTTGTCTCCCTCATGCCTTCCTACAAAGCACTGAAAGTCTTGATTTCAGCATGGACGACATGAAAGAGATGCATGTTTCTTTCAAGGTTACATACTCCATTTTGTTCACAGATCTCTGCCCTGCTGGCTTGACTGCCTGTTGTGTACCTTTACCCAGTAACAACTACTCTGATGCCTCAGAAGAGGGAAGATTTTGAGAAGGCCAATCCAGGCTGTTCACAGTTGCTACCCAGAAAGAGTATAGCCAGGAGGAACAGGAGTCCTTGAGAACCTGTTTTTGTCACAGTGACAGTACCAGGGATTTCCTCAGAAGACACAGTGACCAAACAACCACAGTCAAAACACCAACGCATCCCTGTGCTACAAGCTCATGTCCTCCAGTATAGCATAGGCTATGCTGGCACATCAGAAAGATGCTTATTTTGGTCTCAGGTGGGCAGATAGTATGTGTCATTTCAGCAAAGTATGAAGAAGTCAGAAAGACACAAAATAATGCTCTCTTAGGAAAGAATTTGCTTTGATTTGACCTTGTGGGAAGAACTTCAGAGAAACCAGGCCTTATGAGCAGACAAATTCCCATATGACTTGCAGGGTCTCAGAAGCAAAAGCCCAGACATACCCAGGGTTCCTGAGAAAAGCTAGGGGAGCCCACACTCTCCAGCTGAGGCATCAATTGCCAATTGCCAACTTTCGGACAGCTACCTTGGTGTGAGAGGCTCCCCCACTCTATCACTAAGGACACCCACAGTCTTTAAAAATCCTTTTTCTGAAAGATGGGAGGAGTTTCTAGAGTTACAGCCTTGGAGAAGACATGATCCTCAACATGCTGAAGGCAACGGGAGCTCATTTCTGAAGGAATGGGAAATTCCTTCAGAAATACTACGAACAACAGAAACCTGTGAAGTAGATTTTGTGACTTGTGTTCCACCAGAGTAGACTGCCACACATTTGATAACCCTTTTTGTGGTGTAATTCATGACCTCAGGAAAGCACATCTTGAAATAAACAGACACAAACCATTGCCTTCACACTTACATGTATATACTTTATAAACCTATGTATGTATGTATATTTATATATAAAATGCAATTGCCTCATTATATACCAAAGCCGAGGCAAGTGTCAGTCTCACAATTTATTTTTCCATGCACAAATATACAGCTAGCTAAAACCAATGTCCTTAAAACCCTTCCACTCTGGCAGATGTATTTAAGCCATACAAAGTATTGCACTTATTCCTCTGTGACTGTTATGTCAGCTTCCTCCAATTTTATCACTGCTTACACCCATTATTGCATTTTCCCCTCTGACCTCCTCGAAGGAAAAAAAGGAGAAGAAACCCCAGCATGGAAGAGAATTGACTTTACGCTAGCGGTGCTGTCTCTGAATTTGACATGTATGAATTTCCCAGTGGAGTGGCCTAGCCCAGCTGAGGTTCTCAGTGACAACTCAAGCTCTCCTTCAGAGCAAGACTGGGGAACCAAGAATGCAACTACAGAAAACCCTGCAAGATTAAGTGGTTTGGGAGAAGGCATTTAATGTCACACCATCTTTAGACTGGGAGTCATACAAAAGATTGAAAGCTGTGTCTCTGGGATATGTTACCTATCTCCATGAGCTTGCCATATCTGTGAAATATAACTACAGGAAACATGGTTTGTCATGCCAGATGAAATCATAAAGGTGCTGAAATTACCACTGCATTGCCCACTGTCATTGGTGCCCACCATGGAGAATGAAACTGGAACACACTGCACACTGTGGTAGGTCATAACAAAGGATTGACACGTCTTCACCATTGCTCTTTCATTAGGCTTTCACTAACTAGGAGGTTTAAACTCATTTTACATTAAACAAGAGCTAGTTATCTAACCCTGCCCTTACTCACTCACTGTGTCCTTAGAACAAAGCAAAATATTCTCTCCAGAGACCATTATTCAGAGAAATAAACTCACTGAAATGATAAAGCAAAATGCATGAGGTGGTATAGTATTTTCCTTTGACCCACTGTCCCACCAGGGATCAAGTGTATGGCCTTCCTGGAGAAGTCAATCCATGGCACAGATTAATTAAATGCTGATAGCTGAAGATGTCGGACTAATTTTTTGTAAGAGCAAGAGTTGTGAGTCCTGCTGTGCTAGCATAACTGCAACCTGAGTAATTGCCTTCAACATCTGAATTCTTTCAGCTTTATAAATTGGTTACAATGTCCTCTTCCCATCCTGCCCCAAGTGACTTTACACAGTTATTTACTATGTCAAAGAAAAATTCTGCTTTTTCACCCCAAAATAGCTGCATTTCAGAAGTTTTTGAGGTGCAACCAGTGTATTTAAATTTCATGACAAAACAACGGAAGTTTTTTGAGCTAAGAAAAGTTGAACATGTGTTCAATGGTTAGGCATTATCCCCTAATTTTTTCTGATCCTTACACTGTGTGGCAGCTATCTGTCAATTGTACTACCATCTTTGTCTCTCGGTTGTAGAGGGAATATTAGGTATTAACATCTGTCAAACTCGGAATAAAATGAAACCAAACAAAACAGAGTAAATTGAATGAACACAGAAAAAATATATATACTATATTTCACTATGCTGCAAGATACCTAGTCATCAAGTCATGCTGTATCTTAAAGGAACTGCAATTCACACAGACCTCAGTAAGCAGGAAAGACTTTCCATCTGTCTTTCCTTGATTCCACAAGGTTTTGCCACACATCAAAGACAAGTGCAGTCCTGTTAGTAGGTAGGTGCCTGTGCATGAGCACCATTAAAAAAGTAACATAAAGAAATCTAAACAAACCTCCAAAAATCAGATAGCAGGACGACTTAAATGGTCTAAGGACTTGTTACAAATCATGATTACCCATTAAAAAATTGCTTGAAATGCTAACAAAATCAGAAGGTCTTTTCAGGTTTGGGTAAGTATTCGGAAGGCAGAAGAAAAAGCCACATAAAAACGATATCATTTGGGGCCCAAGCTCTCTGTCTACCAGAAGTGCTGATTCATGTTTGTATGAGTTTTAGAAAATTCGTGTTTTTTGAAAGTGGACTTCTGTCAGGCATAATATAAATAAATACAGGGAGAAGGATTGGGTTCTCTTCAGGAGACAAAGGAAAGCAGAATTTAGCAGAAACTTAACTTGCTTTTAAAGATTTTACAACACAGATGATTTATTGGCCAGGCTGCTTGCTTTGTATAGGCAAAAATGTTCCTGTTAAAAATACTCTGTAAACCAATGACCCTAACGTCATGCCATAGAAGGTTTTATTGCTCAGCATGGACCATTTTTATCGAGGCAGTTCAGTATAGTACTTAAGAAAATGTGACAGGCAAAAAGTCTTTGCATGCTTCCTTTCTACGTGCTGTATCTGGTCATAATTTAATATACTTGTTGGAATCTCTTATTGCATGATGAGAAGATGAAGTGTTGGGCAAGTGCCTCGCTGTACCAGGCCTGGAGCTTGTAAGTTAGTAACTCCAGAGAGGAAAGATGAGCAATCCAAACTGGCACATTTCTTACCCAATTAATCTTTCTTCTTAAAATTTCTCTGAAGGTTTTAGAGGCCATCATGAAAGTCTGTAGGAAAACAAGTTTTAAGTTGTCTGTGGGGCAGACGACCAGCACTGGGTCTTTCTCTCCAGGAAAAAGCTAAGCAAACTCATTCTGTATTCCTCTGAAAAAGAAGCCACAGGCAAGGTGGGATCAGCCTCCCACCTGTTCTTTACCCATATGCCTGCCTCCAGCTGGCCATCGCATCAACCTGCTAGATAGTGTGCAGGAGGAAGCATGCTGCAGAGAATATGCTCCAGGCACATCCAGTGCCATGGTTGCCAGCTCACCATCTTGCCCAAGCAGACAAATCCGAACTGAGAATCCCCATGTAGGACAATCACATCTGAAACATGCAGACTACATGCTCTGGCTCTTTGCTGGGGCAGGTGCCTCCACAGACATGTTAGGGAGAAGCCCTTAGCAGGCAGCACAAACAAGTATGAGGGTAATGCTGCAAGGTGCAGCTAAGCAAGTGCTTCCATTTGACTCATACTCCCAACAGGCTCTGTCTCTGTGCAACTCCCTCATTTCCTACTGCTATAAATGCTCAGCTTTTGATCCAGTTTAGCTCTCACAGCAGGGGTTTCCAGACTGATGTTGTCCATAGAAACTGTAAGCTTAGGTGTAGAACCATTCCTGGTCTGTACACCCATACTGTGCTGCTCGTGGTTCCCACACAACAGGAACCGAGGTCACTGTAAACAGCCTGCATCCCATCAATTCCCTTCTCCCTTTTTGCACCATACAAATGTCCCTGCACAATACCTCCACCAGAAGCCTGTGCGCAGTGCTGATGATTTTAGCCTAGAAAACCTGATTGCTTTTGAATTTCTTTCCAGGTATGTTGTAACTTACAAACAAGAATATAAGTTTTGGGACCAATTTTCTAAGGAAAAGGAAAACTGCCACATATATGCTATTGGGGTGAGAAGCCCAGATTCCTTCAACAAGTCCCAGGAGAACAAAAAGACCACCACATTTTCATTCTCTAGCCTTGAATACAGAGTTGACTGAACCCTTAACAACAAGGCATTATGGTGAAGTCTCAGATTTAGTTTTTCCACTGCAGCTTCTGAGAAGAAGAAAGTCATAGGGTCTTAAGGCACTTGTTTCACAGTATGGCAGTCCTGGGAAACAAGGGGTAGAAAAATGTCTTCCATTCCCAAATTTTCTAATGTGGTTAAGAATGGCCTCTGCAGTCCTTGGTAGTGCGAGCACACAGGGCTCTAACTTCTGTTGGTTTGTTCACTTCTTTCAGCAGGAAAAAAACCTGTCACAGAGAGCTTCATTGTGAAGGAAAATGAAAGTTGTAACCTAGGGCATAGAGTGATAAGACAAGGGAAATGGCTTTAAATTGGTAGAGAGTAGGTTTAGATCAGATATTAGGAAGGAATTCTTTACTGTGAGAGTGGTGAGGCACAGGCCCAAGTTGCCCAGAGAGGTTGTGAATGCTCCATCCCTGGCAGGGTTCAAGGCCAGGCTGGATGGGGCTTGGAACACCTGGTCTGGCGGCAGGTGTCTGTCTCCATGGCAAAGACGTTGGAACCAGATGATCCTTAAGATCCTTTCCAACCCCAAATTCTATGATTCTGTGATTACACAGTACTAAATAAATACATATGAATCAATCCTTGGGCTGGGGTGGAAGAGAAGGTGGGGCGTATTTCTACCTGTTAGGGCCAGCATTAGCAGTCAGTGTCAAAAAATCTCACACTATGAAACAGGACAAAAAAGCATGAATTTCCACACTTCTCCCTTGGATTACTGACCCCTCAATCAGATCACCAGTACTTTATGTGAAACTTGGAATGCCTAATGGCTGTTCTTTCTCCTTTATTTAAGAACAGAGGTCCACACTCTCAAAGTGGACTTGATTTTGAGGCGTGTAGGAATATGTGCACATAAAAGGGCAGGGATCTTCAGGTTTGGGATGTCAGGTGTGGAGTGTCTTATAGAGATGGGATTTTTTTTTTAAACTTCTCCCTCTCTGAATATCTGTCACTGAAACTGCAAAAGAAGCAAAGCATGACACATGTCTGTTCTCTTGTGAAAGCCCTAGGGGAGAGAACCTACTGAATCACTCTGCTGTTTTCAGGTCTTTCCCAGTGTCTGGCCAACAGTGACAGTACTGGCATGTTCTCTAAACATCTGCTATTGTCTGAGAAGTGGAAGGAAACAGTTTATTTTATCTCCTGTGGCTGCTACAAGATTGACAGTGACAAGTGTGAAATGGACATGTCCCACTGAAATTCAGAAAAGAAAAGCCCTAAGGAACTTTAGAATAAGTATGTGGACTCAATTCCCTCATCGCTCTGTAGTGTGAGTAGACATTCACATCTGTTAGCAATAAACATTGGCTCCCTCCTGCTTTTCCTACCCAGCACAGGCAGCAATATCCAATATTGCCCTCTTGCCTCCATTACTTATTTTAGTGACTTGAATAGTACTAATTCCAGTACACATTACTGCTTCTGAGAACAGAACAGAGAGGATTTAGTGTTTTAAACTGCTCCAGAAATTACTCCTGCCTACTCTGCTGCTAGGCATCAAGGGGGAAAAAGAGGCCAAAATCCAACTCTTCTCACCTTGCTGGCAGAAAGCTTTTAAAATAACCTATCAAATTTCTCTAATTCTTTCAACACACACTTAAAAATTATCAGACTAGTAGCTGAGAAGAAAATCTAGAAAAATCCAGAGACATGGCTTTGCCCTTTCCTCCTGGTGCTGCTACAGTAGCTATTGGATGTGAGTTAAGGGCATTCATGTGTAGTTTTTTATAAAGCACACACCACATTTTATAGCAACACTGGAACTGTCAGGGTGGGTTGTACCTACCTCACCTGCCATCCTATTCCTAGCATCTGGCAACATTTACTGCTTTAGGGCAAGATTAATACCCTACTTCCCACAATCCCATTGACTTAGATTGTGTGATGTGGGCTTCCAGACTGCTCCAAAACAGGCTGACAGATGGTGGATTTGGTCCTAGTAAAGAGCTGGAAGGCTCTTCCTAATGGTTCTCAAGGGTGAAATTGTATTATGGCTGTAATGCATGCTTCCCTGGGAAGCATCACTACTGAGGAAGAAGAGAGTCACTTTCCCCACTGGTACCCCTGCAGCTCCCAGTGTGCTCCTGAGATAAGCAGAAAAACAATCTCTTTCCTAGGAAAGAACCATTTCTGGCTCTCTGTCCCAGCAGAGGGAAGATGGAAGACACCCAAAAAGATGTCCTCACCTTCCTGATCTTCTTCCCAAGGGTACTGGGGCAAAAGAGAAAGAGCCCAAGGAATTCTAACAAGCACCTGCTGGCACATGGATGAAGGGAAAGGCACCCAGGTGGGGATGGCTGGACCTGAGGGTGCTACAGCTACCCCAGGGCCAGGGGCTGTGGAGGAAGACAAGACAGTGTTTGAAGCCATACATTGTCTGGGGAGGGCAGGGAGGGGAATTCCAAGTAGGAAACACTGGTGTAGTTTCTTTCTGAAGGAAGGTGTTTAGACTTCAATACACAAAGAGCTTGTCTCTGAGAGTTCTAATAATATCTAACAAGTAACAGTTGCACCTTTAGTTCAGGAATCCCACCCAGTCACTCCTGATCTCTTAATGCACATTTTTTTCTGAGCTAGGAAGGGAGAAATATACTTGAGGGTCTTGCCAGCAATAATTTGAACAACTTGTATATACTTACAGGACGAAGTATTTGTTCCTTCTGTTGAAGCTTGTATCCTAAGCATGGGTTCTGCAACACACAGAAGTAACAATAAAGTTGTAAGAATACAGCCACAGCTACAGCACTACACTGGAGGAGCCTGAACATCTTCCCCCAGTAGAGATTTCTTTTCTTTTATTTTTTTTTTCCTCAGTAGTCAGAAACCCAGCAGAGCAGAGAAAAAAAATGAGATAGCTTGAGAAAGCAAAGAACTTCAAAGTTGGTTCAGCATGTCCTAGGCGCACTGTGAATAATCAATTACAGCAAAAATGCTCCATAGTCCTGGGAGGAAAGGCATGGGGAAAACTGGCAAAGACAGAGTAAAATTTTCAGCTGTTTCTGACAGCATCAGAGGAAAGCGGAAAGCAGCAGGTCTTGAAGCTCCACATGCTGACCCAGGAAGCACTAGCTTAGCTTCTTCTCACACAACTCCAAATGAACAGTAAGGCATTCAGGTCTATCATAACTGTAGTTAAGGACTTTTATGGCTTGAAAGAGAGGAGGGTCCGTGAGTGTCACCACCTCTGCAGAGAGCTGTAGATGGAAGGGAAAGCAGAACATATTCCAGACCAAAATGGGACAAGCACCAGCCCCAAAGTGGTTACAAAGAAAGGAAAACGAATGGTAAATAATCTTGTAGGACAGTGGAAGGAAATGGACCTCAACACAAATAATACAAAGGAAGCACGGAGAAAAGTTCATAGAAGAAGCAGGTAACCTGAAGCTAGGTCTGAACCTCCTGAACTGTAGGAACCTGAATCATACACCAATTAAGAGCCATGTGTTTCGGTGGCTTCATGGGCTTTCACTATCTAGCAAATCATATATGGTGTCATGTGTGAATAAAGAATTCAAGAGAAGGCTTGAGAAGTACTATCAGCTGGAAGGAAGAGTCTGAAGAGAGAATACTTTGCATAAGGCGGCAGTGTGATGTGCCAGTGTGAAGTACAGGTTGGTAACAGCCAGTCTGTGAATTCTAGGGAGCAGGTCAGGCATACTGCATGCTCTGCAGTGAAACATTTAACATGTCACACAGAAAAGATGAATCTGTTGCCTAACAAAGCCTGGCTTTAGACAGAAAAAACCCCACTCTTAAAAACTAAGACCTCTCTGTAAGTCTTCCTATCATCAGAAAGTAACTGTAGCAATACTTCCAGAGACCTAGATCCTGGTGATTTGAACACCAGCATTTCACAGTAGTCTATCTTCAATTAAAGAAGCAACACACTAATTACTTATTTTCATTTGAAAGTCCTGAAAAAAAAAATCTGCAGTGCCCAAAACCCCAGGCACTACTGGTCACCAGGAAACTCATGAAGTGCTAGAGAAAGACATGGTCTAGACCCAGACCTGGGATAGAACAGTAGGAAAAACAGCACCTGGCTGGATTTGGGACTAAGCTTGTTTCTGCTCCAGCCACATATCAAAGACCTCCTCAGAGTACCATGAGAAGACCTCAACTAGCAGCCACTGAGCATACTGCTTTTTGCTGTCCTCAGGACAATACTGTGATGTGTTGCTTGGCATGAAATCTGCCAGTGCAGAGATTCATCAGGAATGCAGCCAGCTTTTTGAACAAGCCAGCTTCCTCCTCTTGAGCGGCACAATAGCAGTAAAGAGGAGGACAGTACTGTAACAGCAGGCACTTGAAGGGACATAAGCAGGGAAAGAGACCACTCAAGAACAAGAACTTTAATTCATGGGAAAGAAGGCAGCAAAGTGCAGAGACTACATTCTTGCTACACAAGGGAGAAGGCAATGCAAGCCCAGTGGAGTCAGTGACCAGCGTGTCACCTTCTTTGAACAAAAATGGTTCCAATGGTTACAGAACACTTGCTATTAGCTATGTGGTCTCATGTATAGCCAGTGAAGCACCAGTGACAGGCCCCACTGAGAACATGAAAGAATATGGGCACATCCAACGTCTCTTCTGTCAGGCAGCAATGCCAAGATTTCAGAAGTAGGTCGCCACACACACAGATGCATCAAAGGAAAGGCTGCAGGCATGCTAAATGCAAAATCTGGCAATCACACTGTTTTCCTTGATCTAGCCTACAAACACTGTCATTTCACACTAAAACCTGTCTCTGCCAGACATAGCTTTCCCAAAAAAGCTAGCAGGACCCCAGCCTCTTTGCCAAGCAGGGTATGTGCATCTTGTAAATCCTTGGGTTGCTCGGCTTATACACGTTTATCTACAATTGTCTCAGCCAAAGTCAGCCGTACAGACAACTGCTTGTATTGTGGCCATATATAAAGTAACTCTTAACACTTAAATAATGAAAGTGGCTTCTCACTGGGGTCAGTTCCAGGAGCAACTCTGGAAGTATGCAATCTGTAACTGCAGGCAGGATGCTGAAAGCAAATTCCATCAGCCTGAAAGGAAACCACCTGGAGAAGACTCCTAGTATGCCAAGGCAGCTTCAAAAGTGGTTAAATTACTGACAGTGAGTTACCTGTCTACACTCACAGACCCTGCAGAGCTGTCAGGAATTGTATGTTGAGCCCTGAGGAACAGAGCAGTCCAGGCAACAGACTTTCTTGAGGACACATCAATACGCCTTTACACTCAGCAAACTCATAAGGAGCTGCTAGGATTTATAGGAGGAGGTAAGAGCTTTTTAAAAACAGTTCCTAACAACACAAATACTTCTTCACTTGGGCTGCTGCAACCTGACAACTGTAGGCCAAATTAGCTTCCTCGATACAGCCCCAGGATAGTAAAAAGTATGCTTAACCCTTCTTCATTCATTTCTTGGTCCCTGAAGTAGCTCAAGTATGCAAAGTGACATGCAGAAATGGAGCTGCTGAATGTAGACGAATTGTTCTCTCCTAAGAAGGAGCTGTTTCAGAGCTGTAGAAGCAGTTTCAAGAAGAAATGAAGAGAAAGAGATAGAAAGACTCTGTTAATTCAACTTACGTGACGAAGTTTTTGTCACTTCTGTTGATGCTGGTATCTTGCTGGTACTCTCTGGAAAACACAAGAGGCAACAAGAAGTTATAATATGGTGTCAGATGATCCTCTAACAGCATTCAGCTCCAGAATGGACAAGGTGAAGAAGAAAAAGGTGTTCAAAGAATCAAGCTTAAATTTTGCTTCAGTGTGCAGAGGCTTCAATCAGACATCAACTTGCAAAAGTTTCCTTTCAGGAAAAAAGGATGGTGCCTACTAGCAAAACTGAAGAAAAAAGCCTGTTCCTTCTGAAAGAAGCCAGTTGTTCAATCTCTCATTTTCCTCTGGGAATAACTGATCAGTGGCAACAGGAGAAATCATGCAGATGGCTCTGTTTCTGGAAGACGTCAGTGTGAGTATTCACTCCTTATGCTTCTAGGCAGTTAAATTTTGCAAAGACGTGTCCCTGTTCATATCACTTGAATTGCTGGTAAGTACATCCAATAGTGTCACTTGCCACTTCAGGGAAATCTTCTGAGTCACACATGCAAACCCCATCCCTCATGGACTGCTGGGGGCTCTGTGATAGAAATCAGACAGTTGCTTTGCCGAAGAGATGAGAAAAGTTGCACTTCCATACTGGTCCTATGTATATCTCCACACACTATTGCTAGTTACATTCTGGCAAGAACTGCTTGCACTCACTTGTTGAACCAGCTGATGGCTAAGGGGGATGATGCTGCCATGTTTAGATCCTTGCTAATGCAAAATGCACAGATGGGAGAAAGCAGAATGTAGAAAGCCTTTGTTTAGGCTTCACAGACTTGCACAGAGACCTTGTTCCAATGACAGCAATGATTTGTGAGTGCTCTGCTGTCCCCGCAAGCCACAACTCTGTGCAAGTTCTTAGGTGTGAACAAATCACTCTTCAGTTGTATTCATCAACAATCTTGGACTTCCCCAAGTTCTCAAAACACATTTCAGGCTTTAAGTGGTGCAGTTCAATGCAGCTGCACAAGTTTCAACTCAACAGCTGGAGAAGGGCCCTGAATGCCAAAAAAAAATCTTGCCCTGAAACCTCAAGGCACACCAAGAATCCCCTAGTAGGTCAAACAAACAGAATTCAGAAAAATCCTCATAAGAGATGTAGGAAAAGGAAACTCAGGAATGTTTTTATTCTGTTTTGTGAATCTGGATTCCAGTGGTTCTCTGCTCATTGTCTCCAGAGTTCACAGAAACTTGACCAGAGACAAAACTAGTCCAGCCGTCTTCCCTTCAACATCCCTCTTGTTAAACTTTAATACCAACTCTGTATTTTAACTTCTTACTTGCTTGCTTTTCTTTTGTATTTTTTTTTTCCATTTCGGTCCAGCTTTCTTTGGCAAATACACTATTTGCCTAGTTAGTACATCCCAGTTTCATCTCACTAATGGCAGAGAACGTGTTATGCAGTATTTCCTTGGCAGCCAGTGACGTGTGGCATGAAAGTGAGTATCATAAGTAAAATTTTTAAGGTCAAAACCTTTGCATTAGGTCTTGGAACACAGTGGCCTGTAGCCAGGCAGTTTTCAGGACCATTTTTTGGGTATAACGGCAGTTTGCTGTTGTGCAGCTGGGTTGTCTGAGCAATTAACCTTTCTTAGTCACATCAGGAGATGGAACAGGTCTGACAGCTGCATAGCTCAGCATCTGGCACAACTGGAGCAATTTTTTCTTTCACCATTAAAGAAACCATGTTCCATTTAGTGCCTGTGCTGAGTTTGATGGAGCATTTCTTACTGGCACCTCCCCAGCCCAGCTGTGTTAGTACAAACGATGACGGAAAGCTTCCCTGCCAGTGGAAAATATAGCCAGAGCCTCCTACACCTGAAACGTGCTGAGAAAGACATTTGGAAAACATGTGGCAAAGTCACACTTTATCAAGCCCCACCAGTAACACTCGTGTTAGCAACACTAACAGTGGATGCTAACATTTGGAAGACACAGCATGTTGCTTACTGCACACAGTACACCACAACAATAAGGAAAGCATTTTACACTACCTGAGAAGGCTAGCAGAGATCCACATGACACGCTATCTGAACACAAGAAGCAAACAAAAAAGAGGCTTCTCATAGCAGGCCGTCAGTACTTGCCTGAGGTGAAAGAGCTGGAACCATTTTTCAATCATGATACTTTTCCTGCTGCAGTCTGCTAGGGTATGGTGATGGCAGCCTGCAGCCCTGTCTTCACCATCACCATGTTTAAGTCCCCATGAGGAGCAGCTACCTCAGAGGCTACAACCAGTTCTGTCCCCTGGCACTTCTAGGAATACTGCCTTGGTGAAGTGCTGTTTCCTGAAACTGGGTATGTTTGTGCTGGGGCTTACTCATGTAAAAATATTGAAGGATCCACGAGGGATCCTTGTTTTGGGATGTTTCAAAGAGTGGGTCCCTGCAGCTTCTCAGTCCTTTTTCCTCAGTACTCAGGCCAGCAGTATCTTCTGTTTAGTCTGACCTAACAGCGAAGAGCTCCTTTAATTCACACAGGNATCTTCTGTTTAGTCTGACCTAACAGGGAAGAGCTCCTTTAATTCACACAGCACTCCCAGCAACCCCACCACCTTGCTGGCCTTGATATGTTGATCCATCCTTCCAGATAGGGAGCTTTTTTTGGGCTGCTGAGAGGAGACAACTCAGTGCATGGGCAAAAAGCTCTGCTGTATGGCTCTGAGAGAGGCGGGACATCCCTCTCCTTCTCAGCCAAAACCTTTTCTCCATGATAACCAAATATTTAAGAGCCTTACAGCTACTGTTGTGAACAGCCCTGTGCCTGCCCTCCCAGCCTTTTTCCCCCAGTTAGTTTGTCAAAGGCCTAACACAAAAAAGCCTGCTTGAGCAAGCTGAAGGGATTTGGTTGATCTCATAGGTTTTAGTTCAGGCCTTGCAGGTGGTGGCTCTGAGAACCCTGACAGGGACAACAACCTGGGCTCTGAGGAGGATTCAGACACCATGACACCATAGGTAGGTAGAGCTGCAAACAAGCCTTTTGTCATCCTGAGGTGTACTTTCTGGCAGTGATATAAGTTTTAAGCCTTTTGCATTTTTTGTGCTATTAGGGAGATATCATCTGAATTATACAAACAATAACACAAGCTAACATACACCTTGAGGAAAGGGGAGCACTTTCTTCACCTCTGTCACTCGGTCTATAGATGGCAGAGCAGGGAGTAGTTGTGTAGAAGGCTGGTAAGACCACCGTCTGAGGCCTCAGAGACACGCAAGCATATGTGGTGAAAGACATAGGGTGATCCAATGGCTAAACTAACTTTCAGTTTCTTAAAACTACCATACTTTTACCCTTTTTCCTCCAAGAAACTACTGACTTGAATTAGATTAATAGAACATTGCCCTCAATCCAAGTATGTCAAATTGCAAGGAAAGGTTCAAGAGTACTTTTAGGGGAGTTGCAATACCAAATTGAGTGACAGCCACATTTTTTTCTGTGACCAAATCAGTGACGTTGGTCCAGGCATGCTGATTTGCTCCAGCTGACAATCTGACTCATTATGCCAGCCAGCTCAAAACAAACTATGTCCCAGGTTTCCTGTAATTATGCTAGAGAGAAGAGATACCATGATCTCCTACTTTAATCAAGTCTTGTACAGAAGAAGGGACTCTTTCTGCACTTGAAGTATTTCATAGTTGGTCACATGCTCTATGGGTACTAGATACAAGATGATTTTATTTACTTATTTCTCAGTCATCTTCTTGAAGCTAAGCTACTGTCTGCCTTCAGAAGCGGAAGAACAAATTAAAATTTAATGAATGATGAAATCAGATCCTTATTGATTACTGTACAACTTGGTGCTGTTACTACTACTGCAAGTCCTATGGATGCAAAACCAGAAGCCTGCACAGGCCATTGGGTACCTAATGAATTTACCAAGGCTCACCTCTGCCTACAATTGAGGCACATTAACAGGTCACCTGAGTACTTCTTGTACCCATCAATTCAGGCAAAATTGTCCCAGCCACCCACACAGATGAGTCAAACTATATCAACTCACTTTCCACAGACGTCAAGGAACAGAGCTCACACAACACCCTGCACACAACCCAGCAGAACCAACATTGTAGACGTCTGGCTTTTGAAATATCTCTGCATGAATCCACCCTTTTGCGCCCTGAAACATGCTGGGCACAGCAAACATCCTCAGAGAAGCAAAAGAATCAGGCCAACAGGTTTTAATGGAAAAGACTGATACCCCATGCAGATACAGCATGCTTGACTCTTTATTAAAAAAAATATCACTTAGCTAGTTGTCTAAATAGAGGGTTTTGAGAGCAAGTTGAAAGCTTTGGCTGTGATGTGAAGTATTCTGTTAGTGTTATTTATTAAGCATAGTAAGGTCCTATGCTGATGAGAAAATCCATGAAAAATTCACCGCAAGAATTTTGCCTGGGTAAAGTAACAAATTAGGATGCACAAAAAAAGCAGTTACTATTGCATTAGCAATCTTGTGCACTATTTATACAACACCAGGAGAACCTCATGCCTCTATTATGACCTCAATTACAATCTTTCATAGGGGAGCATATGTGAGTATGAGTGAATGACAATAGGAAGGCAGCTCATATCCTGTGGGCAAGTTATACTCATTATAAATTTAAAAGAGGACAGAATAGCTCCTATCACTTGCTATTAAGACTGGTAAAAATTGTGTTTGTCTAGCTATTTTTATATTTGTTACATTTTTAATCCACACAAATGGCCCAATAGACAAGGCTTTATATACCTTTCGGTAAAACTGGGAAAATTTAAAAGTCTGTGTAGGTTAATACAGTTTGTGCGTGGTGTGTGTTCATGTTTATGTGTTGCAAAAACTTGCACAAGAGGAAACTTGGCAGTTTTAAGTAACAACAATGTTTATAATAACAGTAACAGTAAGAAGGACAGGAGTTACTATTGCATTGAATATTACTGTTTTAGACAGAAAAGTTTACCACTTCAGGGAACGAGATCAGGAAAGATTAAGGTCTCTGCTCACTGAAAACAACAAAAAAAGTTTTACAACTGTTTTACTGAGAAATACTGATTTTTCTATGCTTGGAGGAGGGAATTGAAATCAGCAACTTTCCAACATGGGTGGTAGATGTGTGGCTTTTTGTATTCTTGGGGAAAAACCCCAACATATTTGCCTTGCTCTTCATGTATTTTTTCCTAATGTCCATTGCTAGTTGATGTTAGAGACAAGCCACAATGATAAACAGACCTTTGGTCTGGCCCTGGAGTTCTCTTTGGCGGCATACACCAGTAAAGAAAATTTCAAATAAAATAAGTCTAGTTTGACAAAATTCTAGGGAAATTAAACCAGGGTGTTTTTTAGATACTGAAAAGCACTAATCTTACAGTGGAAGTAAATAATCCCATTCCCAAAAAGGCCATTACTTCATCTACCCTCACTCTTAAAGTACCCAGCACAAAGAGGAAGGAAGATCTAGTTTGCAGATAGCAGGGCACACATAATAAATATGAGCAGGTGAGGTCACTCAGTTAAAGGTCATAATTTAAGTTATGGTTCACATGGCAGAGCAGACTGGTATGACCATAAGAAAGTCAGGCCCTCTGGTACATTTTTCTTTACCTCACTGCTACCCTATCTGCTGGAGGTGGAAGAAAGCAACTTCTCTCCCCACTTCAAGAGATCCAGCCTTCTCAGATACCCATGCTTTAGTTTTCTACAGGGACTCCTGGGCTACACCGTACCCCAAGGGCTCCCCAAAAAGCCCATTAACAGGTAATAACAAGTAAGAGTTAAATATGCTGTATTTTTGTTTGTTGTTTTGTTTTTTTCTTTTAATTTAAAACTCCTTCTTTCTCATGAATATTGCAGGACCTCCCAGATATACAGGACCCCAGTAATGACTGCCCTTCAGGGCTCATTACCGAGTTTGGATCCCAAATCTGTCATTAAGCTAGCAAGGGGAAGAGGTCAGGGAATGTGGGGGAAGGAGGGGTGAGGAGGTCACTCCTGCAGGGGGTCTATCCCTGTTTGCAAGGCAGATGTTGCCCTTTGAGGCCATAAGGATCTATTGCTCTTAAGTCACCAGATGTTGCCCATGCTGTTTCTCAAATCCAGGTGGAAAATTCCACCATTAGCAGGAAAATTATGAACAATTTTATTGGTAATTTATAAGCAACAGTAAGCAGAGGGGGCTCAGATGTTTGTGTAGCAACCAAATACGCATGATTGATTTACTCGACCAATGAAAGCTGCCATGCCTGAGTCTAGATGATCAAATATCACTGAGATGTTCCAGTTCGGATATCACTGAGTTTCCAGTTCAGATCTTTACAGACAAGAGCCAGCTGCCAAGTTTAGACTGGATTCAAGTTTGCCCTGCATTCAAGGGAATTTGCATGCATGGCTGTGTTTTAAACAAATTACATTTCGTAACACAGACAGATTCTAACATATATGTTATAGATGCATGTAACAGGGCTTGCCCACAAATATTTTCAACCGAGACCAAGCTCCTGTCCCCCTGCAGCAGGAGTGTTTTGTAGTCATTCAGCATAGCCCAAAAGGAAGTTGAAAAATCCATGTCATGAAGCACAGGAATGAGGTCCCACATGCACTCCCATTACACCATTCCTTGTCTGAGAAAGTAATAATAAATGGTCAAGCATTTTTTTTGCATTTATCTGTATCACTGCCTAGGCACAGTGCCTGCAGTTGAGTTATGGAAACAGCATAGGAGCTTTCCATGTAAGCAGCTAATGAGCAACCAGAATTTGTATTCATGGAAACCAAGAGAGTCTACAAAACTACACAGAAACACCTACCCATTTTTCCTCTTAGTAATACTCCAGTAAATAACACTTGATCTTTTATATCAGTCTCCTGACATCTGCTCATGATTATAATACCATACAGCTAGAATGAAATCCTAGCACTTGAGATTCTTTAGTTGATGAAATAGAATAGCAAATACACAAAGTGAATACAGTCAAGCAATTGCCGTGTGATTACAAAACAGCAGATAGACAAAGACAAATCCCCCTGGAAAAGGTTTACATTTGATTTTCTGTTTATGTAAATGCCTATCTCCCATTTAAGAGCACAATGTGGAACAGAAAAGCATGCCTGGTAAATTCACATCACTGTTACATCTTTAACCCATCTAAGATAGGCAGAGAACTTCAGTTTTCTTTGCTAATGAGGGCATGTTTGTTTTGTACTTCACAACTGGCTGGACACTGGGGTTTGGATTATGGGAGGTGAATTTGTCAAAGCCACACTTGAAAAACAAGATTTCAGCTGAACTGCTGCCTCCACTGCCTTTCCAAAGGAGAAACAGTACTGCAATATATTTGTGTGTAGTGGAAACACAAAGTTTCATCAGAAGCAATTGGTACTCCCTGTGAATGAAATGAGCCCTGCAAAACCAGCAATCTATAACAACTGTATATCTTTTGAGTAAGTCTGAAAGCTATCTGTTTCATGAGAAGCTCTACTCCTCAGGAAACAACCTTAAATCACAATACCTGAATCAAAGCGTTTGAATCACACCCAAGCCTTTGAATAATTTGCCTTCAGATACATTCATGCCTTTGTGTTTATTGTTTTAGAAATCAAAAGAAAAACCTATCAACATATGTGAAAGTAAAAATGGTGGCAATCAGAGCAGTACAAATATTACTTGAAGTGAGAAGTGCTGGTTTAGCCGTTCAGACTATGACATGTTTTAAGTTAAATGCAACTTCCCCCACTGCATATAACAGGAATTAGAATAATATTCCCTCATCTTCTTCTGATCTTGACTGGTTAGACTGGGTCTTAGGCTTGGTGTTACACAGAAAATGCTGATCTGTCCTGAGATTTGTAGGAGACATCCCATTTGTCTGTAAGGAAAATTGAGCATCTCAACTACGTAACAGACAAGTCAGGCCTGACTACTTTTCTTAGTACACCTAATAGATTTCAGTGCTTCCACTTCACTTGCCAAGCTTTGTCCTGCTCCTAAGCCATTTTTCCTGCTGGCAGCTTTAATACATGGTCTTTCTGAATGTGACAGTAAAATAATGAGTCAAGCCTTACCATTGGTGTCTGTGATGATAACACTGGCTTTAGTACTGTCATTTCCTAGCTTGCTGCTCACTCTGCATACATATTCCCCAGCGTCGGCCAACGTGGCTCTGTAAATATGAAGCTCAGAGTATTTCCTGTGAAATCAGAAAAAATATATAAACATCCTGTACTGGAATAACAGTCACTGCATCAACTAAAGCACTTTTTTTCCCACCCCTTTCAACAGAAAGTCTTGTCTTCCATTCTTACTGACAGATCAACACTATCCAGGTTTGAAAGAAAGGAGGAGAATAAAAAAAATCTCTTACAGGCTGCTGGAAAACAGGCATATTCATGAACTCAAATGAAGATACTTGCTTATGCGTTTCTGTATGAGAGAAGTCTTTGCTCCTAAAGGAAATCTGAAAAACAACTGTCCAACAACCATCCTCTCTCAGCCGAATTGTTGGCTGTCCAGATGCCACAGAGATGGGTGTAATATTAAAATAGATTACCCTTCCCTACAGGTTCACATTACCAGTAGTAGAGTTCTGGTCAAGTACTGTAGTTCCTAACATCTGACTAAATAATCATGAGATTAGAACACACCACGCTCTTTAACAGCCTCTGAAACCCCAATAGTAAATCATTCTCCAGTGCTAACAAAAAATCATGGGCAGGAGCACAATTTGCATGAAGCTACATTTTGTTCCTGGCTCAGAGATGTAATTTAATCAGTCTCCAAGGTTTTAAGATTAGATTTTCAAATGCAGAACTCCTGCCTACCCATTAATTTTGTAGGAACATGTTCTGGTGTCATTCATGGGGTCCCCAACTCACAGGATGACAATAATCCCATTATCTAGACTGCAGAGATTGACTAGCTTGGGGAAAATGCACGCACTACTGCTGTTCCCACTTACCGCTTAAAAGAAGTGCTCTGGGGAAGTTTCTGCCTGTCATAAAACCTGATCTACAGAATAGTCACTCAGAGTGCATGAACACTGGCTTCCCTAAGTTGACCTACCCCGACTTGAAGGGCTGATTCCCAGGAGGCAGTGGCTGCTCACTCTAAAAGCTCATAGTCACCATCATGACTGCTGAGCTAAACAATGTTTGGAGAGTTGCTTTGCTTCAGCACTGTCACGTCTCCTGAATCTCCATGCAGAAATCACAACTGGTTACCCCTTCTGCAAATCACTGAGCAGGGCTTGGTTCAGATCACAAACTGGTCTGTTGTTGCAGTGTGGGCTTCTGAAGCAATCAAAATATTCAGGGTCATTTTTCAACACATCCTTGTGAGCCACCCCTGCCTCCATCACAGGACACTATCCCATCTGCTACCAAACATCTGCTTATCAGCAGCTCAGCCTTCCCTGCCTCTATATGAAGGTCCTACTGCTGAGGAGTCAGCCCTGTGGCCCTCATGGACTGAAAGCAGTGTGCTGGTGGGCCCCTCTCTGCCAGAAACCTGCACCACAAGAGTTTCCCCTCATGTCCTGAAAGAGGACTGCTTTCTTGAGGCCACTGGGCTTGCAAGAGGGAGGAGCAGCCAAGCTAGGATCAGAAATTTACTCAGGTTTACTCAAATGGTAAAGAAACTCAGAACAGCTGAGTATTTGGGCTCCCTTCTCAGGAAATGTTAGGAGCCCAGTTCCCAGGGCTGAATTAATTAACTGGGCTGCATGTCAGATGGCATACATGAACAGACTCTAGCTGGTGGCAACCATGAATATATGAGAAAAAAGTGGTATAGGCATGGACAGAAATGTCCAAAAGTTGAATGCTACTGGATCTTTGTGTGAAAATTTTGCACCTGACTAACAGCTATGCTTATACAACAGTAAAAGTGGCCTGCTTTTTAATTTGCCTGCCAGCCGTCCGCCTTCACAGCAGCCTGTTGAGGGCCTGACCAGGAACATCGTGCGGGGTTCTACACCACCTAACAGCTTGTGTGGACATGTGATATTTCCTATATTGCAACAGGTTAGCTCTCAGCCATACTTGCAGACACTTGTCTAGATGGAGAGTGAGCTGCAGCCTTAGCTTCAAAAGGCAATGTAAACAGGCTTAGTGTTTTTAAGAATTCACTGTAACCCAGTGAAAAGGAAGGCAGCACAGCTGCAGCTACGCCACTTTAATGTGGACATCCAATGTGTATTTGCTGCAGTCCTCTCCATACATCAAGTAATATTGATGCAAACCACTTTTGTGGCATGCTTGGCTTTGTGAAGAAACTCTTTGCCCTGCACATTTATTTTTATTGTTTTTGTTTTCCTTGATACATATGGGAAAAGGCAAGGGATTGTGTCTTCCTTTTATGATTTTATTATTACGTTACAATAGGTGAAGCAACAATATTTCTTACAAGCCACTTTCTAACAAGCCAAATTTACTCTTGATTTTAGAAAAAAAACCCTGTAAGGAGTTTTGTCTCTGAGAGCAGGAGAAATAATATGAATATTTATAGCCTTAAAAATATCATTGAGAGGTATTGGGACAGAATTCAAAACAGTCAGAGCAGAAGATGGCTCATTAATGGCTGTAAATGAAGCAGTTTCCTAGCAATACAGTATTCCAACAGTACTCACTTAAAACCCCTGATAAGGGATTTTGTTTTCAAAGGCTCGTCCTTCTCTCAAACTATACCATGCTACTCCAAAAAAAATGCCACTCCCTGTAAGATTTGCTTCTGCTGAACCTTCAGCTCATTGCCACTATGACACTGCTGAGCCTGTATTCATACATGAGGGGGAAAGAAACACATCTGCAGAATGCAGTCCCAGCCCACCTTATCTGATTGCTTGAATTCATTTTGCTTCCAGTCTCCATCTGTCATCCAGAATTGCCTGTCTGCAGGCAAATATCCAGGCTAAGCTTGGATGAAGCTCAAGGTACAGGGCACTTACACACCAAGTTTCCTCATGCACTACTGCACCCAAAGCCATCAGCTAGAAGTAGCAAACACCTTGTCTCTGCCACAAAAAAACCCCAAGCCTGATAAGGGAGTCTCTTCATGTAATGAAGAGCACCTGACTTGTACAGCACACTGCCCAAACCAATAATGTACAGGTCTCACCTGCATTCGAAATCAGAGAAAGAAAATGAAATGCTATCATGGCAGGGGACAGCCATGAGAAAGTTAGCTCGTAGGTGAAAAGCCCTTGTCTGGAGTCTGATTTTTTCTGTGTCTCAACTGCCACAAAGAAATAGCTTAGAGCCTGGACACACAAATCAACCAATCATGGCCTCATCAAACATCAGCAATCATCAGCAGAAACTCACTAACTGCATGCTCTTACTCTGACAAATTTGAGGGAAAAAGTGAGTGCTTTAAATGCCTTTCATTAAAATTTAAAGTCATTCAGTGTCTCTTGACTCTCCAGTGTAACGAGAAGGAATATAGCTATCTAGTGTGATTCACCAGCTGTACTGTCGTAGAAGTATAAAATCAGAGTAGTTTTGGTTGGAAGAGTCCTTAAAGTTCAATAGCTCCAACCCACTTTCCATGGACAGGGACACCTTTCACTGGACCAGGTCACTCAGAAAGCCCCATCCTGCCTGGCGTTGAACACTTCCAAGGACAGGGAATCCACAAACTTTCTGGGCTATATGTGTCAGTGACTTTCCCCACTCACAGTAAAAAATTTCCTCCTAATACCTTATCTAAAACTACCCTCCTTCCGTTCAAGGAGATTCCCCTTGTCGTTTCACTGCACACCCCTGTAAAAAGTCCTTCTTCAGTCTTCTTGTAGCCCCCGTCAGGCAATGAAAGGTGCTGTAAGGTCTTCCCAAAGCCTTCTATTCTCCAGGGTGAACAATCCCCACTCTCTCAGCCTGTCTTCATAGGAGAGGTGCTCCAGCCCTATGATCAACCTAATGGCTCTTCTCTGGACTCACTGCAACAGGTCCATATCTTCCTTGCGTTGGGGGCCCCAGAGATGGACACAGTAGTCCAGGTGGGTCCATCACATGTTGGGGCTCAGCACCCTCTGAATCAACCACGCTGAAACCATCCTAGGGAGCTTAGAGGAGTGAAACCATTCGCCATGCAAAGCAGACTTTGGAAGGCTAAGCTTTGAGGGAGCCTGCATTGCCACAGGGGCTTCTAAACTCTTAAAACACTAAGAAAACACCATCTGCTCCACTTTGGCAAATCCTTTGATCCAGTACTATTCACACTGGCCGATGTGCCCAAAACCACCAAGTCAATGTATTACCTTTGCCTTGCCTACTTCAGATGTAAAGCTAGGTCTTCATTTTTTAATTTCTGAGATAGACACTTCATCATACTGCCAGATATTTTGCAGTTTGTTAAAAAAACCTAAAGGTATTTTGCTTTACCTCTGGCTATGTAGCCAAACCACAGTAACATTTATTTTTATTCCAACAATAAACAGGTTTTATTCTGCCATCACACAATGAGAAGGGTGGTTTCTATCAATGTAGCATTTTGCAAGAAGTCAGTAATCATTGGGCACTACACATAAACTTTGTGAGGTTTTGGTAAATACGTTAGGAAGTGTTATTTTCAAGTGTTTGGATTGAAGATGTCAGTAAGGCTGCAGTATTCTGCATTCTAATGGTTCTTCAGAAACATAGCCTCCTTTTTATGTAGCCATTTATTTGATCTTTAAAACAAACATTAATCCCAGACAGCTTATCAACTACTCTAACCTTCATAGTTGATGTTTCTCACACTTGGTAATAGTAAAAAATTCACACTAAAATGCTTGCTGAACAATACAAGAACATATGAACATGACAAACATTTATCAGTGTGCTATCATGAAAAAATGCACAGAACATAAGTGGGGAAAAAAACTCCTTGATCTCCGATACTCCTCTAATTTGCAATGGGATCTTTTTAACGTGGCTCTGCTTACTGAAATGTGCATGTCTTTTTATGCATTCATTTACACTGCATTTTTCCCCACTCTTCTTTAGCTTTACAACATGTGTCTGTCCCACTTTTCATCAAAATAAAATCTATTTTCTCTTAAGCTCATTAAGTTCATTTCTACTCAGTCCCGGATACACACATGAACAGCAAAAGAAGAAAAGGCAAAGCACTAACGCTTCTCCAAACTAAAATGTCAAAGTAGGAAGGGAAAGAAAATCCTTCCGATGTCAGCACACATCCCCTGTCTTTCCCCTTTTTGTACTCTACATCTAGTGACTTTCATGTCTCTAACTGGAAGTGCTTCTCCATTCCACACTAACATTTCTAAAACACAAGAGAGAAATTCCAACGAGTGGTATCGTTGTGACTGGGGAAGCACAAATGTGTGAAACACAGGTCAAAGCCTGCGCCCTGTCCATTTATGGTGAGTGAAGATGACTTTGTATTTCTATCTTCCAGAAAAAGGCACAATTTTAGTCTTTTTCATTATGTATCTTTTGGGGAATTTTAAACACTTTTTGGCACATCAAGCTGAAAAATAGTCTCACACGTTCCACATGCATCAATAT
>VWZT01013310.1:251259-261910 GCA_013397055.1 Pachycephala philippinensis
ATATCAAATAAATAGCTATCAGTTTCCCTTCTAACAGTTCCTCAAAGCTTTTTGGGGGCAAAAAACCCACGAAGAACTGAGCTGGCAGAAGGCAGTTCCTGATTCAATGCTGAACTAAAAGTCCAATCCCAGAAGGTGAAATCCTAGCCACAGTGAGTTTGGTCAACCAGCACCAGCCAAAATGTAAGTGGAGAAAATACTATTTGCCGCTCACAGGCAGCACTGGGCTGCTGGGAAAGCTGAGGTCTAGGCTCTGATCTGAACATTTTCTTTACAGAATAGACAGAAAATACAACTTCGACGGAGACATATGGCTCTGCAAATGAGTCCAGACAATTTGCCAGGCTATCTGCCACCTGGAACAGCTCCATTTCGCAAATGCTGAAAGGAGACATCACAGGTTCCTTCTTGACATCTGTGCGACCGTGGCATGGGGGCTGTGGTGATGCTGCTCTGCCCTTCTCCATGTTTCACCTTGTGCCCCAGGCTGGGGCATAAAAAACTGCAAAGGAGGGCAGGATTTCTGAATTTGAACCTGAGTGACTCTAAAAAGTCAAATATCTATTTGACTATGGCTTGTTTTGTCTAGTGAGGTGAGCCCTGACACAAAGTATGGGGGCACTGAACACCTTGGAAAGAAAAATCTCTTGCAGAGTCCATTCTAAAACTTCTGTGTCTTGAATGAAGGGCAGACATGGCATGGTGCAGCAGAGAGCAGCCCTGCCTACTGAGAGCCAAAGTGAGAGTTGAAGGACTGTGTTCAAACAGATTTTCGTAGCTGGTGACAATTACAACTTTCTAACCTAAACAACAAAATTGAGATCAAACAGCAAAAGCCTTCTCCTCTCTCAATACAGCAAAAGCATTCTCCCCTGCAGAAAAAAGGCACCAGTCCATCTTTTGGCACTGGTCATCAGTCACATATAGGGGGTACTTTCCACCGGACAGGAGGACAGGATTTGCACTTGCTATTCATCTGACATCTGCTACACCAGTGCCTTGTTCTGCAAGTGCAGGAATGCCTCTGGTAAAGGACTACTGCATGCTTGCATAAGACATTCAGAGCTAATGAGGACGGCATCCAGCCTTCCTAAGGACTAAACTGCTTGGAAAGCAAATCTCTAAAATATTTCAAAATCTGCACTCCTTTGATGATTTTAAGTGTTCTTTGATTTTAGACAATAAACACAAGGTACCTCTGTTCTTGTTAGCAGTTTAAAAATGGCCTGTCTCCAAGGTTTACTGGTCAAAATCATAGCCTTTGGCTATCAGAAAACAAACAGAAATTGAAAAGGGAAAATTAATTATGAAATATTTATACCACACTCACACTTCATTCATACTTTATGGAAAAATAACATTGGTGTCTGTTTCCTTAAATTTTCTTCCTCTGTAACTCACAGCTTCCAGCTTTGTGTTACTCCAATTAACAACCTCAATGCTTGTGTTCTGGTGAACATCACTTTCCAGCCCTCCCAGCCCCACTAGAGAGATAGTACTTTGTACTTACTTTTGTTTTTTTGGGATCTTGATATTTTCCGGTCTGTTTTTTTTGGTTATTTCCTTCCCATTCTTTAACCATTTGAATCTGAGCGCAGGATACTCTGAAGTGGTTTCACACCTTAGCACTAGCTTCTGACCCACAGCAGCCTCTTGGTTTTTCATTTCCTTCAATTTGAGGGGCACCGCTAAAGAAATAAAAGAATGTGCTGGTGATTAGGCCATCCTCAAAAGGGAAAACATCATTTACTCAAGTTGAGCTAGGCAAGCCATGGAGAGCGAAACCCCAACCAGACTAGCAACGCTCCTGCAAAAACCCCTGGAAAACAAGGATGTGTATTGTCCTTAAAGCATAAGGGCACATTTAATGACAGCCGACTTTGACCCTTTGGAGCTCTCCTACAACAGTCTTACAACTTCCAAGCCACAGCAAGAACCAAAGTGCTGCTTCTGAATACAGCACGGAGCACTAACAACACTATTTGATTGTGTGCACCTAGGCACAAGACAGCACATCGTGGCAGGCACCTCTGGTTGATAACACAGAAAGGCAGAGAGAAGGTATCCTGCTGCTTTACTAATTTCAATTGCTATGAGTCACGGGCTACCCAAAGGCTCCAGGTGCAACTGATCTGACACGGAGTTAAAAGCATAAATATAAGCTCTACAGCCTCCCTCATCTCAGGGAAAGGCTTTTGCTCCAGCAAACATTATAACCCACATTATACACCTACCTCAAACCTCAGCTTGGCCATATCCTTTCCCTGAGGCAAAAGACAACAGGCTTGGAAGCCCATCAACAGAATCAATATCAATTAAGGGTATTTTGGACCCAGAAGGGGACACTGCATTGAAAAGGCTCAGCCAACACACTGTAGGGTTCCAGCTGATGCATCTCAATTTCTACTGTGTTGCAGCAATAACGTTTCTTGCATGTGTAAACCTCAAACCATTTCAGGCTTTCTAAGTTATAGACCGCTAATATTCCACACGAGTACTGGTCTTTGAGCACAGGCTTCACAAGAAGATGCAGTCCCTCCGTGAGATGCTACCCTTAATTTACCCATGTGTTAGCTCTAAACCAGCCACTCCTGTGCTCCAGTGCATAGGTAAAACACCGGTACCTGACCTTGCTTCCCCTGAGGCTTAAGATGACACCTTTACCACACAACCAGGGAGGGCTAATATGGGGTACTGCAGCTGGTCTGCTGATGGGTGATAGCCTGTAAGTCCATCCTCGCTCAGCTGCGCCCTGCCTGAATCTCCAGGGAGTCACTATTGCTGCGCAGCACCTCCAGCTGCAGGGCATTTTGTTTCTTGAACAGTTGTAATATTGTCCAAGGACACAAATGGCCATCATGGTCAAATGATTCTCCATGACATGCAGACCAGGAGCACTCAAAGAGACACCAAAAGGTCTCCAACAGAGTCCTGTGCAAGAAAATGTCCTAACAAACTGGACACTCTTGATTATATTTTGGTATCTGTTCCTCACGTGTTTGTGGATACTTGCTGATCAGTTGTCCTTAATTATTATTCCAGTAAGACAAAAAACAAGCAGCAACATCACCGCCATAATTATGAGAAGCCTAAATAAAGAACTAATATACACATACCCAATAAGTGGGTGACTGTTGAAGGCAGCAGCATGGCCTGTTCCACACGTACGGTGGCCTTCCTCATCCCAGGAAAGCCCAGGGAAACCCTTAATTCCCTGGAAACTGAGCCCAGAGCAGCATAAACAGTGGTGGTTGGGAAAATGTGGTCTGCAGTGAGTGACCAAATGAAGTGACGCCTGCTGCGACACCAGCAGAAGACAGAAGAGGGATAGAGTAGTCTTCCGTAATTAAAAAAACTTCTGATTAAGAGGAAGGTGACAACCTTTTCTATGCACATCTGCTGGTGTGGACAACAGGTTTGTGGCAGGAAGTGTTCTAGACATCAGCAAAATGTCTGAGAGGGAGACTTCTCTGGGAATGGCATCCATGGATGCTGTACACGGAGGGTAGGCACATCTGTCAGGGTGGCACCGGGATGGATCAGGTAAAGGCCCAGCATTTCATGACCAGAAAATCTTCTCATACGTTGGTTTCCATTTTCTCCCACTCCCCCGGATAATTTTGGAAATTTCAGTGTGTTCTCAAAATGCTATGAAAACAATTTTTGATTTTGGAAAAACAAGTGCCCACACACCATCCTTAAACCAATATGTTTAAATACATACATTTTTTAAGTGTGTGTTTGTGTATATACATATATATATATATGTGTGTGTGTGTATATGTATATACACACACACATTTATATAAGAACACACATAAATATTGTCTGAATATAAATTTTATATTTTTAAAAATATTAATATTTAAAATTTCCAACAAACATAATTAGCATTAAGTAAGAGCCTTACTACTGAGGCTTCTGCTGATAGTTTCATTCTGTCATTAAAGAGTTAAGGTTATAGTCTTTTGTCACTATGTAAGAAAAGAAGCTGCAGAGGTTTGAAATACAAAGGCAGTATTTCTTATTTTACCATATTTCACTTGTTATAGTCCTAGTCTGTATCTTGCATAAATTAAAAGCATAACCACAATTGCAGGGACGAAAATTTTTGTGCTAAAGACTTCAACTAGTTATTGACTGTTCTTTCAATATAGCAATGTGAAACTGGGAATAAAACAGAGATGCCATTTTGTTCCTGATTTTTATTTTAATTCATTATTATCTGCACAAAATGACTTGCAGATTTTTTCCTCCATCAGAGCTGTCAGTGAAAAAAAGAAAAGTGTTAAATTAATATGCTCAACTCTTGCCATAATTCAGGAGTTACCGGGAAACATAAAAGAGGATTTAATCAATGGCAGTGACCCTCACTAATTCACAGTAACTCGCTGTCCAAGCATGCAGGCTCTCCAGGGAAAACAGTAAAAGCTGTTCACAGACATGACAGAAAGGAGATTGTTTCTTTGGGATTTTTTTATTCTTTTCATTTACACTATGTTTGTTTCCTTTCAGTCGCAGTTTTGCAAAAGTTAATCAGACCTGCCAGGCATATGAGAAAGCTTGTGCTGATAAAACTACAGCATCGTGCACTTGGATCAAGATCAGCTACAGCTTCCACCGTTGCAAGAGGTAGCTGACTTTCATCACAGTCTGTGCCAATTCTATGGTGCTGGTAAGACAGGACCTTGTCTGCAGGGTAAAAATGCTTTTAGAAGAGACAAAAATGCTTATAATGATAACTAGACATGGCTCCCCCCCGACACCGCCCTCCCCTCGCCTCTTTACCCCTTCCCCCTTTGTCCCCACAGCATCTCCTGCCAGCTTGGCTCCTTTCCACTTCTCCTTGCTGTGCCTGTCACGCAGGACAGCTCCTGCCGCCGGCGAGGCTTCTGCCCACTGTCTGAGGCTGCCCATGGCAGGCAGGAACGAGGTAGGAAGGGCAAGGAAAACACTTTCTACTTCCTAACATGTAGATGGAGGTTGAAGTGCCAGCAGGGACACAAAGACTTGGTCGAAATGAAAATGGAAGGGAGCCTCACAGCGTTTCCTACACAGGTCACGTTTTGGGCAGTGCCGTTGTGAGCAGCTCTGGTATGGCAGCAGCAGAGCCCTTACACATGCCATCCATCACAGAATGACAAGAGCCAGGGAGCAAAGAAAACAGACAAATCCTGAAGACAAACAGCATAAACTAAGTGTGGAAGTACCCTGAAAGAGGAGCTGCTTGAATGATGTGGTGGGGCATCTACTTTATCTGTATTCCTTGTGCCAAAATGCGGTAGGGCCTCACATTTAAGAGTCAATTAGACACACAGAAAGGCACCCAGGCTTTTCACACTACCCAGTCAGGATGTCTCTCTGTGACCCATGGACCTCCCCTGCTTTGACAGACTTTCTAAGAAAGCAACAAGGGTGATAACAGTGAGAGAACACAAAGCAGCGGAGCAGTTGTGTCAGCAAAAGCCCCACACGTTGGAAGGGTTTAACAGGCAAAAGCAAGCAAGGTGTTAGATCCTTCCTTATTAAGATGGCTTGAATAGCTGTCATTTTGTTAGCAATTTTTTTCAGAAACTTATGTCTGCTGGCCTGCATAATATCATTGCAGATAAGGAACACGCATTTCCATATTCTCTCTGCAAAAGACTCACTGATAATGTATGACTGCAGATAACTTCTTCTCCCCAGACTTGTGAGTTTGGAAAAGAACATCAATCTCCTCACTTTCAGTGTTTGATTGTATAGTTAATCTGCATGAAAGCTCAACACATTGAACAAATTAAACAGGAAACCTGCAAAATATTATCACATAACCACACTCAGCTGAAATTCCATGAGTGGTTGTTTTTATTTCCCTGTCTTTTCTTTCCCGAGGAAGGCGCAAAGCCTTTTGAGAGCCTGAGCACAGGAATGTATTAGGCATGCTTGCCAGTAGGCACATGTGCAGAGTTTGCTGCACAAAATTGTGACCAACAGCTTGGTGAGCGGCAATAGAAGCCACAAGAATAACACCCATTGCCTTGGCCTCAGACTTACTGCCTTCTTCTTTTTTTTTTTTCTTTTCATAATGCTCAAGGCAGGGAAGTAATGCAGGACAAACTATATTATTTCCAAAAGCCTTCTCCCCTTGCATATAAGATTGTAATCAAGGTCAGGCTTATCATCAGCAGACCAGGTCTTCTAAACATATAAGCTACACTTTAAAATGTATACTGTTCCCACTTAGATAAAAAACCTCCCCCCAAAAGCCCCCAAAACCCCCAAGCCAAACAACAACAAAAATCTAGAAATAAACAAATAAAACCCACAAAAATTTGAATTGCATCTCTTGGTTTTAATCTTCCTATTATTCTCTCAGGCAACATTTTAATTCTGAACACTTTTCAAAATCTGCCTATTTCCTGCAAGCATGCTGAGTCTCTGTGCAGATTATCTATGTGATTAAAACACTGCGGGTAATGATAAGCGATAATCCTGAACAATCAGCTCTCCAAAATACCAGAGTAACTGAACACGAGCTGAAGGACTGAAAAACCAAACAAATAATTTAGCTACTCAATGGAAATTTATGAATTCTTTTGAAAATACTGCCAGATGCATTTCAGCTCTAGGTCTTGATATTTGAGTACTTGTGTCTGTTGCTGAAGAGCAAAAGGAAACACGCAAACCTGACATTTGTCTTGAACTACACATAAAACCAAGATCGACAGAATACCACTCATTCTAGTGGTGCTAACATGAAATTTTTACAGAAATTTTAGGTATTGCCAAGGCCAAAAGAAAGGGGAGTGCCAAAGGAATGGCTAGCAACATGGTCAGGAGTCGAGAAATAAAGCAATAGAGAGATATAGCACTATAGCCAAGCTCTTTAAACACTGGAACAGCATGGAACCAGTGAATGCCTCTATAAATCAGAGTTACTACTCCCAAAAGCCAGTTGCAAAGCCAGCTGCTACTCTGATAACCTGACAGGTTTAGGTATGGTGGTACTGAAGTCTCACTTGGTCCTTTCAAAGTAATGCTGCACCAACAAACCCATAGATCTCTACCTAAAATATTTGTTTATTTGGCATGAGATGTTTTCAAGTGCATGCTATGTCATGCCCATGTTCATGGATATTTACTCCTAGCCATGAAACTGCTCTGTGAGCTTGCATTAATCTTCTCTTTGTTCTCTCTGTCAGAAGCCCAGTAAACCCCTCCAATGAGAGTACCATGGGCCAATTCATAATATGACCTTGGGAAGGCAGGATTTTCAAGAGGACACTGAAAATGGGCATGCAGAAGAAGTACTATGCACATGGAGTAGGTCTCACTCCTGTTCCACTCCCCCCTCCACCTCCACTCGACAAGCAAAAAGCATCTCCAGTGGAGTGAAAAAGGATGGTAGTGACAAAACAGCATGTCTAGAAGTATTGTGTCAAGGAGGGAAAGCCTGAGAGCACCCATTTATTCAGTGTAACATGATAATGACAGGCTGTCCATTCTCCTGCAGACACTCAAGATATCAGTTTCTGAACTTAGGCCTCCTCAGAGACAGGGAACTGTGTTCAAAGCAAAATGTAGGTTTTGCAAGAGAAGCTGGGTGTGAGTGAGTGTCTAACCTAAAGATTATGATTTAAAGGTCAACATTTAATTTATTTACTGATGATCATGTCTGCGGGAACACACTGCCTGATTACATTAAATACTCTCCTCTGATTCTCAGTGCTTCAGCTGACTCCCGCTGGCTGCATCCCTAGTAAGCTTTGATGATCCTGTTAGACACTGTCAATATAAAAACCCGATCATACAGACTGAAAATGTGGGACAGTGTAAAATAAATATAGTTGATATCCAGTAAGTGATTCAGGGAAAACAGCTCGTAAAGTTCATGGAAGAATCTGCAGGTCCATATTTTACATACTTGAGTGCATAAAAGTGGACTCCAGAATCTTTACTTGAACACTACACTAAAATTAAAGTAACTCAAAGCACAGAAATGCTGTGCAGGATAAGTTCCATGGAGTTCAAGGGGACTTGCAAGTACTCAGTAATTTAGTTTTTTTTTTCACATGAAGCCATTTCTGATTTAGCATCTGAATTTCAGGATTGCAGATTAAAAGAAGTTTGACTCAAGTTGTGTGCCTTGAAGTCAGATGAAAGAAGGAAGTGCAGTTTGCTGCATCATACGTACATCTCTTTCTTTGCTCTCGAATGTAAGAATGTTAATCACTGATTTCTATTTTTGCTTGAAAAAAAGCCATTCATTAAGTCACCAAACAGAGGGCAGTGCAGCTGATAGAACCATGTAAAAGCAAAGGCTACAACTATACTGTTAACTTGTCTGGGTCTCAGTCTTCACTCTATGGCCAGAGCTGTAAGGTTCAGCAGATCACTGGACTGAGAAGCATGGAAAAAACTTAAACTTTGGCTTTCGGCTTGTGTAGCCACATTGGTGCGCCCTAAGATCATGCTGGGAAGAAAAACCCAAACAAATGGTATAAATTCACAGGTTATTTCTCTGTGTTAGTGATGAAAATCCAGTTCTTTGGAAAATCCCTTTCCCCCCCCCTCTTTTTGGTAGATTTTACTTTTTTAAACAGCTTCTTTAGAGCTTCAGACTTCCAATCCAGGGGGTCAAAAGTGCTGCAGCCATCTCCTCCTATCCCTCTCACGTTTCATATTCTCTTGCCCACTCTTCTTTTGCCATCATCAGAAAACACAGAGATTCCTGTGTGCCAAATCCTGTAAGCTTTTCAGATCCTGTGAACTATATTATATTTTGTAACTCTTGTTTTCATCTCCTCTGGCCTCCAGTTGCTTGTCCACCCTTTCAGCATTTTTCCACCATGCTCTTTCTCTTCACACTGCTCCAGCAAAGCTGGGATTCTCGCATGCAATGAGTCATTGCTTTGTTCTGATCCTAGTCATAGAGGCTCATTTTTGCTTCTGGCTTACACTGTTTTTTTGGCTTTGTAGCATTTTCTGATTCTGCAATAGTCCCACTTCACAGACAAAGTGTACCATGCCTCAGCCAATAAACTGCCCAGTGCAGATCTATGCATGGCAGGCTTTCACATGTCTAAAAATCTTCCTCCTCCTGCTGAGGCTGTGGAAGTCTTAAGAGAAAGAACAACAAAACACATCCAGCAACACTGCCAGCACACTTTTACATCCCTGGTCAGAGATATTCCTAATTAAGTATGGCACATTGTCCCTCTAATGAGAGCTCAGTCATATATGTACAGGAGAAAAAGCCTGCATCAAGCAGAATTTAAATAACATCAGACAATGTTATAGTCACAGGACTCACATAAACTTTCCCAGTATTAAAGTGATCTCCATGTTGAACAAGAAAACCAGAAGGACCTGCTGTCCACAAGGATGTCTTATTAAAAAACGATAAAACACAGGGAGTAGGGAGCGTCATGACAGGTGAAATACAGCGGAAATGGTGGTCAGAAGGTAATTCCCTGAATGCGGAATGAAGGTTACCTTAATAGGTCACCACTAATCACCTCCCCCTGCATGGGTTCACAGAGCTAGAGCCACTGCCACCACCAATAAGGACACGAGTAATCTGAGCTTGGGGATATAACCACTGGAAAGAATAATTAGCATACAGGAAGAACCAAAATGGAATTCCCCAAAACTACTGCCTCCCCAAAGACCCAAACAATCTCCCTGTCACAAAGTTCACACAGAGGCCAGCACTTTTCACAAATTAGATGAGAAAATATTTGGATATCCCGAGGCACAACTGGAAGTTTAGGAGGTTCATTTGTCCGCTATTGTTCCTCCTTGCAAAGAACCACTCACTCATGTTGAAATTTTGGGGTGGGAACGTGGAAAACCTAAGCTGAAACCCGTCTGCTGTCTTGCTTGACATTAACAGAAAGAAAATCAAATGACAGAAATGAATTTGGGAAAAACAAGATTAACTGGAGCATCAAAATGAAGAAATTGCTGTTGCAGTACCGGGTGCATAAAATATTTACAGCAGTGTGAAGAATTTTGAAACTTTCAAGACATTGATTTGCTAATGCACAAGTCAAACTTAACACTGTGGGTATGGTTCCTCATTCGCCACTTTCCTTCCCCTCCTCTCATTTAAATTCTTTGTGGTCAGCTCTCCTAGCAATACTCCCTTTCTAGGATTTGTGTGGGTGTTCAGCACAGGCTGTGGAAAGATGTAGGCCTACAAAAACATCTGTGTACTAAAAGACTGCACAGAAAAAACCTCTGGAAAGCAAGGGTAGTTCTTCCACTGCAGCCTCAAAGGTTTTCTGAATAATTTTCTTCTGGTGTTGATCACAGAGCAGAGCATGTGCCAGCGCCATCTCAGCTATACAACACCTGAAAATTCAATGTCCCCTGCCTCTGCCTGCCTGCCTTAAGCTCCACCAGGTAGAAAAGGAATTGAAGTATTGCTGGTGCCTCCATTCCTAAGTCGGTTTGAAATATGACTGCTTTTGTACCTGCACGTTAAAGGAATAAAGGAATAATCACGAGGTCTGATAATCCCAGAAGTGACACACCCGCAGCAAAAGGATGTGTTCTTCCCCAGGGACACAGCACAACTAGTCCAGGTCATTTCAGCTGACAAAAGTGGCTGTCACTCACAAGAGTCTGTTGGAAAAACCGAAAACCTTCCTTTTTCTTTTTTTTT
>VWZT01013310.1:261966-276872 GCA_013397055.1 Pachycephala philippinensis
AGGGGACTGGATACACCTGGGCATTCAACAAAAATCACGAGCTCAAACCCAGCTCAGCAAAAATTTAAACACTGCATCTAACATTATGCACAGTATCCAGAGAGATCTCATCATGTACCCTTCAATATAATTTACTTCCAACATACTTGAACTCCACATTTATAGTTTGCAGCTATGGCAAAACAGAAATGGAAACTGCAGTGAAAAGGAAGCATTTATGTCACAACTGTTTGAAAATGTATGTGTTATCTTCAGACAAATGAAAACTTGAACAAAATTCTTACAAATACTGCTAAATACTTGCAATTGGGAACAGCTTGCAAAAATATATAATTGGAAGTATCTCCATTGGCTTAATTATTATACAAAATTAGACATCCTTTTAAAGGTCAACTTCCAAAAAATCCATAACCACATGATAAGTAAAGCATGCAGAAACATGCCATGGTGCAGCAATCACTGGAGGAGGGACAAGGCAAATTATGCACATCTGAAATACTTTTTGGACTCTAGACAAAAGTTAAAAAATCATGTAGGGAAAATTACATGGCTCTTAAAAGTATATTGCAGATCATCATCCTGCAATTGCATACCAGGAAATGTGTGTGAATGGTAAGTAATGATCCATACAGGAGTGGAATTGTCACACAGATACAGAAAAACTGTGACACAGATCTCCAGGCCATCAAGTCCAGCCTGGAGCTTCTGGTCTTTAACAATGTAGCCCACACTGCCAGGTCAATCTTTTGTCAAGATCTCTCAATGGCCTTAAAATCTATGAGTATGTGAAAAATACTAAAACATGCATCAAAGAGTAATTATTTAACACTCTAACCCTTGTGATTGCGGCCACCAGTAGCTACTGTCAAGGAGGAATTAGAGCTTTTTATTGGAAAACAGCAACATTCCTTATGTAGAAGCCACAGGTGAACCTTGGGGAGCAGCTCAAATATATGAAGGGTAGTAAGCAATGTGTATAATTTAGGGAGCCTTATTCCTCAATCTAGAGTCTCCATTAGCAGAACAGCATTTATGTGGTAAATTTTAGCTAAAAAGGAGTTGGAGAATAAATTCCACATAAATTCTGAACCCACTGCTGGCAAAAAGAATAAAGACATGGTAAATCAAGTAATATTCCCTTCCCCCACTACTTTTTTTAAACTTACAACTGGTTTTTCTATGTCACAGTTTTGGATAAAATCACAGCCTGAAAATTGATTATTTCAATTTTCCAGTATCCAGGGCTTTTTTTGCTATATGATAAGAACTGAAGGCCCAGCACAGAACTAAGGTAAAATTCAGGCCCTGTGAAAATAAAATGCTTTGTCATTGATTCGTTACAGCTAGACTTTCACCCCAGAAGATGGAGAAATGTGCTACATTTCTGAAGGGGAAAAAAAGAGATTTTATCTATATCCAAATTTGCAGAGATCTAATTAAAACATAAATCAATTATATTTAAACCAATGCAAAGTCTCACTCGAACACCAATTTTAACTGATTTAAAGCTGATTTATGATTAAACTCACATTAAAATCAATTCCTTAATAAATTAAGTTGAATCAATAAACTTCTAGATTAAATTAGTCCTAACAGGTCTTTCTAGAGGCAACGCTGTCTCTGCTTCAACAGAATTAAGAAATCTGACTTTAATGACAATGACTTTGTGTGTTAACACTCATACATGCATTCATCATTCAGGGTAGAAAGACATCAATGTGATTATAAACTTCTGGACAAAAGGACTGATCAGACCAATGTCCCATCCCTTTCTTAGCCTCCATTTCGTTTCATTCTCCAGGAAAAGAGACTTGAGCACAATACAATAATTTTTCTACTTCTGAGCTGGAGATTTTTGTATATCATCTTCTGTGATTTATCTGTTCCACATAATTTCTATTAGAAGTTTCAGTTTGTGGCTATTCGTGCAACAGGAAACTTTTCCTTTGCTTTTACTTCCTATCCAAGCCGCCAACTTCAGTCATGGATCACACGGACTGCACACACACAGCATGCTGCATAAAATGTGTTTTTTTGCTGCTGAGAAATTACTGAAGAGCACTAACAGAACAACTGCAAACCAATCTGCAACAAAGCTGTTTTCACAGAGTCGCACCAGACCTCAAACCAGCTCTGCACAGGTTGGGACAGCTGAGCTGCAAGGAAGGCAGCAATCTACATAATCCTTACTATAACAACAGAATAGAAAGTCTCACACATGAGTGCCCTGAGACAACTCCCCAGGAAAAAGTCCAGGTTAGGAAAAGCAAGATGGTTCCCACCCTGTGGTGTTGGTGTCATGCTGTAGCTACCCAGCAGATTGCTTATCTATTTCTTGGAGAACCAGAAATAAAATAAATTCTCCAGCCTCATCACGTGTGACCACTGTGCCTCTCTGAAGCTATCTGAATTAAGTAACTTCAAAATCTGTTAGAGGAGGGGCTGCTCCTTATCAGGCACAGGAAGGACGCTTCCCCAGGCTAGATGAGATCAAGAATGAAAAGAGATTCAAATGTCCCTTAGGGACTATCTGCATAGTGTTAGAACTAATTCTTACTCAGTGCCAGTCTTTTCCTTCTTTAACTAGTCTTAAAAAAAGAAAAAAAGAAGAAAAAAGAAAAACCACAACCCTCCAACCAACAAAAAAACCCCCAACAACAAAACAAAAAAATCCCCCAAAGACCAGTCTTTCATAAACCAAACAAAAACACATTATCCTAAAAAGATGGTATCATGTCAAGTTCCAATCTAGATTTTCATAGAAAATAGCATGTAACAGACAGAATGCGTAACTTTCTCCCCAACTGTGATGAACTGTAGGGGGTTGCCAGTCATCTCTTTTGTCCAGATTTTCTAGAAGACATGAGAATGAAACTCAGATTACACAAATAAATGAGATAAAAGCTTGATCCTAAAAGGGTTTTGAAAAACAGGGGTTTACATGGGAAATTTATGCAATCCCAGCAGCAGAACTGGCAGGTGTATTAAGTTTCCTGTAAGACTCTGTCCTGCAAGGTGACATGAGTACAGACAGTAGGGCTATCTCACAAGAAACACAGTGGCAGGTAGGATTCACTCCTTGGTATTATGCAAAAGCTGAGTCTGCTGTTTACCTAAAATAATGTATTCACACACTTTGTCTTTTCTACAGTTTTGGTTTTTTTTAACTTCTGGCTATTCTCTCCCAGATTGTTCCACTGCACATGAAGCAATATGCATACCTCTGCTCAGAAATGCTCATTTATTCTCTTTGTCATGAGCTGTACAATGGTCTGAAGGCCACTGAGCAGTCCAGGACTCTCTCTTGCGTCTCACACACTCTTATGTTTGGGTATCACAACAGCCAGAATATTCCCTTATTAATTACAGTCTGAGATCCTGCCTACACACTGGAGGGAAGATATACCTCTGGGGAAATGCAGCAACACAAGGCCTGAAAACCCCTGTGATAAACAGACAAAGAAGAGACACACCAAACTGCTTCCTGATGGACTGGAACCTGGTTCCAGACATGTCCCAGTGTCCATTTCAGTATTTCCTCCTGCAAAATTTGTCCCACACTGGTAAATACATAATAATGAAAGCTATGACAATGAAAGCCATAAAAGATTGATGGAAGAAGGATCACAATAATACCAGAAAATAATGTTCAGAAAAAAAGAACATAAAGGATGCGTTCACCATATCTGCTGAAATTTAATATCCTGAGTCCCCCTTCTGGCTGCAAAGGGAATTCTATGTAGGAAGTAACCAAGCAGGACACCATAATTGCTAAGAGAAATGGAAACAATTAATAGAGCAAAATGCTCTGTAGATGATAAGCATTCTGTTTTCAGAGTATTAACTCATTCTGAATCTGTCTCTGGCTACCGAAAGATGTCATAAAACCCAAAATGGCTGAAAAACAGAATAAAAAACCCCAACAGTATAATTACACTGAAAGGCTACCTTTTTTTTCCATTTTAATCACTGCTTCTGGAAAGAATTTAAGGCACACTTTGAACTTTGCAAGACATTATTTCCAGGTCTGATCTTTTTACATACTGTTTATTCTACGAGCATCATGAATTTCCAGCAGTAAACTAACAGATCCAGGATTAAGAAAAAGCAGTATCAAATTAGTGTTTTCCTAAAGCCTAAAGAACAATCAAGCTCTTTGCAATGGAGGAAATGAGCACACACTGTGTGTTCAGGGATTCTCATCAACAACCCTGACATGAACTGAGAGTGAATAGAGGAGGGTCTAAATCCAGAAAATCACCAACAAAGTGATCATCTCTGCTGGCAGTGCACAGCACCTCCATCTGTAACCTCTGCAGACCTGTCCAGGGTTGACTGAATACACATCAAACACGGAAAATAGTCATGGAAGCCACATGGTTTCCATACCAAGAAAGGCAAATAGCTCCGGGGCCAGGCACCTTCTTTCTCACAATATTTTCATCCTAACCTTTCTCAGTAGATTAAAAAAAAAGAAAAAAGAAAAAAGAGTATTTTAATTTGATTCCTCAGTATTTATCAGTGCTCGTGAGACGGCATTATTTTTGATAATACTGATATGTTTGACAGCTGTTTATCCCCACGGCTTGTCTCCCCAATCTAAACATAACTTAAGTAATCTGAGGAAGCACTGAACTTAAACAACAGGTTTTAACCATCTTTTTATTTTCTTATATCCTATTCTTTCTCCAGAAAAAAAAAAGAAAAATAAAAAGGGAGAAAGATTGTCACTGGCTTCTAACTCTTATGACACCCTTATTTATAATAAAGCACAGCCCTTATTTTCAATTTGATAACTCAGTTTTCCAAGCTCTGAGGATATTCTATAAGAACACTAAAAATTCTTACATTTTCGATTTTAGGCTGGAAAATAATGTGTTACCTGATTTATTAGTTATCTTATTGATTATTCTGCAGAGGGATAGATAAAGATCAAAATACAGAAAAAGACAAGGACTTGGCATTAGCTGAATCTACCAGACCCCTGAGAGAGTAGAAAAGCAGAAATTTTATTAAAACATGTTTTGAATTCACATTCAACAGAATCACTAAACAAGTAAGTACTAGGAGTGACTTTATGAGTCACATTAGAGTGAATGGTCATCATGTCCTGAAAAGAGGAAATCACCTCAATTTTAGGCATAGACTGAGAGAGAAAAATGCTTTTTTTTCCCTGTTTTAACTCTTGTTCAGTAATTTCACTATCACTTGGTCATCACATTGAATTACATGAAAAACACTAAAAAAGCCTTTTTGCAATCAGCAAAACAGATGAGTCTAGCATTCAAAAAAGATCTCAGGCAGATGACACCTCTACACATTTAACTTTACATGTGGGGAAGCTAGTTAGTAGGATGGGATGTGAATTTACAGAACTCTGGTCATTTTACACTCCGTCACCTCAGGCATTGAATTCATACTGAATTCATGGCATGGGTTAACTGCATTTTAAACTGGAGTATCATGTTAGAAACCACTGACATGAATGGTCCTTCATTCACAATACTGAGTCCAAGTGAATCAGAGAAAGGTACAGAGAGTCCTTCACATCGTGCAGGCACTCTGCTGAGCAGAACGCTTGTACTGAATCTCTTCTTATGAGGTGTGATGTGAAATACTGTAAAACTGGATGGCTAGGCAGGGAGTTGTCCATGAGGGCTAAAATTCAAGAAAATCAGTCTAACGCAGGCACATGAGATGCGGGAGGACAGTAAAGCTCAGGAAGAAAAGACATCACCCTTAATAGAAGTCACAGTAGACTTGTGATGGAATAGCTGCACAGGGACTGTTTGGAGTAGGAACAGAAAATAAGGGAGAAAAACGCAACAAAACCTCAAAATCAGCATAGTTTTCTCCCCAAGCCCCAAGATTCATTTCTATGCAGACCCAAAACCCATATCAAGACATGACAAATGCTGTGTAATGTGACTACTCAACTCTCCCACATATCCCAGGTATCCTGAGCAAAAGGATTCTCAGCACAACACTGATGCATCTGGGTGAGGACTCAATTTCTGGCCATTTTTCTTGCAAACTGTTACCTGATCTTCAGCAATATTTTTGCACAACCTATCTTAAAGCACTCCTCTTCCACCCCTGACACAAAGGCCTAATCTCAGTACACTCTGTGGTGAGGGGTCCAGACAAGTCCTTTTTGTACCCCAAGCATTCACACGATGCATGTCTGTGGACAGAGAAGCAAGGGCAGGCAGGGGACATGAGTGAGGAATTAATAAGGATTTACTGAAGGTGTCCATTTTTCTTGGGTTAGTTAAATCCAACAAAACATTGAAGTGAAAATGTCTCTTCCAAATTTGTGCGGCTTTGGTGTAATTCACTCAGAACGGTTCATCTCTGAACAGGAGCCTCCCCTCCAGGCCTTCCCACAGTTGGACTCATTCACTTTAAATGTTAATATTTTGAATGCCTTGCCTGGACCATCTGTAGGACTGATCACCTGGAGGGTCTGTGCAAAGCANTCTCTTAAATGCTTATTCAAAGTTCTGCTGTGGCCCATGACACACCGCAAGGGTTCTGGCTCCCAGCTCTAACATAATTAGTCTGGGGAAATCAGGCAGTGCTCTCGGCGCACCTGTGGCTGGCCGCGCTCCCGCGCCTGACAGCGGTGCCTCTCCCACACCAACACACGCGGCTGCGAGGCGGCTCCCAGCGCTGCCGTGCCCAGGCCGCAGCCTCCCAGAAACCCGTCACGGGGAACAGTGCTGTTTCTCATGAAGCCGAATGGAACCACTGGTTTGGCAAAGAAGCTGCTCACGAGGGTCTCTGCTTAGAAGATTTATATTTTAAATACGCAACAGCTAATATCAAGGGGGAACAGATACATTACCAGCAAGTCATTTCCAAGCAGCTAATAACTGTTTCCCTACCCACCAGATCCTAGGATGCATTTTCAGGTTTAAACATAACATATACATTGTAAATAGCGGAAACATCTGGGGTTTATTATAACACCACTTTGCTAGCCTTGGGCATTGTACAACTCCCGCAGGCCACGGTTCACCCTTGACCTGCCAAAGACGATTACTGTACTCAGGCAACTTCCCCTGCTCCACAGCTGCTTGCCTTCCCCTCCCCTCTGTCAATATTCACTACTGCTATCATTACAGCTACCATCCTCGAACAGCCAGTCAAGAACTGGGGTTGCCATGGTCACTGCATGGCAACAGCGTGGCTAAGCAGGCGAGGAAAAGATGATGAGGGTGGTCAGTGAAGTCACTTTGCTGCTAACCCCAGGGGAATAAGGGCTGCCCAACGCCATCTGTATCAACAGCCTTTTTTCCTCCCCCCGCAAGGCCACCTTCCTTCTCTGTTCCGCTCATCCCACCCTTATTGTGGGTCAGTCACATCTCAGCGACCCCCCCTTTCCCAACTTCCAGTCTCCCACTGAGCCAAAAATGACCCTGTGCCTCTCCCCTACTCTTCCTGCAGCCTAATCTCCCAGACATGTCTTGCTCCCCAAGTTCTCTGCTCTCACTCTCCTCCTTCCTTTTTTAGCTTTCCACCGAGGACTTCTCTATTCACTCATTTCCCACTGCTTGATGTCCAGCCCCACAAATCCCAGTCCTGTCTCCGTTTTTCCAGCACTTCTCCTGTCCCCTTGAACACGGTCCCAAGCTGACTTCTCCCTTCCTTTGAATAACATCTCATGTGTAATACCACAGCAGCACTACAGGCTGGGCCTCTGGTTTCCCCTGGCTGGAGCTAGCAACTTATCCCAGGCTCCTCAGCAAGGAGAAGGCATTTTAGGGCTGTTGGTGCAAGGATAGACTGCAAAACTTTTGCTGAACTAGTGCAAAGTGTGAATCTGAAGGACTTCAGTTACACTCTGGGGGGGACACACCTTCAGAAATCAGGTAATCTTAATTCTCTCTGGTTTAGAGCTAAAAATAATAAAAAAACCCCAAGTGGTGATCCAATATGACTTAATGCATGTGCTTTAAAAGCTCATTTGGATGAGCTTTCCAGGTGTCCCTGCATAAGCAGATCACTGACCACAGACACTTGCCTTCCAAGTATGCACAAGCAGTGCTGGTTTTCCTCCATTAGATTCTCCCCGCTGAATGCCTGAACAAGTGGGTAGGGGAGCAGCGCTCAACAGTTCTGTTCAGAAACACAGCAGAAATAAAATATAACCTGTGTTCCAGCAGCTCTGTCTGCTGAGGAGCAGACCCAGCAGCCTTCCAGCCAAGTCATGACCAGTTGCACCCCCGCTTACAGGGGTGTAACACCCTTTCATAGGAACCTTCTGTTACAAGAAGCCTACCAGAGAGGTAACAACCATTTCAGCCACAGAACATACATCTGCAGATTGCTACAAAGCTTCTCTGCCACCCCATCTTGATTAAAGCCTACTGACTGATGCTATATTCTCCCTGGCCCTGGGAGTTCACATGCTGATTACTGGAGCAGTACCCCTCCTCTCCCCCTTCTCTGCAAAGTAGAGGTAAATTTATAAAAACAAATATCTGAAATGTATTGCCTTTTTAAAGTTTTATTACTCAGTAGTCTGGTAAAATCCTATTTCTTAGGAAAAGTGATATGTAGCATTGTCTTATTATTTTTTTATTCCTTAATTTGTTAAGTTCAATCTACTGATCAATTTAAACATCATCCTAGAATTATGCTATGGTAAAACAAATGCACATTTAGAGAATAAATGGAATTGATTATCTTCTGGAATAAAAGGCCTTACTAAATGACGTATTTAAATATAACCCCCCAATCCCTCTCTAAAGAAGCACCTGGTAATTCACTTTTTGGATCAAATTGCAACTCCACAAAAACTTTATGACCTCATGTGGTCTTTCCACCCCCACATTCCTACCTAGAAACATTATATACAGCATGCTCCAGGCAAGAACCGAGTTAGAAATGCGGATGGTGGTTCTGGGGAAAGAGATATAGCAGACACAGGACAGAAGCAGAGCACTGAGAACAAGAGAAAATAGTCAACTGCTTAAGGAAGATGTCCTGAAAAACTGATAGACTAATTCCTGGTCAAGTGCATTCCTCCCTTTTTGTTTGAAAAACCCTCCACAGCCAATATTTTCCCTTGTCCAGCAGGCCCACATGCCCACTCTTCGCTTCATCCTCAAGCATATTTTGGCACACATAAAAATGACCATTCTGATCAGACAGAAAAAGCTAGACTAGCCTAGTATTCCATATTCAGCTGCAGCTGATTATGGGTGACCGGAAAAAAAAAGGAACCGGAAGTTACCATCATTGGCTGTGCTGCCCGTGGACACAGTAAAGCCCTTCAGGTCAGCAAGCTGCAGTGGAAGCAGGTACCACTGGGCCAGGTGAGATGCTTGGGAGCCTTTGTGGTGTGATGCAGATTCAAAAGCTGCCTCTTGCTCCTCTGGTGGGGCTTGGAGGTGGACGGAAACCTTGACAGGCTCCTGGGCAGGACCTGGGTCTGGTGAGGTGTGGCTTTCCACTGGAGCAGCAAGGACAACCCTCAAGAAGTCTTACTGGACAGACATGTACCCTGTTGATGGTCAGGAGATGTGCAAACACTGTGAGGGTAATCCTGTCTTATGCTTTTTATTATCTACTCCCTGGTTTAGAGCCAGCAGTCACCATGATTTTCTGCATGAAAATAGCCTCACAAACTAAGTTCAGTTCTAAATACCTCAAGTTGTTCCTTATCCCTCAACTTCAAAGTGGTTTATAGCTCTTATTTGTGCCTGGAGTCTTTAGCATTGATCTGAAATGAACTGTGTTTTGCCATGAAACTGATAGTGAAAAACATCATGAAATGTGCCATGAAACAAGGCAATTCTGAGGGTGCTTGGTATTTCTTTAATCTGTTAAGCGAGTTGTTAACCAACTGCAGCTTGAAAAAAAAAAATTCAACGTGAACTCACTCTTTTGGACATTTCTACACTTATTTCTTTAATCTGTTAAAGGAGTTGTTAACCAACTGCAGCTTGAAAAAAAAAAAAAAATTCAAAGTGAACTCACTCTTTTGGACATTTCTACACTTCCCTGCTGAGCCATGGTAAGATTTCTGCTTTTCCACGAACAGCTTGTTTCCCCACGTTATCAAAAGACGATGCATTTGTTCCTCTCTATAACATTAATACAGAATTAAAAGGTTATTGGGAAAATACACTGCTTTCTCACAGTGGCTTTCAGTTCTATTCTTTAAAGAGAGAAGAGTTTTCCAAATTTGTGCCATCCAGCTGTTGGCATATTTCACAGGACCACTCCCCCAGGAGGTCTCTACAGGAGCTCCATCATTTTTATGGAACTGTAAGTTAAAAATGGCTTAGAAAGGAAGCTTTTTCTTTCCTTGACACCTCCCCAGTGGGTAAATTCTGTGATGTAATATAGCTATAGGAGGTCTTGAACGCTCAAAATTAACTCCTCTCTTGCTGCAGTTGTGATGGGCTGGAGTGCATGTGTATGCACAAGTCCACATATATGTTTACACTGATATTGCTCTAGCATGAGTCTGGGGAAAAAAAAAAATATGAAGAGTTTGCCTTCTTTTTGTGAGAGCTAAGTAGTTTAGAATAGAATGAGTAAAAGCTATCACTTTGCTGTTATAAAGAGGGTAAGATGAAAAAGATGCCAAAACAATTCCAAACGTACAGGTACCTGATTTCACACATCAGATGAGTTAACCACTAACCTCGACAGCAAACATTAGACATTCAATTCAATTATCTTTCCCTGCCTTTTATCTCTTGGCCAGCAGACATGATACAGGGCATTATATCAATTTGTTCCAAAACCAATTTTTGCAGGACAGAAGTCCTTTTGTTATTCTCAGTTTAAATAATTTGCAGTGTGTTTAATTGCATTTTTACCTGGCCCTTTTAGGACTTGCCAAAGGACACCTAGGATGGCCTGCTTAGAGTTTAAAATATATGGTTATCTGTGTAGGGTGAGAGAAGGGGAACCTAGACCTAGGCACACCAGCTAGTTCCATTTACCAGAGTGCTTAGGAAAGTGCTTAAGTCCGCAAATACTCCCGGTGATGTTCAAGGAGTTTCAATGCATTCCTTAAAGGTCAACTTGCGTGTAAGTTAGCTGGAAGATCGTTTTCTTTTCAGGGCTTACCTGTGGACACAACAGAGTGATACACAGACACAGCGCCCCCAGAACGGCCTGTAATGGGTAAGAGGGATTGGATAAAACTTGCTGCTGGTGATTTTGACCCAAATGCCCAGAGGAAGAAAACCTTTCATCACTGATTTAATGGGAAAAAAAGCCATGAGCAAGTCAACAACAGTATCTGTAGCAAAATCACCTGTGCATTTGAGAGGGAACATCAGGCAGAGCAGTGGACACCATCTCTCCTACCCATTACATGTCCTCCTGCCATTTCATCTCACTTTCATGCTGTTTCCCTCTTGTCAATGCATGGAGCTACCTTCAGGCAAGCTCACTGTGGTGGCAATCACTGGGCACAACTTGTCACTGGAGACAAGTCTGACCTTTTGGGAATCAAAAGGGAAACAGACACTAAGAACTCAAACTAGAGACCCTGGACAGAACAGAAGCTATATAGACCTAGCAGCTTACTTCAGCTTTAATGGCACTTGTATTCAAAGCCAACTTGAGGAAAAATCATGGAAGCCTAGAGTGAACCATGAGAAGCATTTAAAAATCCACTCTGGGACTAAGCAATCCTCAACCATCTTTGGTGTCCTGGGAATCTGTCTTCGCAACTCCCCTCAAGAGGAAGCAATGCCAGTGGCAGCAATTAATTCCACACCTTTAAAACAAAATGCCTAAATGAAGCTACTTCTCTCCCAACAGCTCTTAGAAATTATATCCCCTCCCTTGCTCTTTTTTTGCGGACAGCAGTGAAGATGACATCCCCTTAACAACAAGCTCTGCCTTCATCCTGCTGTTAGGTACAACTCATACTGCAGCCAAGGAATCAGTTCCCCTCATGCAATCTGCCTGGAAACTCCATTGTTCCAGGCTTGGAAACTGGCCTGATTATTGTTATCAGCTTCTAAGAGTCAGGTGGGAGCTGGAGGAGGGATGAGAGAAGACAGCAAATTTGGGGATGGAAGCAAGAACAATGTCTGCTGAGACCAATGGGTTCTGGCATTTATGGAACTAACATGAGCCTCCAGGGGGACCTTGCAGCTAGGATGAGGGATGATGGTAGGATGGTCCCTGCAAGGAGGCTCCTCACCAAGGAGAGGTGGTCTTCACTGTAAGCGTGAGGACAGAGTGGGATGAGAGACATCCTCTCTCACACATGGGAAAAATAACCAAGGCATATCAATGCCAAATAACCTAGGAATGGACCGGAATTAACAGGACAGTTACCTATTTTAAATACTTCTCTCTGACCTTGTTGCAAAATCCTCCCTGCTCTTGCTTCAGACTGTAGTTACTGCTCTGAAATAGTTTTCCAATTTTTGACCTTGCTGGCACTTCACAAAGCCAGGAAAACCTATGTTTAACATCAGTTTCAGTCTGGTCGATAATCAGTTTCTTTTTTTCCACAGTTCATCTTATAATTCAGCATTTACACTTAGTCTTTTGTACGTTTGTAGTACCTTCTCATATGCCATAAGCAACATGCTTAAGTAAAAGTTGCATTTAAATCAAAATGTACCAAGATAAAAGAGATTAGGCCAGGACTGCTGGAATCTACAACACTAAGTCTGGCAATAACTTGCTCAGAATGTCTGCCAGACTAGAAGCTGGTTGAAAAACCCTCACCCAGTAATTGCTGCATTCATCCCATAGCTTTTGGTTGAACTATAGCCCATCTTTCAAAAATTATGCCAATCCTCGCCTCAGATGCTGTGAGGGACAGAAATACTCCACATGACCAGGCAAGTTCTTCTTCTGCACAACTGCCTTGACTTTTAAAAGCACTGCCTTTTAACTAACCCCACAAATGCACTGGCAGCTGCATCCATCCTCTAGAGCCTGACAGAGAACACACCCTTCACAGGGCAGTTTGTACTTTTGCATTTCCAGTCCACTCTCTCCAAGAAGAGGGTCAACTAGCAGTTACTATGTTTTCAGGTTTGTTTTTCAAAGGCTTAGCTAACTTGTCCTAATGTAACTTCTCTTGAGATGATCAGGACACTGCTCTAAAGCTGGCATGGATCATTGCAGAAGTACAGCAGAGGGCAGAAACAAGAAGGAGGCACTGGCTGCCCTGTGACACCAGTTTTTACAGGTCATATCGTTCCCATTGGAATGGGGAAGCTCTGCATGGGAGGTTTCTCTTTCGTTCTTGCAAAGGTACATGCTGTCCTTGGAACCAGCCTGGTGGAAAACCTTTCCAATAAAACCTTTTCTCTGAGAGTCTCTCAAATCCTGCCAGTAACTCTCCCTGAACCTACAGGTCTGGCACAATGGCACAACTGACATCTTCTCCAATGCCCTTCATCCCCGTATTCACCCTGTGGGAACAGCTCCTGCCACAGGGCTGGCTGCATAGTTCCAGTGGGACAGCAATGTGCCCGCTACGTAAAAAGGCCCTTCCTCTTTCTATTTCCCCTGCACCAGACATATCAACAATGCACAGTGCCCTCCAGGAAACTTATTTTCACAAAGGGAAAGGAATCTTTTTGACATTAAAAAAAAAAAAAAAAAGTGTAAGTATCACAGGTTTGTGATACCTGTATGTTATGGCCATGTGATAGAAACCAGAGTGGTTTGAAGAGAGAGGTTAGACTGGGAGGCAGGAGACTCTGGTTTCTGTGATCAGACTGTGATCTGTCGGGACCTTGGACATGCAAAGACTGTATGATCCTAGGCAACAGGAGCTTGTTGCACAGAGGGCAGTTTGAAGGATGGCTTGAAAGGGATTTCAGATAGAGCTCAATGACTGATGACACAGACATCACCAGTTTATTTGGTGCAATTCAAAAGGACATGCAAATTCTCAAAATAACAGGGCCACCCATTCCAAATATAGTACAATAACTCAGAGCAGTTTTCAGTGCTATTTTGTTTACAAGTGTAATATCGCATTGATAGAACAACCCCTTTTTTCTCTTTTCTAAGTCCAGTGGACTTCCCCAAAGGAAAACTGAATAGTCTATAACTGCAGAAGCAAACTAAACCATCACTAAATCCCACTAAAACATCACACCTACATGTGCTCACACACATACACACACACACACACATACACATACACCAAGTCTCCCAGTATTGGATTTAGAATTTGACTCTTCTGGCAGTAATGGCAGTGATAACAACGTCTACCACCTCTGCAACTGGATGTTACTAGGGACTCTGTTTAGTCACCTTAAGTATGCATTCATGCTTCAGTAGCTGTCTTCAAAGGGATTAACCATTAGCCGTAGGACACGGCATGTGGTTGACTCAAGGGTGAAATGAAAGCTGTTAATGCAGGAGGAAGGCACTGAGCAAGGCTCAGCCTGAGTCCATGCCTGAATGCCAAGCCCAAACTCCCTGACCTGGATTCCCCCTGCTTACAGAGGTGGAAGGACCATCAGCTCATAAAACCTGAGGAAGAGATGCACAGAGAGACTGAGTAAAGGCTCCCAAGTGAACTGTCACAAGCGGATTAACATCTCCCTCTTCCTCCCTGACCTGTGAAGCCTGTGGACTTGGTTGTCAGAGCTAGGATTCAAATGGCCCATAGTGAACAAACTACATAACATGGTCAATTTCTCCCCAAATCTAATGCTCCCACAGAAAATTACACAACCAGAAACACAAAACCAGACACAAGCAGTATTCTGTGCATAAATGAAAAACTAGCAGTTACTCCAGACAGGAGGTTATGTTAAAGATCTCTATCAGTCCCTTATGAAATATCTTGTTTTACCTTCCTTTTATTGGTGTTTTTTTTGGTTTTTTTTTTTTTTTATTTTGTTTTCGTTTTTTTTGTTGGGGGTTTTTTTTTTTGGGGGTTTTTTTTT
>VWZT01013313.1:10650-27642 GCA_013397055.1 Pachycephala philippinensis
CTTAAACAAAAAAATATTACTGATACCGATTTCAATATAAAATAATACTTTGTAAATCTATAAATGTATTTTAATTATTTCAGAAGTGCAATCATTGAAATTATGTAGTCTATAGTGCCAACCAGAATAAAGCACCATGGCTTCACACAAACTTGCAAGGTAAACTCATTTGCTCAACAAAATACAATGATGTAGAGACTTACTCTGATAAGAAAAAAGATACCTTTAATCCAGAAAGATACCTTCTGCAGAACTTTCAAATTTTATGCTAAATTCATTAAACCATACCTTCAGGTCTTGTCTTAAAGCACACATTTTCTCCTCAGATACCTCAAGTTCTTTTGTCATCTTTTTACACAAAGCCTTCATTTTCTCAAGCTGTGAAAAATATGAAAGTCAAACAGGCTTTTACAGAAAGGCTGCAATGATCTATCCAATATAATATTAAGGAAGAATTTTGTATATAAAAGTAAAAAACCAAAATTTATTTCAATTCCTTGAACAGCTTTTGTACTCCATACAATCTAAATAACATGCCATTACAAAAGCACTAAATAACTCTTTCATAATGATTTAAAAGAATACCAACCTGAGTCCACTCTCACCTATCCTATTAACTCTCAAAATATCTGACAAAAGCACAGACTCTGAAATGCACTTGAAAGCTTAATAAATTCAGATAATGATCTGGGGAGTGGTTTGAGAAAACAAGTTTTCAGGTCAGTGGCCATTTCCAGAAACTGTCCAGCTATAACTGTGGTTCTTTACTGAGCACTGGATAGTACTCTCATACTGCAAAAAGCAGCAATGTTCCAAAGAGACACAGTGACTACTGTAGGGTTAAAAGCAACCATCTCAGAGGTTGCTTAATGTGTACCGAGGTACCATAATGTGTACTAGCTTCAGTTTCCACTTTCAAAAAGGATAACAACATATCAAAATAATCTGAATCTCTGAATCTAAATATGATGATACTACTAATGCCTGACATTTAAGGAGCAACTCAGAAGCAGAATACCCCACTTACAAAATTTATGAATTATTTTTTAAATCATATGCTTATTTTTATATTTTGATGTCAGGAAACCTGGAAGAACCCTTAGAAATAATTATAGTAAATTAAAGAATGCTACTGGAATATTTCCAGTCTTTTTATTGGTTTACTAGTCTTTTCCCTCTCCCCAAACATAATCTGGTGTCTGCACTATACAGAAAGTCAGAACTAGTTATCTACAAATCCCAAAACACTTCTACATCTTTCGATCACACAAATTAACTAGATCTTTTAATCTAATGTTTAACACAGTAAGTTAAATATGAAACACAACAAGTTTACCAGCATACTTCACATATACATACAGGTGTACATATACATTAATAAATTCATTGATATGTGGGATCTTGTTGAAAATCTTTTTATACAGAGAACCATTAAAATTTGCTTACTGTTGTGTTGCTTACTAAAACCCTTCCTATTGTGTATTAAAACATCCTGGTTTTATTGCACAGTGCCCTTCATAGTCCCCTTGTGCATTATTGTATTATTAAAAAGTTTTATTATTAAACATATCTCACACATAAAAAGCCAAAACCAGCATTCTCTGTGGGGGCAGGGGTAATCAAGGACAGAGCACTGCCCTTTCTGTGCACCACGAAGGTGCTCAGTGATCTCTGGCTCCATATGACAACTTCAGGGTCAGTCACACACAGTCCTACTGGGAAGTCTTGTGGCAGGTCATCTGTTGGTCCTGCTCTGCTTGCGATTTATTTTCCTTGACAGTTCATTCTTCTTTCTGTCAGAACACTCTCTTTGCTTTCTTAGAAGCCACCCCCTTGGTCTCCCCACTGCTGTCTCTGGCACAGTTTCACAACAAAGCACATCACTAAGCCAAAGCCTGCTGAGTCGACTTTTCAACTGTGCTGCCTATCACGTGATGCTCCTCCTCCCAAATAACAATTCGCCGTGGGTAATATGTTCCTAGTTACTCTTCAGCTTCCAGACTTGGGTCTCAGAAGAGTTTCATAATGACTATACACATCAGTTCTCTTATCTCACTGGGAAAGACTTAACAGTGCTTGCTGTTTAAAAAGTATAATTGTTTCCATGGTCACTTATTTTTGTGCCCCTTGAACAAACTCAAAGGTCTTGTGGGAGACTATTCTTCTCCCAATAAAAGGAGCAAAGCTGATATACTTTTCTTTTTTTTATTATTATTTTTTAATTTTTTTAATGTCTGGAGTGACTAGCTAGACTCTGCATTTGTCAAAACAAAAGACAAAACCTAGAAATTAAATAGAGTGCTGGCATTTTTACAATCTTATCACACCTTGCCTTTCTGTATTTGCCAATTTTATTCAAAGACTAATTACAAGTTTGTACAAAAAGTTTTAATGGTGCAGTTAACTTCTTTCTACAGCCTTTAAAGCCACAAATTAATAAAACATTTACACCCAAGAGGAGTAATTTAGTCACACTAGCAAAACACACAACGAAATAAATGCAAAACGGTAACTTCTCAGTCAGTGATACAAAAGGACAGTAGGACTGCACGAAAAACAACTGATTTTTTTTCAAGGGTAAGATTCCCAAAACTGAAATATTTCCATTATTTCCTTAGGTAACTTAAAGACAGTATTTTAACAGTCCTATTTTAATTGAAATTACTGCAAAAGAGCTCCGAAAGAGATCCCATCCAAAACACACTCTCCTCAGAAAATTATACCAGTTTTAAAATAGAGGGGAGTATGATCATTTACATAATTGATAGCAATGACTATTGAGGCTCAACCATTGTGTATTTAGGAACGCTGCAGTACATGCTGCTGCACTCTTAGATCATTATCTTTTACCTAAAATCCTATATATGAATGAGTTGTTATCCTACATGTTTTTTGAAAATAACCCCAAAAGGTTGAACAAGAAAACCAAATTAAACTAGAAAGACAAAAAAACTGTTCTCCCTGTCCCCACCAATGTAAGTAAAACTTCACTGTAGGGCAAGCCTAGAGAAATAGTAGCGACAGATTTTTTCTTTGGGTATACTTGAAGCTGTCAACTCAACATTCCCACTCTTCTGCCCTTTTTTACAAGCAAAGCGTATGTACTGCTGCAGGCCAAATGCAATACATAGAGAGCCAAACATTGCAAGTGTTACCTCATTAGACGTATCTTCCAGCTTGTTCTGGTAAGCTGTCAAGGTACACCTCAAAGTCTCAACGACAGAGCAGCTCAGAGGTTTATCTTTGTCCTCACAAGCGCCTGAAGGAAAACACAGAATGAAAATTAAGCCTGAAAGCCACAGAGAGAAAACTACTCACCCTGGATGCGAGGTATTAGAATTAGTTAGGGCTTCAGTGACAATACAGAACATTGAAGAGCAGCCTTGTTTGCCAAGAGAGATACAGCTGTATAGCCACACTTTCACAGCAAATATAGCTGAAAGACACTCGTATAAAAGCTTTAATACAAGATACAGAACTGTAAATTCTGGATTACATTTATACCTAATGCATTTGGTATGCAGTCTCACATATTATTTCTACTGTGGTCAAGCCTGTGTCATTCAGTCAGACAAGCCAACTTCGAAACCACACAGTTATATACTTTGAAAAACATCTTATCTGAAAGTTAAGAATGTTACACTTTTCCTGACATTATTTTGCTTTTGTGACTAAGCATGCATATAATAATGCAGTACTTCATTTACTTAAAGCATTACCGAGCCAAAGATCACATGATTATGTTATGCTTGGAGAGGACTTAAAACATTTTAAATTATCTTGAACTTCATTCCAAAGGAAATAATAAAAAAAATTATCTGTCTGCAGAGTCCTACATAATGGTTCAATTATAAATCTGATATAAATCCATTATATACACCCTAAACTTATTTATTAAACCTTTAGATGGAGACTTCTGATCTTGTTGCCCTAATTAGGGACATATGAACAAGGCTGACCATTCCAAAGTGCATAGAACAATGTGCCAAGAAAGCAAAACAACACTGTATTGATTGAGAGGTCTCAAGATGTCAGCTGATACTCAGTTTCCAAGAACAAACTTTTCTTTTTTTCCTGGTGTTACACCACAATACCAGGTTATTGACAGATCATTCTTCTCAGCATTATTTATATTCCTAAGAAGCATTTATAACTTACTTTGTAACAAATTACAGTATCAACTTCCCCACAAGTTTTAACACATCCTATAAGCAAAACTAACTTTACCAACTCTAATAGCAGCCTTATTTTGCAATAGTGAAAAAATCTGTGGCATTTGAAATCCAGGAAGGCTAAACTATCATAACTCCCATCAAAATTAAACAATGATACAGCGGTTTATCACCAGTGTCAATAAGTAATTTACACAGAGTGGGTCATAAAGTCAAATCAGATTCTAAAGCCCGAGCCTTTTCTTTGTCTCTCCATAAAACATTATCAGCTAGAGGAGGTGCACTTACGTACTTGCAGGGTGAGTATTTGTTAAGAATTCTATAATTAGAGTAATCTAATAAGGACAATATTCTACCAAGGCATTGTATAACAATGACGAGATTTCTCCTGCAGGCTACACGTAATGCACCAGTAGAACTCAGTGGAAAACTTACATAAGTGCACAGGTCAGAAAGTATTGCCAACTGCCGTTCAGGAAATTCTTTCAACTACTTAGCCTCTTGTGTTCCAACTTTTGGTAATACCAGAAAGTATAGAGTGCTGTTCAGACTGGACTAGGTGTTACAGTCAAAGCAACACATACTTGAAAGATTGCTTTCAGTAACAGGAGCAAGATCTGCTCTACAGCATGCACATCCCAGGGATAGACCCCTGCTCTGTCCTATCAGCCACTCCACCTTTTTATCACAGTTTCTAAAAGTCTACAGGGTCAGAGAAAAGCAAGATCTTCCTAATGACACTTCAGAGCCCTATGTCCCAAATAACAATGTTACACTTAAAATCAATCTAAGAAGAATTCATAAAATCTGACCTTTTTTGAGAAGCTTAGACTTTACATTGAAGAAAGAGAAAAGTGACACCTTACTATAATTTTTATCGCTTAACCACAGCTATAGCTACAAACAGAGGTCCAGTCCAGTCTTCTCAATTATAAGACCAACCTCTTACTACTACCCGTTGTAGGAACATTCTGCATTGATCTTGTTGCACAGAAAAAAATAAACACTATTTTTTCATACTTGTAGCTCTAGAGAAGTGGTAACGCACAATTCTCATTCAATTTAAAATAATACCTGTTAAGTCAATCTAGGAGTTATCTTCCATGCCATAGTTTTTGTCAAGATGTCTAAATAATGTATTTTCAAGTCCCAATCTGCAATGCTGTCATTAACATCATGTTTGCCAAAATTAGAATTTTACCAGTAAACTGTCTATGTTGTCATTCCTTGCCTTTGCTGTAACCCTATTTCTAGGCAGCTCAATCTGCTAACAGAAATACCAGATTCAGCCTATCTGCATTAGCTGAGAACAAGCCTATGGCTTTATGCTGCCCAAATGTTGTCTGTCTTCATACATCTATGCAGGAGATATGCAACGTAATCCAAATGCACTCTGTTGTGGCAGAAGCACCATGTCAGCAATGAGACAGAAAACTCAACCCAGTACTTGAAGCGTATGTCCAGTAGTGCCCAAGAGTTTGAGGGAAGAATTTTGGGAAAATGCCAAGTTCCATAGGAGTCTAACAGATGTATACAAATAAATAAACTCTTAAACCTGCTGTTTTGGACTTTCTGCTAGCTGTACTGGGCTGGGATAGGAAAGAGTTAATTTTCTTCATAGCAGCTCATATGGTACTGTGTTCTAGATTTTTGACCAAAACAGTACTGGTGGCCTGTATTAAATGGTGATGCTAACTCAAAGCAGCTAACACTCTTAGAACTTTGCACTCATTTCACTTTTTTTTCAGATTACTACAACCACAGTTACTTTTCTCCTGAAGAGAAACATCCATAAGAACAAACCCTGCTGAGTAACTGCAAAATATGATAACCTGAAAAGATACAAAGTGAAATCATGCAAATGGACCAATAAGAATAACAATGCTGTGGAAAATTTATAAAGGTCACTGGAAAAGGAGAACACATGGATTTATGCTTGTTATTTTGACATGTAGAAAGAAAAAAAAAAGCTTTCTAAAACTCTTTAGGTTTTAATCTGTATTGGGTTTGCATGGTTTGGTTTTTGGTAGTGGGGGGTGCTTCAGGGGTGACTTCTGTGAGAAGCTGCCAGAAGCTTCCACCATGTCTAGGAGAGCCAGTTCCTGGTGGCTCCAAAGATGGATGTGCCACTGGCCAAGGCTGGGCCAATTAGAAATGGTGGTAACACCTCTGTGCTAACAGGTTTAAGAATAACCAAAACAAAGGTTCTGGCACAGTTTTAATTGTGACTACAGAGGAGCAGGAGTGAGAACAAATGAGAGAAACAACTCTGCAGACACCAAGTGAAGAAGGAGGGGGAGGAGGTGCTCCAGGCACCGGTGCGCAGATTCCCTTGCAGCCTGTGAGGACCATGGTGAAGCAGCTGTGCCCCTGCAGCCCATGGAGGATCATCGGGAATGCAGAGATCCACCTGCAGCCTGTGGAGGAGCCCTACACCGAAGCAGGTGGATACCTCAGAGGAGGCTGTGGTCCAGTGGAGGGTTTGGTGGAGAGAGGGGTGTTGTTCCCAGGCTGGAGCAGCCTGTCCTTGGAGGACTGCACCCTGTGGAAGAGTGACCCATGCCGCAGCAGTTTGGGGAGCGCTGTTGCCAGTAGGATGGACTCACGCTGCAGCAGGTCACAGAGAGCTGTTGCTCATGAGATGGAGCCACGTTGGAGAATTCTCAGTGATCTGTCTCCTGTGGGAGGGACCCCACAGTGCAGCCAGGGAACAATTCCTCTCCCTGAGCAGCAGGAGAAGCCTCGGGTGATGAACTGACCATAACCCCGATTCACTGTCTCCTTGTGCCGCTGGGGTAGGAGGTAGAGCTGGAAGGAGGGAGGGGAGGAGGGAAGGTGTTTTTTTTAAGGGCTTATTTTACTTCTCATTATCCTGCTCTGATTTTGTTAGTAATAAGTTCACTTCATATCTCTAAGTCGAGCCCATTTTGCCCATGATGGTATTTGCTGAGGGATCCACAACCCATGAACCTTTTGTTAATTTTTCTCTCCTCTGTCCAGCTGCAGAGGGGAGTGAGTGAGCAGCTTTCATGGGTGCCTGGCATCTGGCCCAGTGTCAACCTACAACATAATCTTAAAAATATAGTCTTATCTTCTCTTTACTGTATAGCCTAATAATCTCAGTCTAATCGACACTTGAATTAAGGGGCTGGATCTTTAGTGTTGGATCTTAATAATGACAGATTTTTAAGTAGATCTCTCAACCCCTTGAGTTCAAAGTTGACCACAAGAACAAGGAAGACTGCTGGGTCAGCTGTGGCTCATGTAGCCCCTCACCTAGTAATTAGACTAGAAAGATCTATTTAAGATTTTTACTTTCATTGGCACCTAGGCACTCCCATTTCAAATATAATAACAATATTTTTTTTTTTAATTTGAAAAAATACTATTAGATGCAAAAATTTTTAAGTACACCAGAGTAATAATATAATAAAGCGAAAGTATTAAAAATTAAGTTTCAAACTTAGAAGCATAGCAAATATGTAGAACAAATATCTTAGTCAATGTCTATTTTAATATTAGCTGTGAAGACTCAGTCAATCCACTGCAAAACAAAATTTTACTATCTGCCTCAAGAGCCTCTTTAGAGATGCTAAGCTTGAAAAAAAGAGATCTCTTTAAATCAATTTTTTTAAAGTTTACCTCAAACAAAGCAAATTAATACTGAAGGTCCTGTTATTGAATTTCTAATATTATAGAAACAAGTCGTAGCTGTTCTCAGCAAGGTTTACAATCCAAAAGACAATTGCTGCTTTGGAAATTGCACTTTGGCAGCAGCATCCAGCTCTCCCCAGAGTTACTTAAGTCCCTCTGAGCACGTGGAACTTTGCAAAACTGTGGGAAACATACAGTCTTAAAGAGCTTTTCAACTGTAAGCCTACAGGTATTATCATGGTAATTACATTTACTATTACAGAATAAAACTCACACCAGTTCCAAAACAAAACAATCATATAGCCTATTCAAGAAATCAATGCATCACAGAATCAAGGCTTGCCTTTTAAGGACAAGAGAAATCCCAGTAAGTTGTTTCCTTATTGAAATTTAACAGCACCAGGCCCTAAAAAAAACCATTTCGTGAAGACACAAAAATACATATCTTCATTTAAAAGTGTTTTTAACAACCCATTTATGTCTATCGTTGCTAAGAAGTGCAAAAACATATCACAATATACATAAAAAAACCTCATTTGCTCTGTAAGTCACATTTTACCTGTTTTCTTCCAGTTTACTTTCACTGTAAATAGGAAGCATTTTGTGTCTAGTATGTAATTTTTCTAACAGGAATTACAGTTTTAAGTGATGATTTTAAGAAGTGTTCAGTTTTCAGCTTTAAAAAAATCACTAGCTTGATGTTCACGTTCAGCTTGTTTATGTTAGCCACTATTTCAAATGTCTAACCAGGCAGCAGTTTGTTGAGTCTCATACAATAATTACATATAGAGCTAGGCAGCAGAGTGACAACCACTGACTTAAAATTAATTTTAATGAAAACAGAGAAATATTTGTTCTGTATCAGATTAAATGAATACAACATAGTACTGGTCTACAATCAACTGTAAAAAGTATTGTGTTGCATCATGTGTCCTACACAACCTTTTTGAATATATGACCTTTAAGTTGCTGAAGGTTGCCTCAGAATTTGGCTCAGTTCAGGCAAAACATCTGTTCCCTTTGCAGGTATACTGTAAGGACTTTTTTCTCAGTTGGATTTAGAGCACAGCAAGTGAGCCCTTTTCTGACCGATCATATACACCCCAGCATTTGTAAATCAAGCTCTGGGCTGACAACAGCAGGTCCACAATCCGTCACCCTTTCTCAGCTAGCAAGGCCATTTGACTGCTGTGAGAACTGCTCTTATCATGTCATCAAATCAAAGCATGTTGAGAAGAGGGAATGCAAGAGGCATCTGCAGAATTCCCATAATGTAGTGACTTTGGAACATTGACAGATGCATCTGTCATTTTATACCTTCAACTAACCTGCTGTCCGCTGGCCTGACATAGCAAAGCTGTCCAAGAGTAACTCCAGCTCTCTCATGTTGTTTTCATACGTCTCTGTTAGAAAGACCTGGTGTTTCTTGGCCTTTATTTGACAGGAGGAACAGAGAAGACAAGAGGGGGCGGGGAGAGAACACATTAAAATAAGTAAACAGAAGAAATACACATCACAATGTTATACTTGTTCCGCTTTAAATTTAAATTTCTGCTATATTTCTTTTTATGTCTTTTCTTGAGCCAAGAGACCTAACATGACATAACAAATAAGTAATACAGAACCCTGTAACACACAACATAAAACTAAAGTATTTCAAAAGAAAAACAAAAGATGGTTGTACAAAAACTTAGTCTTCATCATCTTCTGCTTTAGAAGTATCTTAATGGACATTAAATTCTGTCCATCTATGCAAGCACTGAAATCTATTGTTACACCCTACAAGGGCATCCAGAAAGACACCAAACTACTGGCAGACAGGCTAGAAATCCATGATTTGGCACTCAGTCAAATCCCACACCTATTCTCATTGCAAACCTGCCTACTTCAATTGCTAATATCTTCCATGCTAGACAGGGATTTCTTCAATACCAAAAAACTCATCCTTATGCATGGAACATAAAGCTACAGAGTTCTTCAGCCCCTGTCACTGAATTTTCTTAACGAAAGCTGTCCACTAAGTGCAGTCTATTGTTCAAATCAAGACACCAAATTTTTCGAGGCCAGAAAAGTACTACAGCAGATTTTTTTAAATCACTACAATAGAAAGACTAGATCAAATCATTCCTTCAATTTATATCTGATATTATAACTTGCAGTTTTCAAAGACATGCATCTAATAATTACAGACAAGACCAAGGTCCTTTTGAGTATAATAAGGTTTTGACATCTCAAGGAAATGTACGATTAGCTGCTGACTGACAAAATGTAATATACCTCAGCAATTTAGAAAACCCGAAAGCAGCAAAAATAAACAAACACTAACCATCTGCACCCCCCACCCCAATTCAAGAGGAAACTAGATTTAAATAACTTCACAATTTTCTTATGACAAAGGTTATGGTCAAAGATGTCTCATGACTTTTAATTGCTCAATTTATTTCCATTCTAAAATCTAACGCCTATTTGCGTAATTTCCATTTCTACTCAGTAATGGAAAGCTAACCTTTTTTATTGAGCAAAATTCTACTGTTTTCTATCATATCTAGAAACTGTTGCTTTAGTTATGCTTCACTGCATGTCAAAGAACCCAGGCAATTTCTCATGTGTGGGAAACATCCTCCCCAGGAAAACTGCTACATACTGGTAGCATACAACTGTCAGGATAAAAAAACCAAGAAATGCATTTAATTCTCTGCAGTGTTCTTCACTATTCAGTTTAAATATTTTATAAATTTGCTTTACTCTTTCAATTTTAATTATATGTACTGTATATCAACTAATATATTATTCATATGTGTATTTCAGTGTTAGGTCCCCTGTAGCATTTACACGCCTTTCCTTGTGTGAGAGTTTGTACTACACTTCATAAAGAATTTCCAAATCACTTCTATATATTGAAAAATAGCCAAGGTTTAATTCCTACTCCATAAAATTATCTGTATAAAAAGAGCTTGTAAATGTTGAGATCCAGTAAAAACATTTTATGGGATGCAAGTACATTAGACTAATTTACTCTTGTGTACTGACATCATCTCCAAGACCTCACAAATTAAAAATAAGAAAATATAACAATATGAAAACATCACAATAAAATAAATACTCTTTTTACATAAAATACTCCAGCACAGAGAAGGTCAGACCAAATCTTCCCATACAAACATTTTTCTATGAAAAGTCAAATGTGAGAATTTTTTCAATCTTCTTATCTAATTTTTCCATTTTATTTAGCTCATTTACCATAATTTAGTCCGTGTGTTCCAGTCTACTTAGCCTTCACCACTTCTCTGTGCTTCATTTGCTAACTGCTTCTGCACTTCCTAAGTCAATTATAGTCTCTTTTTCAACAGCAATACAGATCAAAAGGAAATTAGTTAGACTCTTTACACTAGAACTGCAAAATATTTAGTATCTTTCCTTTCTAACTTCCATTTTCAATCGCTGCCCCCATTATCAGAAATGGAAGAAAAAAACACTGTAAATTACACTGTTGAAAATCCAAGCACAGGTTAGGAGTCCAAAAGGATCTATTATTGATCTGATTTCTTATGTCTCACTGACAGGTATCTAATAAGAATTATTATGACAGGTATACAGTCATAAAATCATGAAAAAATTTAAGCTGACAAGACCTGTGAAGGTCATCTGGTCCCACTCCCCACTCAGAGCATGGCACGCTCAAAGTCAGGTTAGGCTGCTCTGAACCTTGTTCAGTCAAGTTTTGAGTATGCTCAAAGATGGTGTTTCAACAAACCCTCCAGGTAACCTGGTCCACTATCTCACAATCTTCACGACGAAGTTTTTTGTTTTCCCTTTACAGGTAATTATAACTTTCCTGTTTTCTCTTATGCTTCTAATGCACAGATCTAAGGAGAGCATAGCTCCAACTTCTCCGCAAGCACCCATTTGATAGTTTATAGCAGTAGCTATTATCTCCTTAGTTTTCTTCATACAGGGACTATGCATGCTTTACTTAAAAAGGAAAATGGAGTGCACAACTATAGACTCAAACACAATCAATTGCAGGTGACAGATTCAACTATTCCAGGAGATGTGATTACAATCCTTCGCAACAATTCCGTCCATCAACATGTTTGTGTTAGGGGATGCCATTCCTGTAGAACTACAGGAAAAGTACAGGTGTAAGTGTTTCCTAGGTTATTTCAAAAGGGAAATCAGGTGACAAAATTGCTAAAGCCTTTACGTAAACGGAGTTTGCTTCACAGACCACATCAGTAGAAACAGGTGGAAGAATATTTGTAAAGTATGTCTTCTGCTGACTTTGCTTGACTTCCTGTACACCAGAGTGGACCATTCTTGACCTAGATGGTGATCCTTGAAAAGAACCTTGGAAATCAAAGGCAGGAGGCTTGTATGGATATGCAGGGAACTCCTGACTATATTCAAGCATTAATAGGAAACATAAAGAAGGTTGTTCAGACACAGTAAACTCGGGAAAAATACAGAGACGTTGTTCAAGCCTAGAGGGATATGTTTAGGAATGCCAAAATCCACCTGAAGTTGAATCTGGCAAGGGATGTGAGGAGCAACAGAAAAAGCTTTCTGAAGTACATCACCTGCAAAAAGAGGACTAGGCAAAATGTGGGCCCATTGCTAATGAGGCAGTGATCTGGTGACTAGGACAAAGAAAAAGCCTTCTCATTGCTTTTTTCACCTCAGTCTTCTCTGGTAGAATCTGCCTTTGGGAATTCCAGGTCCCTAAGATCAGTGAAATTTCCATGGACACTTGAGAACTTAAAATTCTCAAAATATACTAAAAGTGTTTCCTATACTCCCCAAAGACAATTCCCTTCTTCACAATATATTCCAAACTGAAGGCTAAAAACCTAATAACATGGGAGAAAAATAATACTTCCTGAACGCAGAATATATGCTGAATTTTAGCATATAAAACGCTTCCTTGAAACAAATTTCACATCCGTAAAAAAGGCTCCTATTATCATATAACAACTCTTGAGGACAAAAACCTTTTAGTAGAAAATGTGCTTGGCAACATATTTATTTAATCACCAATTTCAAAACACAATTGCCCTTTTAAAGAAATTAAAGAGGAGCCAAGCATTTGTCATTAAAAATACTGTAGAACCCAATGAGGAGAAAATAGTTTTTCCAAATATTTGTATCCTTATCTGTAAGGACAGCCTGAACTACTCAGAAAATCAACTATTTATAAAATTACTCCACTCACTGTAAGACTTGTGTTAATCTTCCAGAAGCGTATTTTTATTTATCTGGACAATTTCTTACTTCCTTGGTTGTAGAAATATTTTCCTTAACTACCAGTATTTGATTCTCGTTCCTGTTCCCATACAGAAATGATTGTTTTTTTCAGCGTTTTCCAAAAGCCATGGTTGACTAAAATAAACGTAAACTCTATGCAGAGTTCCAGGACAGCCCACAGAAACTGATACTGCAAATGTGCATCTGTATCTCAAGTTCAGTAACTTTTTAAAAATAAACACGTGGGCAGGACTTTGAGGCCTTACCTTAACAAACCACTGCGGTGGTATGCAGGGAGCTGCAAGTCCGGTTTTACAAGGAACTGCCATTATTCCTGAGGAACTTTCTCTACTTTGTTTACAGTTACAAGGGGTTCCTGGGAGGCTCTCTTGCACATGGACTAATTCACCCACTCAGTCTGCAGCACAAATCCCAACTGGTGATGGCAGAGTAAGAGCCAAATCCAGAACTATCCACACAGCCACCAAAGAGCAGCATGTTCACATAACTCCTGTATCATGGTGCTCATGTAAATTCTTTACAAAAGTATCAGAATATTTACCAGCCATGGGCTTGGGGGTAGCAAATCAAAACATTTACAGAAATACAAAAGACTGCTCCACAGTTCACAAAACACAGGTTTTACTCAAGTGATGCTCTGTAAAGCAGGAAAGTGGCACAAATTTTTCAGCAATCAGGCATAAATTGTATAAAAACCAAAACAAAATAAAACAAAACCGAACTCTCACCGACATACTGTCTCCTTGGGCTACTACTTTTTTTTTGCTCAAGTTATCGAACTACTGATACTTCTTTTATTTTCTTATATTAGCTGGAATATTCAAAAATCCATAGAAGGGTCTGGCCACATGTAAATTAAATACAATCTCTCAAGAAATTTAGTATCTCAGTCTTACAAATTAATCAAAATGCTCAAGTTTTATTGGAAATATTCTTGTCCCATAAAAAGAGATCTGTAACAACTTTCCGTGGGAGATAATGTTATTAAGGATCTCTTTGGGTTTTGGGGTTTATTTTTTTCCAGAAAATTTTTTGAGAACTGCAGCTTTAATTTTAGATGCCTGTCTTCCAACACCAGGACATCACAGCTTGAGTGACCTGCACTTCCTGAATAAATTACAAAATTGGTTTGTTTGCAGAAGATCATTTAAGCACCTGCTTCAGACTCACTAGTCTTCTTAAATTAGGGCATAAATAGAAGTAGCATCTGGGAAGAAACACCTCCCCCCCCGCCCCATGTTAAGGCAAGAAGAAAAAAATCAAGGTAAAACAACACTTAACAATCGTTAGCACAAAATTAATGAAGAGTGTGTATTAGGATTTTCTTTTTACCGGAAAGAAATTGTCCACATTAAATAGCATAGATGACATTTACATCTTTGCTATTGTGTACCAGTTTCTACTCCACAGAATTTGTAGAACAGAATTATAATCCTCAGAGTGCTTCATTGTCTGTTTGGTCAACACCTAGGCCACTTCTATTAAAGAACAATGGTTAATGTGTACATCTTGGAACTAGATTCTCAAACACTTCCGTTCTGACATTCAGCGTACAATAACCTACAAGGCTTTTAAGGACAGCTGAGATGTAAACAGAGCATAACTGCAGGCATGGCTGTAAGAGAAAGATTTACATGCCATGGGGAAAAAGACAGGCTGTGTGCAATCTATTACACAACTTATATACAAACTATGCTAGTTCTGATAGAATCTATAAAAAGGAGTGGAAATGAATACACACATCTTCCAAATTAAAGGAATTTATACTAATATACAGTATTTTAATTATTTCACTTTCCTAACATGCATTCTGGTGAACTGCCAAGTTCCCCAAATTTCAATATGCATTTCTCACAAAATAAAGGTTTAACATGTCCTGCTTGTCCCATACTAAGATCATCCAGTACTAGGTACTAAAAATGTAAATATCCCAAGTAACTTAAAATTCCTAAAGACACCTCTTACTCTTTCCACGGGGCAGAAAACAGCTGGAGTTGTTTCAGTTTAAACCAAGTTAAATCACAATGGCCATTCTTCTAAATTCCTATTCTTGAAACTAAAAATTTCTAGAAACCCTAGCTAGAAATAATGACGAGCTTGAGACCAATTTATTCAAATACACATAATGGAAATATTGAGACCCTTCTCATGCTGAGAATTCACAAGCAATTTAGTTTGATAGTAACAGATCCTATCCCATTTGATCCACGCAAGTTTCTCGCAAACTTCTGCCACATGGTGATATTTAAAATTACAAGCAGAATAACTACTTAATTTGACATTCAACTGATCCAGTAAGGAAGAAAAAAAAAGCACTTTTTCATATAAAGTTTCAAAATAATGAACTTTGTGTATCTTACAAATATATTACAAACAGAAATATTAACTTGTATGTTAACGGTACCATGAGAAACCAATTAAGATTACCAGACTGAAGTGGAAAATACATATTCAGGATGTCTAATAAAAGTACAAAATATAAGAAAGTAATTAACAGATCAAGAAAGCAGGAGGGGGAAATAAAGGGAAGAGAATGCACTGGCAATTTCACACGGTTTTAGTACAGGTAAAGGGAAGCCTAACAACAGTATACTGAATGTTATTTATACTTAGTTTCTGCTATAGTCTTCTGCTTTTTGATTTTGGGAAGAAAAATGACAAAAAAGCTGTCTATAGTGAGTAAACAAGACCACACACAGGCACTCCTGCTTCCCAAACAAATACGAAAGTCTTCAGGAAAAATAAAAAGCCATCCAAGGTGATAAAAATCTGATCCCATAGAGGACCACTAATACAACTCTACAGAGAATGAGTATTTTTATTACCTGTTCAAGATAGTCTTGTGGCTTGAAATCATTCCAGTAAAGTAAAACAATTAAAACAACCTGCAATCTGAATAAGACAGTTCTTTCAAGTGAGGCAATCTATTTGCTTTTACATTTCAGTAACACAACGTTCATTTTGAGTACACCATTTAATACTGTTGCCATTACCAAAAAACCTTAAGCACAAATAGAATTTTGTCCTGAATTCTCATCAGGTATAACATACATTTTACTAAGGAATTTTTCTTTGTATTCTTTTTGTGCCTGATAAAATGATTTTTTCAGGCTGATTAATGCAGCAGATGTCTTTTAATACTTCAGTGCTTGCATTGAAGAAGCTGTGTCCTCCCAAAAGAAGAAGGCTTTTTAAATTTTACTTTTCTTCAATTTATTAATTACCCATCTACCTGAGAAGTGGATAACACTATGACAATGTATGGAATAAATCCATCAGCTGAAGAGCAGACACCAACAAATCTGAAGACTCTCTGATGCAGATCTTTGCTCCTATATACTGAATAACACAATGCCTGTCAGTAGCAGGGAAGAGCTACTTCCCCGTAGGTAGGTCATCTCCTGCACTCATATGTCCAAGAGAAAGAAAGAAGAGAAATTTACAAGTTTAGGAAAAAAAACTGGCTAAGTATAGAAATACTGTAAATGCTGGTACAGAATGAAGAGGGATAAGGTTTTCTAGATCACAGAATCATAGAATAGATTGGTTTGGAAGGAACCATAAAGTTCATCTAGTTCTAATGCCCCTGCCGCAAACAGGGACACCTAATGCTAGCCCAGGTTGCTCAGAGCCTCATCCAACCCAGCCTGGAACTCTTCCAAGAACAGGGCATCCACAACTTCTGTTATGAGAACAATCTGTTTAAGTGCCTCACCACTCTCACAAGAAAGGATTTTTTCCTAATACCTGATGTAAACCTTCATTCAGTTGGAGCCATTCCCCTTGTCTTGTTACTACATGCTCTTCTGAAAAGTCTCTATCCATTTTTCTTACAAGCTCCTTTCAGGTACTGGAAGGTCACAATTAGGCCACTCCAAAGCCTTCTCTTCTCCAGGCTGAACAA
>VWZT01013316.1:0-16044 GCA_013397055.1 Pachycephala philippinensis
GCACTGGACCAGGCTGTCCAGGGAAGTGTTGAAAGTCACCCACCTGGGGCTATTTAAAAGATGTGTGGATGTGGCTCCTGGGGACATAGGTAAATAGTGAACCTGGCAGTGCTGGGTTAACAGTTGGAATCTATGGAGTTCTACCTCATGTCATAATTAATCTAGTTTGTTTTGAGTGTGCCCTTCCACAGAGAAGGAAATTGTTTATGCGATTTGTATTGCTGCACAGTGTCATTCACCAGCACAGATGGCATTACAGGCTGCTTCACTGCTGGGGTCCTCTGTTTTGCATTCTGCATGGGGTCTACCATAAGAGCCCACAAGGTCCTGGGCCTTGACCAGAAACCCTAGCCCATGTTCGTGCTGTATCTGTTGCTGTGCTTTTAGATCGACGCTCCTTGTTTCTGAGTCTCCTGGTGATGAGGGACAAAATGCCCAAATAGGCTCAGACTCCTCCTCCCAGGGGAGCTCCGCCTCTGAGGCCGATCCGGAGGCTCAGAACACAGTTTAGTCATTCCCCTGGGAGGGATTTGGGCCGTGCCCCCGCCCTCTTCTCTAGAACTTTCTCTGCTGTTCGGTTCCCGATTGGTTTGTTTATGCTGTTACCTCCCCTCATTCTCTTCCATTGGTTGTATTACCCCTGACCCCTCCTCCTTTTTTATGCTGGATTGGTTTTTCGGCTTGCGCCTCCCCATCCCCACCCCCTCACAAAAACCATCTCCCCGGCTGAGCTCGCTGGAGTTTCCCCCCGGACCCTTTAAATAAAGGGTGTACATGCTGCATGAGGAGGTGAGTGGCTCAGGCTCCCTCCATCCACAGGTCAGTGCAAACCAGCACTCAGACAGTCTGGATGCTCAGGAAGCTTTAGACACGTGGAGGCTCAATTCCAGAACTGTAGGTTAGGAGTATCACCTATTGCTCTCATGATACAGACAATCGTTAAGATCAATAGTAAGATGGTCCTACGGAGTAGTGAGGTCAAGACTCTTGAGTCTGAATGTCTGCTACCAGTATCTTTCTCAGCCTCTTAGTTTGCCTTGATTTCCAGGCACTGCTCAGCCCCACACTGATGAGAAGCAAGCGTGCTGAGCCAACTAGGATATTGTTTCTGTATGACCTGCTAGAACTGATTTTCCTGAGTACTTATTTCTTGGAAAAGCTGCATTATTTATATTTCCTGGGTTTGTCATTGCTATGCTCGGAGTGCAGTAGCAGCCTAGCCAAGGCCAACTTCTGCCGAATTTTCACCACTATGTGAGTAACTGTATGTCTAATGGAGTTTAACAAAAGTAACACTTCATAATCACAGAAAGACTATGCAATACTATGTAGGGATGTCAGAGACAATGAGCGTAAGATTATAATCACAGTTAATACTCTGGGTTTAGATGTCCACTTAGAACATCACTGATCTAAACTGAACACTTTATTCTGAAGCAAAAGAGCATGAAAGACTTCCTAAAATGTTACTATGACAAATAATGTCCGAATGTAAGAAATTTCTTTAATTATACCAAATGAGCCCAGCACAATTCTGCAGTGAATCTTGTCATAGCTAGTGTCTGCTAAGTCTGGGCATGGACTCTATGCTGTATTTCTGTTACTGTCTTAAACAGTTATCTGAGAGGGTTTGAGCTGGGAGGGCTTTCAGTTTTTGTTTCTTTTTCCTTTTGGTTATGTTTTGTTACCTTTCAGTGGTAGGAATTTATGCCAGCATCAATAGTTTATGAGCTACAGATATTTTTATTTACAAAATGTGTTTCTAAATCCTCTGAACACAAAAAGATTTGAACAGTGCGGGATGGTGTCTTTGCTTTGACTGCAAAGCTTTTTTGTCACTAGCATACTGCCCAGAAATGCTCATACCCAGCTGTGGTCATGGCTTGCTGTCTTTGCTGCCTGCTTCTCTCTCCCATGACCTTACAGCTCCTTCAAACGTGCTCCATGCATTTGCTTTTATCTCCAGCAATTTTTTTGTTTTGTTTTATAGCTTGGCTCACAAACAGGCTTGCGTGCACTATTGCTTGTCTTTAGGGACTGCATCTCTCTTTTGCTTTTGCTTTATTTTCTGGAGAGCTTAATTGCTTTTACACTTCTGATGAAAGGTTTCTACAGTTTTTGGGCCAGACAAGGTTTCCCAACATCTGATCTGCAAGGAAGGAAGCAGGGGAGTGTTGAATCATTTTCAGTGAAAAGGAAAGCCCAGGAGCTTAGATTTTGCTATTTTTCACCTTTCTTCAAGCACACAGGGCTGGTTCTCTGTTTGTAAGTACTCTCTTTATTAAGTAAAGGACAATCCTGGAAATAAGCTGTGCAGTACATCTCCTGATCCACTGGTGAGAGGGAGAGGAGATGCGTGGTCTCAAATAGGGTGACCCCAACCTTTGCTCCCATCCCTTTTTACCCTTCCTGTGCACATTCCCACTTCCCCAGCCCCACTGTCTCAATGCAAAACTACCAGACAGATTGCTGTGAAATTACCTAAGCCTTGGGTTCATTAGCAGGTTTGCTAGTCTGTAGATATGGACCAGTTTCCTGATCTAAGGTAGGAGCAAGGTAGCTCGTTTCTCAGGGAGTGAACTGGCACTGCTGTGTCTAATATGGGTAGGAGCACACATGTGCGGGGTAAATCCCTCGTGTGCCCCTGCTTGCTTTGTGGTGACTGGGTTTTATTGTTGCCATGTCCTCAGATAAATTCTTGGATGCATTGTCTCCAGCTTGTGGTTGTTCTGCTCCCACGACTGAGGTTTAATTTTGTAAGGGCTAATTTTTTCTTTAATGATACGGCTAACTAGAGTTTCTCTCTAGAGCCGCATGTTGTGCAACGTATTTCTGTTTACTCCAGTTTTTGAGGCCGAGTCTGAGTTTCACTGCCTTTAAAGGAATTTGTACTCTGTCAGTGTTTATTTTTGGGGTTTTTATGCTGGTATTTTAGTTTAAGTTACTCCACATGCTGCACTCTTACAGAGTCTGACCTTTTTCCTGCATTACATTCAAGCTGATTTTAAAGGCTGATACAAGATCCCTTATTCTTCAAGCTCACAAAATAATTCAATTTGCTTCCATTTACAAATGTGTATCTATGCATTATCTATCTAAATGTTATTAATTTATATAAATTAGTAAAATGGAGAGGCTTTCTGACACATGCAAGTACGTTAATAGTTTCACTTAAGGAAGATAGCCAGCAGAGGAGTAAAAACACATGCAGCAAATGGAGCATAACAGGGATGTGCTAGAAGAGCTGTGCCCTGAGCAGGCTCTGGAGACATCTGCTATTGCCCTGAGGCTATTGGCAAGCTCCTGTGTCTGAGAGAAGAAGGTGGGGAGGGAAGGAGGGTCACTCTTCAGGTGTCTAGCTGAGCATGGCAAGTTTCATGTAATACATGATAAAGGACAGTCAGAATATGTTTTAAAGTTTATTACAGTGCCTCCATTTAGGAAAGCTGTCTTAGTACCAAAACAGCACCCTTGCCTCGTCCACAACCGGGTCCTGAGTGGTGGTGGAGAGAGGCAGTGTGCATGGTGGGGTGGTCTCCCTGGCTCTTTGGTGCACGTGTAGCCACGCGTGATCCTTTGCCAGTGACTCATCTCCTCAAAACGGGAAAAAGCTGCATCTGTCCAAGCAGGAAGAGTTCTGCTGCCACAGGTTTAGTCCAGAAATGGTCTTCAGGAGCCTCGTGTTTTTTGCCAAAGCACGTGGGTCAGTGGTGATTACTTATCTGGGCAGAGCAGGGCAGTGATCCAGGCTGCAGCAGTGCATGAGAACAGGTTTCCTGTCAGCAACTCCAGCATGTCCCAGCACAGCCCGTGGGGACAGGGAACCGGGAATCGACGCTGTTTCATGTGGACCGGCCATTGTGCGGCCCTGTCTGCGGGGATGCTGTGCCAAGTGGGCTCTGGGACACGGACGTGCTTGGCAACAGGCAGGCGATCAGCCTGCCCATGACCGGGATTTATTAACGCACTCAGGACTGCGGGTGACGGAAAAACTTAACGAGGGTCAGGGCTTTTGCTCACAAAGGGAGAGGAAGAAGAGAAACCAAGAAAATAAATATTAAAATCATTCAGGAGCAGTCAGCCTGCCAGGCTGGAGCGGTCGGCCTGCTGGCTATGAGAAGCAACATGTGCTGCCATCTCCTGGCACGGTCCTGATGAGCCGAACGGGCTGTGGGGTGCTGGGGCCCGGCTGCTCTGCTCGCCAGAAGTGCTGTGAGAGGCCAGGAGTGGGGCTGTGCTGCTGAGAGCAGCGGTCCCCAGGTGATGCCCAGGCTGCCCCATTGCCCCAACACCACGGTGCTCCCTCGCTGGTCCCAGTTGTGGTCCCTTGCTGGTCCCAGTTAACGCTGCCAGCCCGTGTCCGCTGCTCGGCTGCGTCCTAGAGATAATGAGTGCCCAGGCAGTCGCAGCCCTACACGGCATTCTCCGAGGAGCTTTATTTGGGATGCTGGTGCCCAGAACCTGCTGTGTGACATTGTGCACCCAGGTAACAGGCTGTGCCAGCAGCAGCAGAGGACCAGCTGAGAGCTGCTGGAGCTGGGTAGGTGGTTCCTGCAGAACTCTCACTGAAACCTGTTGCTGGCCCCTGGCCCAGCTCAGTGTCCAGGCTGGCTGCGTGACTCAGGAGTTATCACAAAAGGAAAGCCTAGTACACCAGTGCACAGTACATTTCCATTTCCAGGCGAGCCTGGAGTCAGATTACTCACCGGGAAGTCATTCTGCATCTCCCGGTTGGGTCACTAGTACTCAGCCTCCTTGGCTGATCCAGGAATTTCCTAGCTATTTTTTAGGGAGTGGGAGGAGTGTTTTGGCTCTGCTAGTTATTTTGTGTGGATGGAGTCTGCTTGGAAGTCAGAAAGGCACTGGATTACTCTGCCATGAATAGCACAAATGACTGGAAAATACTCGTAAGACCGTTTTGCAAAGAGGTTCAGTGTTACTGTGATTATCAGTGGTCAGAAGGAAGCAGAGATCCCCCGGAGCTTTGCAGGGCTGGCACGGCTCCTGAGCACCTCTCCGAGGCTGTTGCGCTGTGTTGCTGCCCCGTGCCAATCCTGCTGGACAGACCTAGGCTACTTCAAAGGCAGAACGTGGTTAGGCTCACCCCGTGCTCCCCAGCAGCACTCTGCTGGCCCCTGCCATGGGGATGAGGCACTGTGTCCAGGAATCTCACTGGCGTTCTGAGTGTGCACTGCCCGAGTACGTGTTTCCTGTCTTCCCTGGCAGCGGGGAGCAGCCTGTAAAAGACAACTGCTTCCCCCTCCTCTGACACACTTTGGCCTGCAGTGGTGGAGCTCCACTGCACTAATGCTCATCAGCTGAGAGCGCAGGGCAGCAGGACACGAAAATGCTACACCTCTGCAGAAAGGTGAAGCGCCTTATGTGAAACAGGGGTTAGTGAACTACTGCGCAGTAAACCAACAATTTGGAAAAGGAGTCTGCATCTAACACCACCAAGCATTAACTCATGCGTGACATGCCAGGGATGGCTCTTCTGTGGCAGTAATAATTCTAATGACGTATAATGGAACAACCCCTTCCCCACCCCACTGCCCCCTCAGTTCTACAGGGGTCTGAGTCTGTCTATTCAAATGAGGACTTCAGCCAGGAAGGGGAAGCAGTCTTTCCCCAGCTGCCCACTTTAAAGCCTTTTGTGAAGGTGACCAGCCTTTGAAGACCCAACTCTGCTTTTTTTAGTACTGTGATATAAGTTAGTACTTTTTAGTACTGAGATAAAAGCCTGTGAGGGTCCTCCACCCATGAGAAACAAAAGAACTAAACCCAGGTGGGACTGAGAGTGATGCCATGATGATTTTTTGCCTTTTCTTTTATATACCTTTTATACAGCTTTTATGTATCCTCAGTGCTCTTAGCATGCATACTTGTAATTCTGTAAATCCGATAATTTAGCACAGTCCTAATATTCTGTTAAGACAGGAGACCAAACATCCTGAAGGCCTCACAGTTGGAGGCCAGAAAGACCTACGCTATCCTAAGAAACCAACGTCCATTCTAGAACACATCCTGTAAGCTGATATTAGGCCTATCCAGGGGGGAATTCCTAGGGATGGGGGGGATATCACACTAATCATTCAAGCCTCTCATTGGGGTATCTGTGATAGATACGCACATTTGCAGGGTCTATAAATTGTATACGCAACCTATCGTGTGTGCATTTTGGTGCATGCCACCTGGATGAAGTGGTGCACCACAAGGATCCTTATTAAATACCGAGGTAAAAACCCCTTTTTCCCTTAAGCGTGTCTGGCTCTTAATTTTTAAGACCAGGAAAAGGCATCAAGAGCAGTGCCAGACATAGCCAGGTCAGCAATGCCTTTCTTGGAAATGAGTCCGTGTGGGTAGACAGCATTGTTTCTGTTTCCAGGAACAATTACAAAGGCAGGATGGGACTAAAGACCATTCACCTGCTGCTGAACATGGCCACACGTGCTATGAGGCAGCCTTTTATCCAGGTATGTCATGGCCATGTCTCTGTTTCTTTCATGTGAGGCAGTGACCCAGACTCTTCTTCTGTGGTTACTACTTGGTCAGCCTTACAAAACACCGACTCCACACACAAGGTAAGTATGGAATTTTGTTTTGTTTTCTTTCTGCATATTACGTACTACAGAAATGCAATATTCAGGCTCAGTCAGGTAACAAAGAGGAAGACATTCAAAACTGACCATAAAATAAATTGTAGAAAGCAGATTTTATATGACAATACACATGCAGCTTGCAAAAGAATAAAGACAGTGAACAGGTATTAAAACACATTTCCATACAGAGACAGCTTATGCAGCAATTTACAAGTTTAACCTCTGGCCGGAGTACGCAAGCCCTTTAAAGCTGGCATTCAAATTACCACTAGCTTAATCAGCCATACTTACTTTAAGTACATAGCAAAATTTAACTTAATGTTTACATTCACTAGCCATCCAATCCAGCATCAAGGCACTTTCCTTGTTGGTACATCTGTTCCTGCGTCGCACACCTCCGCTTACCTAGATGCATATATTGGCACAGCAAACTGGGTGACCAGTAACTTCTTATCCCCAAATAAAAGCAATTGGTTACCAGACAATCCCTGGCTGTATCAAAGTGTCAGGCTATATGTGACACTGTAAACAAAACTGGTGTGTTAAAAAAAACACGGCAAGTTGACTGGATCCATTACCAAATGTGCTTTGATGATGAAAAGTGATAGGTGTTATGAGTTTCCACACTGCAGAGAATGCACATCTGCCACGCCCATGATGCCTGGAGAAGAACAGCTGACACTTTAGTCTGAGCAGGAGGATGTGGAGCTTTCCAGCCATCAGTCAACAGTTGTGCCATAAGTGTTTTTCATCTATTGTTACAGAAGTGTGCTTCTGCAGAGTAGCAATGACATTATTGCATATATCCCCTTCAGGTTGTCTTTGCAAATAAATACAAGTACTGGCTAAGGCTGCATTCTGGGAGGTGCTTGCTGTCCACCCTCTCTCTGCACTACAGTTAAGAGGCAGGGAAGCAGACTATTGTTGAAATCTGGCCCTTCATTATTATTTTTAGGTTTGTTTTATCTTGTGGCCTTAGAAATGCATCCTTGTGCACTAAGTCAGCACTGCTTTTATTTTCAAGAATGGCTCAGATTGCACAAGTCCTACAAAGGAAACATCAGTGAAAGCAAATCAGATACACATGAATTTTAGCTTTTTTTGTTTGTTTTACTGATGCTTTCACTTTAAAGGAAGAGAAATGGAAATTCATTAGTCCAATGCAAAATACTTAATTTCAACCTCCTCCAGACTTTTTGTACTTATACCTCCACTTTACTGCAGTTTTCTGGATCAAAAGCAAAGCTGAAGACTTGGGTTGGCTGCAATTCCCTAACAGCTGTTTCATGAGAAAAGACTGGATATTTTTATATGAACTTCTCCTGTATAACATTACAAGCGACTCCTGGAATTTAAAACGGCTACGTGAAGCCATCCTTGCAGACAGACAAGAGGTTACAGGGATTAATGAACTCTTACACTTGGTCAGTCAAGAGAATTTTTTAACACAGTTAAAGGAATGCATTCAAATAACAGTTAATCTCAGCTACAATCACTGTCTAATGGGGAAAATAAACTAGTGTATTTAGTCCCATTTAATGCACATAAATTACAATGTAAAATGTGTATGTCCTGGAGTGGGGCAGACTATTAACAATCTGACAGTTTTTGGAGTTTCAGATCCCACTGAGAAGTCAATGCCATAGCAGCATACACTGATGTGGATCTTGGGTATTCGAGACCTAGCTCTAATTAAACAAGCTCAATTACTGAATTTAAATCAGCACAGTGATCCCCACATACTGGGCATACTGATATAAGTTTTAACCACCTGACAAAGCTCCAAGCCCCAACCAGGTGATGGGGCTTCTCCAGAACCCAAGAGTGGGACTCAGCCCTTTCATGCAAACTCCCTCATCCTCCCAAGGCTAAGGTTTTTTCCAGTTTTTGCTAGGCTCCTGTACCACAGACAAGCACATACTTGTCATAAACTCTCCAGAACAAAGTTTAAAAACTTTTTTGCTCTGCTGTGCTTGTGCTGCCACATTAAGGCTTAACAGGCAGCTTCGTTTTCTACAGCAGCATGTATGAAATGATCCCAAGACTTTCACTACAGTGGGAGAGGATATTCCTAGACTATCTGCCCTTGAAGTGAGCCAATACACTCCAGAAAACAATACCAATCATCTCCTGGTCTAAGAGAACCACCACAATAGAACTACAAAGGTAATATATTCACTTCTCTTTTAAACAGAGGAGCATCAGCCAGCTTGCATTTAAGAGGTTCTTCAAATATGCTAATCTATCTCTACTAGCTTCCCTTCCCTGCCACCAAATTAACAGTCCTTACAACTATTCATCCACCTGTACCTGAAAAATTCCAGTCCAGGAAATCAAGATGGACATGAAAGTGTCTATACTGAAATGTGACTTTAATAATGCCTTTATTTTGTTACGTGCACCAACAGCCACCGGTGAAGGGGAGAGGGGGTAGGGGAGGGAGAAAACTTACTCATTAGTTACTGTGTTAGGGCCAAGCTCAGAAAATTTCAGTGGATTGCTGTAATTACACTACAGACACTCTTAAAAACCTGTATGCAACTGTTTGATACAATTAGATTTTTATAGTCTAAAGTACAAAAGCTTGTGAAACCCTGAACACTGCACGATATATTTGGCACATAGGTTTACGAACTAGCTGTAAACCTGTTATTTGTAGGTATTGTGGCTTCTACAAGCTGTTCACCCACAAGCAGCTCCTGCTTAGTCTTTAGTATTTCAGCCCTAGATAAATGCACTATCTCAAAAGAGAACATGTCACTGCCAGCCAGCCAGAACTCTCTAGGCTCCACTCCTGCACAATTCTGTGAGTTTATTACCACTGGCCCATAAACAACAATGAAAGATGCCAGAAGTGACAGGCTGTAAGTCTTGTTAGCACACACTTTAAAAATCAGAATCTCTTGATGCTGTTTAGTTTTAGTTAAGTCTTGGATGGTCCATGATTAACAGCAACAGCAGAAGAAAATGCCTTTCCTTTACACAAAGGCAAGTAGCAACTTAAGGAATACCTGACATTCTCCCTCACGTAATACCTGCTATCAAAAGTTAGTATTACTGAATCACAAAAACATAATTAAAAAAAATCATCAGCATGTGTTTGAAAACATTCAGACCTTTGCAGCAATGTTTAGACTATGTAGCCAGGTTGTGGCCTACAGTATTTCAGAGATGAGGAGATGGATTAAATGCACTTGGCTGCTGGGCAGTTCTAATAAGCATGCACACTGCTCAGAGACTTTCCCTTTTACTTGTGGTTTCTACAGTCACTGTGAAGTTTGCATAGAGAAGATAACCCACCTCCCAGAAAAGTAACTGCTATTTTTTCCCAATAGGAATGTGTTCTGAAAAAGGAATGCTCCTTCAACCTCTGAAAAATGCAAGATGGTCTCTGCTGTTTCATGACAGCACAGTTTTCGTTATGTCTTTGCCCTCTGGGAGGGAGTTTGAAGGTGCAGTGGGGTGAAAAGGAAGAGGACTGGTCTGAAGAAAATTGTAATTATAGTAAGCTGCAACACAACCTTTTAGTTTAAAAAAAAAAGTGCCTAGATACAGAAAAATACTGTCAGGAGAAAGGAACTGTGGAATACTGAAATATTATTAAAGATTCTGCATTCTTTATCTGTTTTAAATATTCCAGACTTCAAGAGGTAATCTTATGAATTTACTCTTGCACTTAATTTCTTTGTAACAAAAGCAGAAGACACATGTGGACATTTACATGTATACCCATTCTTCCACACATGCTGGCAGACAAGGACAAGGGAAGATGAAATGATACTGACACCTGCCTATCAAGGGCTTTTAGCAAGTGCTCTGCAGAACAGCAGTACCAGAGGTCACAGCACAAAAGGTTTCAGGTGGTCTTAAATACATAGTTATTTTGCTGAAGGAGAAATAAAACACTTGTTTTAGTCTCACAAAACAGCATTTAGTGTTTTGAAATAAAGTTCTATTAGTGTCAGATTAGAAAGCTGACTAGCCTGCATTAGATTTAAAATTAATTAAAAAAAATCTTTAAAGAGTGACATAAAATTTCTGGTTATCATTGGAGAAATTGGAGAAGGGGTTTATTGTCATGTAATTTAATTTTTGTTTAAACACTGGTAGAGGAAGTTTCCAAGAAGTGTAGCTTTTTCAAAAAAAAGTTAACTGTATGACCAGAGAAAAAGTGAAGCATTAAGAAAAAATTAAGGAATTTTAACAACCACTTAAGTGCTTTTTGTGGCTCATGATTACTAATAGATACATACTACCAGCAAAGTTCAAATTCGGAGTACAGGTTTTGGTTTTAGTTCCAAAAGCGTCAATGACTTCAATGCTTTGGCTGCTTTCAGGTTCAAGGATGTCCTGCAGTATTAGCAGTGAGGTTACAGCACACTAATAGCTGCAGTCTGTTAGGAGGAAGGTTGTATTCCCTTCCTCCTGAGCACTTAGAAAAATGGTAAAAGCTTACAGCTTGTTACTTGAGCTGTACACAGCAAAGGTGCACTTATTAAACAAAGGCACACATGACCACAGAAGTTTTATATAATCAGACAGTGATTGGGGTACAAAGCCTTTAAATAACTGCTGATCTGTGCTGTCATCCAAACTTTTGAATATGAGACTGAATTGCTGTGCGTCAAGTTGCAAGGCACATTTTTTAGGCCAAATTACTCTATAGGTCATGTGTACACATATCTAAATGTAGGTAAAACATCAATTACTATAGTAGCATTCAGATTCAAGCAATCTTGGGTGTTTTCCTATTTGCACACCATAGCAAGTTCTATTTAATTTTTATGGTTTTTAAACAGGGATGAACATGATTTGCAGGTCTGGTAAGCTGAAAACTGAGGCACTGGGCCAAGTCCAAATTCAGTAAGTCACTCAAGTTATTGAAAAGTATATCACACAAGTACTCTTCCATGTCAGAATACTCAGCTTCAGTCTTACTTTTGCACAAAGCTACACTGTGCAACTAGAGCTAGCATTTTAGGCTTGTACACTGTCACCTATCAAAGTATTTCTTCTAGGAGGTCTATTGGCTGATGTGGATATTTAAAACTTGCCCTTTTCAATCATGTGAAATTCTGTTATGAAAAGACACAAAACCCCCAACGTAGCACAAAGGCTCGTTCAGCTATCCAGACGTAAGATTTTATGTAGTGCATAAAAGTAAATCTCCAGTAGGTCTGGACTGGAAATTTCCCACAAAAACAGTCCTTATTGTATTTTGTCAAATTACTTTTCACTTAATTTCAGTATTTCTATCTGCAGTCAGATAAAAATACCTAGCTTACTTTATCAGAAACACAGGGGAAGATGTGAACAGGCACTAATGAAGGCCTAAACAGAGCCAGTCTTTTCTCTCACTGAGGCATATAGCCCCCTTGTCTCACAGTCTGTGGGAGGTAACTTTTTGGCATGTCATCAACTGACAGTGGGTTTTCTTCCACTGTTTCAGGTCTCACAGTTTGTCCTTCAGTACATGTCTGTAAAACATTTGATAGAGCAGCCTCCTGGGTATTTTTTTCCATCCCAAGGCCCAATGGCTGTGAACTCTGACCTGAGATCTGCAGCTGAACAAATCCAGCAAGATCTCCCTCGTTAGCATGAGTAATTTGCTTTGCTCTTTCAAAGCATGGCCTGTCTGCGTTGTTTTCATCCTGACCACCATTTTGTCTGAAATACTGCTGCCTCTGTGCTGTACTGTCAGCTCCTCCAGCGTGATCCTCTGATCTCTCTTCTGAATCTAGCAGTGGCTGAGTTGACTCAGACCTTGAAAAGACTTGTACAGGTGTCTGGTCTCTGTAGCCATTAAGTACTACAGTTGAATACTGTACAGTGCTCGAAGTGTTCTGTGTTGTTTCGCCTTCATCACTGTCAGAGACGCTTTGCCTAGGAGAAGACATGCACGAGGATCCTCCAATACCACTGCTGTGCCCTTCTGAAGTACTTTTTTCTTTTTTAAGCAAGTCAAAGGGTTTTAGATCTTGTTCTGAAAAAGACTTCTTGTCGTCAGCTTCTATTTCTACGACGCTTACATCTGTAAAGCTGCCTTCTGGGTACATCTGATCTTTGGAATTTAAGTTATGCTGAAAGAAAGAGATGTATGTCGCCTAAGAGGAAGGTTATGTTAGAAATCAAAACCCTCATTAAATATATGAATTTTTCTTCTGTAATGCCTTTGAGTTTCTTCATGTAAGTTTTCGCTTTACTAAGTCTGGCGGTATCTCCAAAGCATGTGTTAAAAAATGAAGGATATAGCTTTGTTTCCAATACAGTCTTAATTATGCAACTATTCTAAAATCATAGTGGATGTGGGAGCAAGTCTCTGCTCTCATTTTAATTATTCTAACAAACTGTAAACATAAAAGCATTTGCTGTGCAGCACAGGAACATTCTATACTGATAACCCTACATTATTTGAAGTAATGTATTCAACATCAGAATACTCACAGAAATTAGCCACAATTTGTTGAGCAGAATTTGCCTGGTCATTCACCCCATATGCGGCATAAATTTTGCTGCCATCTTCCCATTAATGAGGAATTGTTTATAGAGTCTTCTCTCTCATTCATGACTGAACTGTGCAAACAAGTCACTTCAGGGTTTTAAGAATGGGAATAATGAATTGTTTACTTAATCCTGATTTCCCATGAGTGAGCAAAGAAATGAGTATGTGACCCTTCCAACTAGTAAACTGAATCTAACTCACAACTGTAAAGCCCACACTAGACTGTCAATTCGTGGTAAGAGCCATGTACTTCTAATACTAAAGCTACAGATGCAATAAAGTCTTCCAACCACATTCTGTCACAATGTCAATGAAATTTAATATTCAGGATTTTCCCTGAAATCCGTGTGTGCTAGAAGACAGAAGACTCCCACCAGTTAAGTTTATCTGAAACCTTGCGGACTAGGAAGATAGGGGTTGCAGAAAGGTGAGTATTACCTTAGCTGGAACTTGAGGAGACCACTGAGCAATGTTACTCTTGGATGGATCAGGTACGATAGGCCAGATATGTTTTTTAATTCTGTAAAGGATTAAAAATGGAATAAAGTCACAAGATGCACTCCCTGTTCAGAGCAACTACAGCAGAATCCAGGACACCACTCCCTTATATAGCAATTTTGCATTCCAAATAAGAATGCTTCCTGGGCTACTTTTCATCTTCGTACGAGGCTGTATTACTTAGCAAAACACAGCACTGCACTTAACTCCTCTACACATTAGATGTAGCTATAAATGCAACGCAAAACAACAAATAGTTACAGTTAGTGAGAGATTTTCAAATTTATAGCACTCTAGAATCTACAGAGCTATTACTTAGGTAGAGTTTATGATGCACGACAGTATGAAAATACAATCCTGCTTCTTTCTAAGGTAACTATGAACAACAAAGGTCAAAATCTAAGCTAACTTCACGGTTAAAGTGAAAATATTTGGAAGAAAAAACTTACTTTGGAACTCTTAAGAATGTACTGTTACTTAAAAACAGAAGCTTCTGTTGATACATCAGCCCCAACCAAACCAGCTTTCAAACTGATGCACCTATATTGGTCTTTATAAACAGACACCAACAACACATCCTTGGTAGGACAACTCTGAAGAACAATGCAAGATTGGCTTTCCAACTGATGTCCATTAAGAACTAATTTTAGGAGCAGAAGGGAGGTCAGAAGGAAAAGGGCATAAAATGCTGTCTTTAATTAGAAAGAAAGGATAGTTGACACAGGACATAGAGGAGATGCAACACCTTGCCAGGGGTCTGCAGCAATGACATGTTGGTTAAAGCCACAGACAAGAGTTTTGGGGTTGGGGAGCAGGAGGAGGCAGGTTGCTTCCCAGTGGACAGTGAACAGGCACAGAGCTACTGGAGATCAAGATCTGTGCCCAATTTTTTTTGGCCATAAAGTTTAATGTTTGTTAATGCTGTAATCAAATAGCCCAAATGCAGCAAAGAGATTTCCTGTGCTTCACAAACTAGGGATCATCATTCCACTCACAGGATGACTAAGAAACACAGACAGTATATCCTGATCAAAAGCTAACCCTAACTATGTCCAGCAAGAAAAGCACAAATTTTCTTGCAGGATTGAATCATGAAATATTTTGTGTGTGTGTAATTAATAGTACGAAATTAGTATCAGAAGAAGCCTTGATTTCTCAAGGAAAACACAGAAGCTTTTAAAACCAATCACTATATGCATGTTTTAACTTTTTTTCTGATCTAACTGGAGAATACTTAACTGGTTTATTATAAATTACTGACATTTCTTTTATGCTGAGAAACAGAAGACAAAGAGTTCATTTTTACTTACAAGTCACGTTTGTTGAAGCAAAACAGAACTCCTAGGAGCACAATCAGCAGGAATGCTAGGCACACAGGTACAACTATGGCTTCAATTTCTCCTTTCCCTGAAGGAGGTGAAAAGAAGCAGTTATAGCCCACTTTGGCATTTAAGGAACTCAGCAGCAGTACATATTTCCAAAGGGTCAGGGAGAACCTGAAACCGAAATACCTCCACGTTCAGTCTCAAAGCTTCACATTCAGAAGAACCTTTTCACCACATGAAAACCTCCTGGTGAAAACATGAAAAGCTCTGTCCTGACAATCTAGTGCCTTGCCTCAACAAAAAACACGGGTTGATCTAGAAGTTGTAATACTGACAGAGCAAATAATTTTGTAGCTTGGTCAGGTATGACAGTAACATCTTTGTCAATTAATCTGCTGCCCACGTGTTTCGGTGCCCTGGTGGCTGTCATAACGTGGTCACGGTCAAATAAGTAAACAAAGTCACTACTCATGCATCAGTTTATTCTGTACATGAAGATCTCCTCTGCCTGCAAACATCAAAGTTTGCATTATTGTTATGTATTCCTTCCAGTGTTATACACACTCTTAAGTAAACCTGAGAGAATGCTTAGGGAAGACTACACAAAAAAAGAGCCTCTGTTAAATTTAAGTGTCTTCCACAATTAAATTCAGTTAGTAATGTTGTTCTTACCCTTACATATAAGAAGCACCCTAAAGCTGAACATAATAAATTTAACTATTCAAAGTGAGTCTCTGTAAAGAACTGTAGCAAACTTTCATAGTGATATGAAAGAACATGGAAGGGCTGTGAGAATGGCATATGCTGACTGGTACCTACATCAACAGATAACATACAAGCACACCTCTCCACAGCTTCTTTAGGACACCTTATCAGGATTAAAACAAAGACTCTGACTAGGGGTAGGTGCCACTGGACACCAAAGGAGACAAGGGCACTGAGTAAATCCTAATGACTCATGAAAAGTCCGGGCAAAACAGTATTATAACCTAAAGTACAACACAAACCACATCCAAAACATACCATAAAAAGTGCAATTCATGAGGCTTGCAGAGGATATCTTGTTCTCTATATAATCAGGAAAATCCTGACTAAACTACCTGTCCTAGGTTACAACATA
>VWZT01013317.1:0-160600 GCA_013397055.1 Pachycephala philippinensis
GAGGCTTACAGCCTTCCTCATGTTTTCATATTTAAATGTGAGAAAGGCTTTTCTTGTAATGTCTTCTTGCATTTCAGTTGAAAAGGGCTGCACATCTGTTTATCTGTTTCACTGTGCAGGAAGTTTAATGAGTCTGGTGTCATATCTGAATTGTCATTTGCAAAGTGAAAAACTCAGCAGTATGCAATAAAACGTTCATACTTCTTGTGGCAGTGAGGAAAATCTCAAGTGCTCATCTCAAGTATTTGGTGGAGTGACACATAAGAGATAGAGCTTAAAGAGAGATAAAATTCTTGTGTCAGTGGGTTGCTGCCTGCACCCACTGACCTAACAGGACAGAATAACATCATGAAGTGAGGGTCTGGGCCACAGGGTCAACCAGCATGGATGAATTAATGTGCATTGTGGTTAGGGGACACTGGATTCCTTTAGTCCTGCCGCATCTGCAAGAGACCACAAAGCAAAAACAAGCAAGTCTCACTCCTTGTTCTGGAGAAGAAAAGACCGATTATATCATTTTTATGCAGTGGAGTTCTCTGTATTGACATAACAGCACATAGCTCAGCTTAAAGCCCATCCTTTCAAGTCAGGGAAGTGAAGAACATGACAACATGTACATCCATACCCATCAACAGGTTTGCATGCCCATAGATAAGGAGATATACGTACTTGTTGAAGGCTTCTGAGGCCTCAGAATAGGGCTCTGGGTGAACATGGGGCAGAGGAGCCTTGGGCTCCAGAAGCACCCACCACTGAGCTCCCTGCAGTGTTGAGGACAGCTCTCCACATCTGTCCTAGAGAGATGAGGACAAATATTTTAGCAGGGCCTGTAGGGATTGGACAAGGGGTGATGGTTTTAGACTCAAACACAGTGATTTAGATTACATGTAAGGAAGAAGTTTTTTACAATAAGAGTGACGAAACACTGGAACAAGTTGCCCAGAAAGGTGACCTTTACAACAAGACATTTCACTTATCTGTCCCAAGCAATGAATAAAGTTTTAGCAAAGTTTATCTGCAGGACCATATACAGCCACACAACACACAAACTAATATTTATACTTACCATATGTTAAACCTTATCATCCATCTGTATCTATACTCACTTTTCCCTACTGATTTGTTGTATTAGTAGGTTTAATCCACTTAATCTCTGTCTCTCAGTGTCTGTGAATATAAAATAGGATAACGAGGGAAGGACAATATAATACCTACTGCATGGTTTGTAAGACTTATGGATAATTCCTGGAAGTGGGAATTTTTCTGCAGAAAAAAATGGCAGGATCTGCTTATGATGTTTAGCTGGATCCTCCACTATGCTAGCAATGTGCTCAGTTAAACTCTGTAAAGTGTACCATTGCAGGAAACATTCAAGTTCAAGAGCTTGTCCTTCTAAACTGATTTGTTGGAGTTTGTTTTTGTTCATTTTCACCAGTCACAAGCGTTGTTTCTAAACATTAAAAAGTGTATAAACTAACTTTTAATTTAAAACACTCCTGCAAAAAAAGTGCACAAGGAAAATAGCTATTCCATGCACAATAGTGACACAGTGACTTACAATGACTAATTAATGAGAACACCTGGAGTATCTTTCAGAGCTAAACTGGAAACAAAATACTGGAGATTAGGTTTTCAAGCTACTGGTGGTCCCAACTAATCTCTTTCAGGTGTAAACCACAGTGTACGTGGAAAGCAAATTCTGACTCATTCCTGCGAGACAGGAGGTCTTCGGGCTAATAATTGCAGTATGTAGTTTCCATAAAATTTACGAGGTTGGCTTTAAATTTTAGTAGTGGCAGGCCTGCAATAAATGCCAATGAGGTCCATCAAAATGAGTATTTGTGTGTGTCCTCATAAAAATAGATCAACCTTTTTAACAGACTCCATGCAGAGGAATTTGTATAATTACAACACATATCTACAGCTTTAGAGTCCTTTCCACACCAAAACCAACATGCTAAGTCATAAATGCAGAGGAAAAATAAACACAGAAACATAATAAAAGAGATTTGGTTGGGTTAAGTTGCTCTGTCTCAGCTGCCATATTGTAGCTAACAGAGTTTCCACTAGGGGTGGGCAAGGGGATTGTGTTCTCTGTTTGTCAGCTCTCCCCTCACCTTTTGCCTCTTGCACTCTTGGGGATGGCAAGCAAGTCTGTTCACATAAAGGAAAGGAAAGGGACAATCAAAAGCGAGGAAGGGTCCCACCACACATACATACATTAATTTCCAGACCATGCATTAACTCTTTCCATACTGGTCTTGATGGAAATGCTCAACAAGGAATGAGAGACGCTAGGCAGTCCAAAAGAAAGGACAAATTAAATTTACATCTTGTGCATTGTGTCTACATCTTGCCAGTTCCATGGTCACAGCTGAATTGTCAACTCCAACTAATAAAATATGGTTTATGTCTGAGATTCCCCACCATGCCAAGTTTCCACACAGTTCAGCTGAAGTGGAGAGGTGGTTATGATTCACTGATTGTCTGCCCAGCCACAGCTCTCATCCTCATGAATTATCCACCAGCAGGGAAGAACTGGAGTGTTATGTGTCACATACAGACCTCATCCAAGACTACCTCTGCTGCCAGGGACAAGACCCACAGAGCATGGAAGCAGGAGTGTCTGGAGGGATGAGGGGCAGAAGCCAGGGAAAATGCTACTTGGAGACCTGGATGCATTTTAGGATAGTGCTCTTACTAATAAGAGTGGGGACAGAGTTTTATAAGTGTTTATACACCTAAAAGCACAGACAGGCATTTAGTGAGATTTCCAAAAATTCTTATGACTTTTATAGGAGTTAGGAGATGTTAAAACTCAAGAGGCACCTTTCTACACCTTTAGTTTTCAAGTATTTTTAAAGGGTTTGGTCTAAAAATCAGCCAGTGTTTTCCAAATTGGCCTTGGTTTTGAGCAATTTCCATTGCCATAACATTGCATTGTTTTAAATGGATTTAATGGATTCCACTTTTGTGTAACAGACAGAAAACAGAGACTAAGTGTGGGGCTTGGTTTGATTTATTTTAGGCATCTGAAAATGAAGGGTGCGAGTCTGAATTAGTTGCTGATCTACCTATTGAGAGAGCAGCCACACTGGAAAGGGATGAGTCTACCCCTGGAGGTGCCTTGACCACAGAGGGAGCACAGGCAACAAGCTCAGATTAGACATCTAATTCGTAACAGCTGAAGCCAGATGAGATGAATTCCTCCTCCTCCTCCTCCAGCGACTGAGCCAAAGGCACACAGAAAACAATGGGAGAGCAAAACACTGAATTCAGCCTCCCAAACCTCTAGACAGGGTTTAATCACTGAACTGAGCTTCCCTCTTGAGAGGAGGTATTGGAGACTCTTGCCAAAACAAATCCAATTGGTACACGATGGAAAGCAATGAAAGTTGTGCTGACTAATAAGTACAGAGTTGGGAGCTGGGGGGAACAAATGGGTGATACCCAAGCTTGAAGGCTTTGCCCACAAATTAACCAGTTCACAAGAGCTGTGGCACCACAGACATGTAGAGGCTGCAGCCCCCCAGGGAAGTAGAGAGGAGCAGGACTGCCTGGGCATGGGTCCTGACAACAGGAATCCAAAAGCAAAACTAGTTTCAGCCAACCAGCTGTGCTGGTTTTCTCATGACATATCTATCTCACTACCCTGATCAAGGTCAAAAAGCACACATTTTTCTCTTAAAAATATAACTGTTAATAATAAGGAAGAATAACTGGCAATACTTCAAAATCCTAGTAAGAGCTGAAGATAGTCTGAAGTTTTGCAACACAGCACAATGCTAACTCACAGTGAGGCACATGAAGTAATAGCTCTTATAAAACAGTGTAGACAAATAGTATTTCTATAAAAACTTTCTGTTTAATTTGAAGTCTTCATCTTTTTTCATTTTTTTTATTTCATCTTGTGTTTGCTACTCATTCTGATGAGGAAACTGTTCTCCCACTAATGAACTCTGGACCATATGACAAAAAGGGTTTTAAATAAACTTAAGACGAGATGTTCTTTCTTGAAATATTTTTTACACTGCTTCCAGTTTTTAAATAATAAAAAATAACCAATAGCACAACTTGTCATTATAAAACCAGATGATTCAGAAAGTAATTGCTTCAAAAGTTATAGTAGAAAGATGTAAACTACTTCTAGTGGCTATGAAAGGCAAGGGAAGACTTTCAAAGAGTCTCCTAAATATGCACTGTTTCTTGCTCTCCTTGTGCTGTAGATCTTGTCATAACACTGCTCAGGCTCCTCCTCCCTCATGCCTTTTAAATTACATTTGAGAATGTAAAGTGGTTAAGCATCTACAACAGACACAAACTTTTACCTTAGTGATGAAGTCACTGGGAAGGTCCTGGTTGGTGTCAGTCAGGCCAGGCCTTGACTCCAGCCATGGCTTGTGAGATCCCAGGCAGAGCACAGGCACCGACGGACTGCAGACACGTCCTTCAAGACTGGGGTCTGCCAGCAGCCAGATGACTGTGCCAATAAATTTCTTATGGTCTTCTGAATGCTTATTGTGGTCACACTGAGATATCAGAGGCTCAGTGTGATGTGCAATTACTCTTATTCCAATCAGAAAACCAGCAACCAACAATTTGATGTTATTTGTGTTCCAGTTTTCCTTGTGCCTCTATATGGCTTTGATGTTCTGAATGCCTCTGGTCGCAGCAGTACCCGATCAATGCCTCTTCAAGGTGCAACTGCAAACCCCTGTCTCCAGTCCAACCTTGCAAACAGCTGGAAACTTTACTCATCTGTTAACTTTCTGCAGGGCAGTTTGCTACACAAAAGTTTCAGCAGAGTTTGTGCTAGCTGTTGTCAACACATACAAATGGCCAGCACTCCAGAGGATTTACGAAAAATTTGACAAAGAGCTGTCAAGTAGACAAAATAGCACTTCACTTTCGGACCCAAATAGCTAAACAAATGTTATGGTCTTGGGGGTTTTTCCATAAGAAGGATTTGGCAGTTGTCAGGTGTTTCCTTGGCCGACCTGAGGAACCTGTAAAACACCATGCCTTGGGAGGCCAGCAGTGCAGGACCCAGCTCTCAGAGTGCAGCCCACTTAGTACTTTGCTGAAAACCTTGTCCATTTTCTCAACTTCTCACAGACCTGACCCTGACACTTGTATTGGCTGACAAAGCTCTGAATATTTTTCCCTCATTTCCTAGGTTATTTTCCCTGCTTCTCCTTCCCAGACACCCAACTGTCAGCAGCACCCTAGGCCAGCCCCAAGTGTTGTTTCAGCAACATTTGTCTGCACTTGTTTCTGAGAAGTCCTTAACTTATACCTCCGTGGCAGTAGCATTCGAAGCAAAGCTCATCACAGAACAGAATTTTAGCCCCAGTGTCTGTCACCAGCAAGGCAACGCCCTGGTACCTTTAACCTAAGCAAACTGGGTGGTGTGGGAGGGTGATTTCTCACCTATTTCACCCCCTTGTTAACCTACATTTTCATAATTAGTAACAGAAGTAACTCTGGAGCAATGGGGCGTATCCTAAGTGTGTGTAAAGAATTAATCTCTTTCAATTGTTGTATACCCAGAACAGATTTGGCCTAATTAAATAACAGTATTGTAACTTTCACTTCTCTGCACCAGTCTAGCCAGTTGCGAGCTGCAGTGCTTGCTGTACATGAAAAACCATCACTCCTCAGTACCATTGCACCTTTGAGGTAAGTGAGATTTTCTTTCCAGAATATTCTGGAGCTTACTCGTAGCTCAATAAAACAACTCTCTATGTCTCCAGATCCTAAATTTCTTTTTTTATTTTATGTACTCATACAAGTAACTAAATCTTTATCTGATTTTTTATTTAAATGTTGTGTGTTTTTCAGGAGATTTGAAAGCTTTTGAAAGATGCCTGAAGATAAGCTTGACAAGAGCCAGAATGTTGTGTCTATAGAGCAAGGAAGAGAGGTCAAGTGCTTCCAGGACCAGGAAAAGCCTTGGTAAGAAGGAGCCAAATGCTGACAGTCCAGCAGTGGGGTTTTCCCTAGAGCTGCCATCATAGTGCCAATTCCTATGGTCTTTTTTAGTCACACAGGCTTTGCAGCTGGAATGGTGTAACGGGGGAAGGAGGAGGAGAGGAGACCTGGAATCACGTCTAACAAGCTGTACACACAAAGCCATCAGCAAAATCACAGCCTGGACTGCATTTTAGCAACTGAGCTAAGGATGAAAGGTTTTCTGTTCCCACTGGAAACCCTCAGAGCCATCCATTCACCCTATCATATGTTCACTATCAGAAACTGCTCTTCAAAGCTGAACAAAAACTACTGTGCTGCATATAATTGACAAAGTTAATTGTATGCAGCATATTTCCTCTACCATAAATATTCCCAAACACCATTTGTTTCTGGATTTCACTGTTCTCTTAACTAAAGAACAGCTACATTATTGTTTCATCTGTAGCCCAACTGTTTTCTTTACATTTTTACCACTAAATTGAATCTACTGCCAGTAATCTAATTTACATTTAAAATGCACAATATGCCAACATGACCAGACTTCAATAAAATTTTTACTAAAACTCATAAATGCCTTGATTCTGGTGTTTATAGAAATTTTAGACTGTTCATTCCCTGAATGTTATGTCGCTAGTATCCTGAAATCATTCCCATATGAAATAAGAAACATTCTTAGATTCATGCTGTGTCAGGGAATACAAAATATAATGTCACTAGCCATTGCTCTCAAAATCAAAGATTTGTCATCTCCCAACAAAATTATTTGGATGGCGTGTCCAGCCTGCCAGTAGCATGGGATATTAGCTCCACTCACCTGCTTTTGTTATTGATACACCACATCTTGTTCCCTGCATTTCAGATTACAAATATTTCTTACCATCTTTGCTTCGTTAATTTTTTCTTCCTGTGCACACAATTGCTTGGTTTCAAAATATCACAGAATTCTTCAGGTGTCTTATGAGCACTCTTCCATCACCACTGAATCTACCCAGAGGCATCTTTCCTGAGTACCTCCCTGACAGTACCAGGAAGGTCATTTCCTAGAGGTTTAGATTACATTTCTCAGTTGGATACTGATTGTCAAATTTGTAATTTTAGCAAAACAAAAATTACAAGAGGTTCAGGTAAAATTGGAACAAGGTTTCAGGGTGGTCTTCCATTTTTTGTTTGTTTTGAGTTTTTTTGGTTTGAGGTTTTTAATGTGAAAATGGATTATGTGGTAGACACAGCGCATTTTTGTACTTTCTAAACATTTTGACTTCTTTATTTAAAACAATATTTTCAGGGGTATTAGGCTAAAGTTAGAGTTTTTAAAAGAAAAAACTGAAAGCAAGGAATACATTTGCTTCCTATTAAAACTCTTTTTTCTCTTGCTTTGAAACAAAAGTGGTGGGATGTTTGCAGGCAGGCACATGTTTGTACAAAGGGAATTAGAAAGGGTTGAATTTTTTGAGTCAAACCCTCATTACAGCCCCAAGCCTGTATGAGTTCAAGAAGCACTTGGACAATGCTTTCAGGCACATGGTGTGACCCTTGACTCCTGACCCCTGTGCAGGGCCAGGAGTTGGACTCGATGATCCTGATGTGTCCTTTCCAACTCAGCAAATTCTATGATTCTGTTCTTTTCTTTGTTTTGTTTTCATTTATTATTTTACTTCAGCAATCAAACCAGATAGAAATTACTTCTGAAATTCTACTAATAACAGTACTTTATATCCTTCAGCTAATCTTTGATTGTCCAAACCCACTCTTGTTTGATTGCCAGTGCTTATCAGAAATGTCATAAGCTACAGCACCACGAGAATCAGTGGCCACCTCTTCAGCACCATCATAGCTTTGGTCAGTGTCCATAAGCTGTTCTGCAGTGTGGATACTCTGATACAAGGAAATTCGCTTACTTAAATTTATTTATCACAGAATCATAGAACCAGGGACCATAAAGATCACCTACTTCCAGCCCCTCTGCCACAGGCAGGGATACCTTTGTTTAGATCAGGGTGCTCGGGGCCCCATCCAGCCTGGCCTTGAACACTTCCAGGGATGGGACATCCACAACTTTCCAGGGTAACCTCTTGCACTGCCTTACCACCCTCACAGTAAAAAAATTCTTACTAATATCTGATCTAAAACTCTCATCTTTTAGTTCAAAACCATTCTCCCTTGTCCTATAACTACCTGCCTATGTAAAAAGTCCTCCTTTTTTTATAAGCCCCCTTTGAGAACTTAAGTCTCATTTTACAGTTAAGGCCAAATACAGATTCTTGCATCCTTACTAGTGGCTGAGAGAGCACACTGGGCCATATTTTACTTTACATCTCATTTTGAAAACTCAAGATTTATATGCTGTTATTACCCTGTGGAAGGGGAAAGGATAATCTAGAGTTTGTTTAATTCAGGGTGGCAAAAAGCTGAAGAGATGTTAGCTAAGACACAGGCTTCTCTGTGCTTAAATATTGGGATTATAATTGCTTTAGGTAGAAGACAAGGTTACAGCTGTTTCTTTCAAGGATAAATCAGACTCCTCTGGGGATGTTTGCTGTCTCACCTTTAAATGCATATAATCAGGTTGCGGAAAACCTATCTGTACATTATATTGCTTCCAAATACTGGTTCAATTCTGTTTGTGCTTTCATATATTGGGGCTGAGCATAGAATTCTAATTCTGCACTTGGGTACATGCATTTAAAAGGCATGGCTTGGTTCTGAATAAACAAAAAAGTGAGGACAACTAGCTTTATGCACAATACACCATTGCTCAAGCTGTATTCTTCTCTCAGGAAATTTTAATAGGATTTTTGTGTACAATAGGATTGTTGTACTCCAGGGTGCAACTATTTATGTAAATATAATCATGCTATTTATGTAAGAAATTCAAAAGTTTACAGTAAGAATCAAGAACAATTTCATCCTGAAGGAGTAATCATTTAATTGAAAATGCAGAGTTAAGGTTTAATGTTTCCTTTTTTCCTTTTCCAAGTGGTTTTTGCTAGCATTCTTACTACACTCAGAGTTACATAAAGTAAATATATGTTGTAGCCAAGTCAAAACTGCTGTGCCAACAGAAAGCAATACCTCACACCTGCTGAAAAAATCTCCCTTCTCAGTGCCTTATTTTTGCAAAAAATTACGTTCCCTTGTTGGGACATGGAAGCCCTTGATTGTCCTGCCTGACGAGCAAGCACCACAGCCTTTCTGAAAACTGAAGCACTCTGCACACTGCTGGGTAAGCAACACCAGACACTTAAATTCGGGTTTAGAGCTACCCAGGGGATGGAAGTTTGGGGGGTTTTGGCCAAATTTTAAAATTTTAAATTAAAATTTCAAGTGTATGCTCTTATCCATCTAGGCCATGCAACAACACGGTAAACCTAATTCGTATTTACCTTGAGTCACAGAGTGAACATGACACAAAATATGGGGTCCATTTGCTCAAAACTATTTCCTTGCTCCGTTCACGTCCTGGGGACCATCCTGCTCTGCTGTGGTCTATGTCTCCCCCTCAGGGATGCCAACAGTGATGTCCCTGTAACTTAAAATGGTTCCTTGAACAGAGGATTGACAACGGGACACAGCTGGCTATGAAACGGAGACCTTGCAGTGCCTGGGCAGAATAGCAACGCAAAAAAACCTTGAGGGTGTTAAACCGAAAAGAAAAAGTTCCTTCCTTTCTAACCATCTGCAGACTGAAGGCTTGATATAAGTTTTCGAAACAAGGTATTGAGGAAATGTTACATTAAAAGTTTTAAGAAGAAATGTGATAACCCCACCAAGGGACAGAGTCAAACAACTCTTGGAAACAGAGAATTAAATTTAGAGCAGGACTCTACGGATGTCCAGTTACTAAGGGGTTATTGAGAGGAAATTGCGTGGTTGTAAGACCTTAATGCATTTAATAGAAATGCATTAATACAGAAAAAATCTTTTTCAGAAGATCTAGACTCTCACTTGGGCATGAGGACTAATAGTAAAATCAACTGCTCAAGATTAGTCCAGCCATAATAAACTATTGGTCAAAGGACAGCATGTGAGAGAAATGTACAATAAGATTGGTCTGGAATTTTTTGCACAGACTGTGAACGCTTGCAGAAAAAATTCCTAAAAAAAACTAGAGCAATAGTCTAAATTTCTGGGTAAATTTAGCTAAATGACAGGTTTCAGTACAGTCAGCTTGAAAAGTCAGACATCCAAACTCAAAGTGCATAGGTCTCATTTGTGAGCCTGGGAAATGGTAGCTCTGGAGGGATTTGGGGATCTTTGTGGATATTCAGACAAACATCATCTCCACCACTGACTCTAAAGGGCAAGTCCTCCTCTGGAATGGATAGTGGTGGGGCAACAGAATGAGAGGTTGTAAAATCCTACGCCTGGGCACCCAGACAGCTACAAAGTTGTCCAAGCTACTTCTGTCAAGTCCCCATACAGGCCACACACATATGATGACAGGCTTTGTCAGTTTTGGAGAGGAACACTGTACAAGATGAATCCTGACATTTAAATCTCAAATGAGACCCGTTCACCTTGTGAGGGGATGCAAACTCTGCAGGGGAAAACGGATACGGGAATGTCACCATGCTGTGGGAGGCCTTCTAACACTGGAAACTGAAAACCAAGATTAGAAGGTTGGGTTTGGATTTTTTTCCTAAAATATATGCTGTAGCTCAACTAGCATTGTTACTGGTCTTGGAACGGCAGTCAAGCAGTCACAGCGCATTATCACAGCGGTCTCCTCTGGCTATGGAAATCTCTGAAGACAAGCAAAACACAAACAACGTGCCAGAGGCTTATTTTGTTAAAAACCCAACAATTTCAATATACACATCCCATAATTAATTTGACTTCTTGCATAGTACACCTCCTTGTCCTGCTGTCAGCCTACCCCAGGGCCAGGGGCAGAGACACTGACATGCCCAGCATCCCATTCCAGTCCAGCACACCTTCCCATCATGATAGAAGGGCTTCCAGCATCAAAGCCTCAGACTGGGGCCACTTAATTGAGCCAGTGATTTTATATTATTATGAATTCTGTGACTATTTTTTAACCTGCAGACTGAAAAATTCACCATGAGAGTGAGAAAAAGATTCAGACTTATTGTCTGTGAACTGAAAGCCCATATCTTAAGGAGGTAGAGAAGTCTTTCCAGGTTGTTGGTGTTAATGAGCCTGACACACAACTAAGCACTACTGGCTCTATCCAGCAGAGGGAAGCAGCAAAAAAGAGAGCTATATTGGTTGGTTTATCATTTTAACAATCGCATAATAGAATAACTAGTTACTGCCTAAAGAAATATATTCATAAAAGGCAGCTACAGCCGAAGTCCCACCAGGCAGATTTGTTCGTTTCTATCCGGTGACTAAGATCATGTAAAAGTGGGACATTTCATTAGACAGAGATGTTTCCTCTGAACCTGTTGAGCACTTTAATATAACCTCAAATCACTGCAAGGAACAAATAATCCCTGCAGATGATACTAAACCTACACTTTTTACCTGCCCCTATAAAATTGAATGAAAAAGTAACAGTACCGCTATTGTGATTCACACATAATTGAGTGTGCCAACTAATAATCTTTAATATCCACTGCTGACAGGATGGAATTAACTGCATTTTTCCCTGTCCAACTTTCATTTTTTTCCTTGTGGTGTAAGCCAGTATCTAATCCCATCCTTATATCATTTTGGCTATATTAACTCAATTGAGGAGAAAGTACTTAGCCTAAAGCATGTTAGGGTGAGACCTTGAAATAACAATGTTTACACAAGCTGAAGATGTCTTTTGTTGAAGCACTCCACTGATGCTTGCCAACAAAAGCTTTTCATGCGCGAAAGAGTCAATACTGAATTATAGCTAAGCCATGTAATAATTATCCTCATTAGACGTAACCAGAGCATGGATAGGATGAATTCAGTTATAAACTCTGCTAATACTCAGGAAGCATATTCTATATGTAATTTAATAATCTTGGAAATAAATACACAAGTCTTTTAGCACAAGATCTATTTAAAGCAGAGAGGCAATTCACTTCACAGTGAGAAGACCAATTTTTTCATTATTTGTTTTTAACTTAAGCTGGGTGAAGCTTTTGAATACGGTATTTAGGCGAGTGTAATAGGGCTTTCTGAGAAAAAGAGAGCTTGGACATGCTGGCCACCACACCTCAGGGGTATCATCTTGGTGGGGAGATGGGCATGAGTGGGAACTTCTATCCTGAGCAGGGAGTGCAGATCTGGGTTGGCGTTGTCTCTGTCTTCTGAAGCTGGTGGGAGGAGAAATGACTCCCCATGGGAAGATGCAGTGGGTGCACTGAAGTTTCATCTTTTTTGTCCCCAGAAGTTTCTAACATTTGGGTTCTGACTAGAGCCTGCCAAACTTCTTCTCAGGCAATTTCTGCCCATACTCTTGGCAACACAGGGGTAAGGGACTACTCCTCCCACCCCAGTCCCAGACCAGTTGCTCTCACTTTCTTCCCCTGCCCAGTTCTACCATTCACTGTCTGCATGTTGTTCAATTGACACTGTAGGCAGGTGACCTTAAAAACTTCATCTCAAAACACATATTGAGGGAAGAGGATGGTGGAGAACCTTTTTATTTATCTGTTTTACAACATCTCATCTCAACAAGGTGAGCAGATACAGGCAGAACAGAGGGATGGTGATTCTCTGGCCTGGTATTGCTTTCAGCACCCTGATATTGGCAAGCATGGCAACTGTGGGCATCCCACTGTGTTATTTACCCTGTGAAATCCCCCTGATCCCACTGTGGGAAGCATGGCTGCTCTTTTCCCTGGAATTTTCCTCCCCCAGGACAGGAAGTCTGGCCTGGCTGCCTAAACAGAGCACCAAACCCCAAGGCAGGCTGGAGTCCCAGAATCAGCTGGGGCTCTGATTGTCCCTGAACAGTTCCCTTGCAATGTCTCTGACTTTGCTGTTTCTTCTATTACAGGGGATAATATTACTTCCCTATCACTGAATTAACCAGCTGTGTCTGAAAGCATGAAAACATCACGTTTTCCTCTTCAACATTTAAACCTGATGCTGTTCTGTGACCAAAACTATCCAGAAAATTAGCTTTTGGAGGCTGAGAAACTTTGAGAGACAAGAGGCTCCTTCAGTGCTGCTTTGATCAGTCCTCACGAGACTCCAGCAGACCAAGGAGAAAGAGCAGCAAATTATGTCAGCTCTTATCCATACCTTGCCTCATCTGTTCCAGCCTTGCAAGCGCTGAACACAGCAACATATGTGTCAGTGACAGGTCCATGGCAAAGGATAAATATTTCTAAATAAGGGGCCCAAATGAAGGCAGCAGCCATGCACCATGTCACTAGGAGCTACAGCATTCATCTCATGGATGGCACAGTCCATACGTGAAAACCTGTTGTTTTTTATGTCAGTCTCCCCCATTAGAGGCAGTGGCAAAAATCCCATTAATTACAAAGAGGAAATTCTGCTCCTTTCTAGTGATGCAGTGCTGATGTAACTATCAAAGCTGGTGACAGTATACTGATGTGGCAATCATACAACTCTAAGCCTACCAAGGTAAGGGAAAGCAGACAGGATGTGAAAAAAAGTTTGGTTAATGGATTTATTTTTCCAAAGATTATTTACTTACTTTTGGCAAATTGCAGAGTTATTCAAAGAAGACTGATTTTTCAACTACTGACATGCCTCACAGTGATAAAGTAATCAACATTTCTCAGAATATTATGAAAAAGGCCTATAGTCCATGGAAAAATCATATTCAAAACAACTGGTGTAAGAATGTGTTTGTGCAGTCTGAACATTTTTAAGCAATGAGGCCAGAACACTAAATTAAATATCCCATATTTTAAGTTTTCATTGCAAAATATTTTGTAGTTACATTCAAAGTTATCAAATTTGAGGAATGATATAAATAAGATCTAACCTCTATGCTATTAAATTAAGCTGCTGCCAACATTATTATTGGCAGTAAAATTGCTTTGATTGCTATCAGCTATAATCAAATATAGGAAAAGCTTGGAATGCTGATACGCTCCACAGTAGTATGTTCTGAAGCAGTCATTAAAAAAGAAAGCTCTGACATGACATATCTCTTTAAAATTATGCTCCACAGTAGCAGATAAATAGCATAATGAATTCTTGGGTTGCTGCAGCCTATGTGTTTAAGCTCAAGTTATTATATTATTTCCATTTGTCTTTTTGAACAGTTTAATGTTGTAAGTAAGCAACAGCTCAATATACTGAATTATTCACAAGCCTGTGGAGTGCAGATTCCTAACACAGCAATTCTGGAGAAATCTCTCCCAGCTCTAGCCAGGACATGCATGCCAAAAGAGAGAGGGCAGCTCTCCAGCACCCAGATCACCCTGGTCCATCCAAGCCCTGCCCAAGGACAGGGTGAATCTCTGCTCACAGCCTGAGGCTGGGTTAATTCTTTCCATCAGGAGCCAGTCCAATGCACCAGCAATGAAAGGCAGAGCAGTGCAGAGCAGAGCAAGCTGCACAGCTTGAAGGGGAGAATTGGTGTGTGAACGGACCCCTGGGGTCGCTTCTCGGTCACCACGTAGTCAGGCTTCGGGCAAAAACTGCACACAGACCTTGGGCTAAGCCTGAGGTTTGTTCCACTTGTGGCTTTCATAGAAACCAAGAGAACATGGGCTGAGACCATAAACACAGCTGGATACCGAGGGTTGTTCCTTCTCTGGCAGGAACACCGCAGCATAGCCTTGCCCTAGCCCCAGACATCCACCTCCCCTCCTCACAGGGACACTTCCCCCCAGGATCTCTAAGGGCTGAGAGCAAGGGCCAGGACACGCTGAGTGAGGGCAGCAGCCACTGGGGATGTTCAAGTTCCTTCCACACTCACCCTGCAAGGGAAATCACAGGGCTGGGTCACTTCCCAGCTCCGCAAAGCCACACTACTGGAGGAACAGGGGAGAAAAAAAATGTCTTCATAAAACAAATCCTACAGGATTTCCTCACAATAATCCTCTACCCAGAGTGAGGTACCTGCACTGCTTTAGTCACCTGCTGTTTTGAGGAGTGTAACTGCTGGAAGAACAGAAGAGCAGACTTACTCAGTTATTTCCCCCACATATTCTGGAAAAACAAAGGGCTGCTTCCAGATACTCTGTCTCAGTTAGACGTGGAAGCTAAAATTCTCCCCAAGGTTCACATTTTGTTGTTGAATTTCAGAAAGAAGCAGAATTAACTGCTTCTTGCATTCGGACTGCACTACAGACAGCTTTTTGTCCCTGCAAATCCTACTGTGAAACCATTTCAGGGACAGCAGGGGTTTTCAGAGGGGTTGCATGAGACTGTGCATGAGACTCTAAATGCCTTGGAAAATCTCAGTCTAAAGACAAATGGCAATCAACTAATTTGATGGGAAAAAAACTTGTCCTTTACAAGATATGCCTGTGCCAATTATGCTTTATAATCTCACCTCCAGAGGCAAAATAACTTTCCTCCCCCAGACTATACTCAATGTATGCCATAAAAATTTCATCAGATAGTGGAAAATTCAGTGTCCTCTAAGACAACATATATGTCAGAAAGAACCGAATAGTCTGTCAGTCTCAGAATAATTCTACAATAGTTTTTAGAAATAGAAGTAGAATAAAGGGCAGGTATTTTTAATAGTTTTTGCTTATTAAGTGTAATCAAGAATGTTGAAAGAACAAGTGTTATTTTAGACAAGCGTTAAGGGAAGTGATAGATACAATATTACTTCTAAATTCATTTTATCAGTTGACCCTCTTCTTCAAAATTTTAAAAGGTTGAAATTTGAAGTTGCATTTTGTGGGTGCAGCAGGTCTTGGACACAAGGTACAGTGGGAGCAGCTGCACTCTCCTTGCCAGTGCTGGTGCTCCCTGCAGCCCGGGCATCCCGGCAGCTCAGCTGGGAGGTGCCTCCAGACGGGGGGTTGAACAAGCTGCAGCCAGACACAACCTTCTGCCCCTACTTACCCCAGCTGGACCCAGCTGATGGTCTCACAGCACCCGAGCAGCCAGTGCTGCTGCTTTAAAGAGTGGGCAGAAATGGGGAAGTGGTGAATGGCAGCATGTTCTTTGCACTACCTCGTGTTAAAAGATTTTCTTTACATTTTGAAAAGGCAGCTTATACCTGATCTCGTCGCATGAAGGACAAAATATGCCACTTTCAGTTATGTCACTGCATGCTGTGTAGGAAAGCACAGACATTAACAGAGCCACAGCCAAGCATCGAGTGCATCTGCATTCTTTGTCTGCAGCCCAGGCTTTTCCTGCCTCGCAGTGACAGGATCAGGGAAGAATTTTCTGTGACTAATTAGGTTTTAACTTGCCAGAGAGAACATGGACATTGGCAGTCTATTGTATAATAGTGAAGCAAAGTTTGAACTAGATTGAACTTAATTTCCTTTTCACTGAAAGGAAAGAAAGATTAATGAAATATCCCCAAATCCATCCTGTTAGCTTTTATTAAATCAGCAAATGAAATTTAACCTCCAATTCTGTTATAAAATCTTTTCCTGTAGATTAAGTTTCTGCAAACATAAATGAAATAGACATACTCTCCCCTGCAACATTTTAGATATGAAAATTGCATTACTTCAATCAACATCAGCATTACTTTAGGCAAATGCCATATTAAGAAACAATTATTTCTTGTGTTTCTTTTCGCAATGTTACCTAGATTTTACAAAATGTCAGAACTTTGCTAGTCTTTTCGGAAAACCACTTACTAATATAGCAACATGTCCTTGTTCTTTCGGCCAATAGGATGGAGTTAACTCTTCAGGAATACAGAGCTTTCTTTTATTAATGTTATACTTTTTGTCTGAGGGACTCTAAGTCATGTTCCTCTCCCACCTTCCCTACTGCTTCTGGGCTCTAGTTACTGCATTAACACCCTGTCTCACCACTCTTCTCCTAAACATCTCATTGAAGTTGACAGAGTGACATCAGGAAAACCCAGCACCCTTCACCTCAGCAGATGGGGACAGGCACTTGGGTGTTCTTTATGGAGAATTAGCCAAGAGTGGTCCCTAAACTTGCTTCCAGTCATAACCTTGAAGGACCAGAGGAGGTGACATCTGCCTGAAGCATCTGTAACTGCATGGCAATGTCTATATCTTCGAAGCTATTTACCTGCAAATGTTAAAATAAATGAGTTGGGAAGGGTTGCTCTGCTATTTCTCACAGGTAAGACAGAGCTGTAAAAATGAGTGCAATCAGCACAGGCTGCATGGGGACTGCCTCTGTCCTGCTGCCTGCACTCCAGGCCCTCATCCTGCTGGGGGTCAAACTAGAGGCTCTGAGGGCTCTGCTGCGCTGCTGCAAAGGGCAGAGCCATGCAGAACCTCGCCTGCAAAAATGGGGTCCTCTGCTCCCCCCCCAGGTGAGTGTTCCCACCGTGCTGAACAGGCCCTGCCAACTCCAAGCCTTTGGAAAGCACAGGGCTCTGCAGGGGGAGAAGCGTTGCTGCCATAGAAGTTAAAACATTAACACTGTTTACGTCAAACTGCCAGTGCTTGGTACTGCACAAGACAATATGAAACTCTATAAAATATTTGCAATGATTGCCAAGAAAGCAGACGCTGCCAATACTCCAGAGCACATCCTCTGGAACTGATTACTTCTAATCCTTTAGAAAATGTATAAATAAAATGATGCCAAGACTGATGGACAAGCCAGGGCACCTACTCATGTTTCTAATATACTGCTTTCCCTCCACCCCCTTCCCTTCTGTGTACAAAATGCTCTCCTTTTTTAGTAACTTAAGTTGACAATCATCAAAAGAAATCAAACTGTATATAAACGAACATTCTGAAGCATGTCACAGTACGTCAGAAACTATAGAAATCTACTAGAAGTCTGCAAAACAAGTATTTAAATCTTTTAGTAATGCTTTAGTAGAATGATTATTTAACTTACTAGCAAGAATGCATTTAGCAGGAACACCAGAGGCGTTTACCCTTAGTATTAGCTGCTCAATCACATAGCCTAATCCCAGAGGCCTAATCTGCGTGTTAGTAGGAACACAGCAATTATCTACATTCATTAGAAATTAGAAAGGGGGAAGGTGGAGAGAAAACCTCAATGGGTGGATAATTAGTTTCACATACTCTCATTGTTTGCACGAGGCCAAATCCATATTGCCATTGAAGTCAAAGGAGCTTTTACTAGCCTGTCCTGCCTTTTCTTGCCGTCCAGACCACCAGCTATGATCATCAGAACTGCTTGTCTTAGCCAAGGAGACACAAGCTTGTTCTAGCCTTAAATATATTAGAAGGGTCTTTCTTTCTCATGAGTGTCTAGTAAGCTAGAGTAAATGGATTTCAATAGCCTGCTTGTTGGTAACTGCAGCTGGTGCCTGCTTTGGGTTCTTTATTTTGTGCTTAACACAATACTGCTTTAGAACAGATGGATTTAGCAAAGCTTGCTAAGATACTAAATAAGAGTAGGGTGTTCCTAAAGCAGCTGGACACAAATTGGGTAAACATATAATGGAAGACCGGTTCTTTCATTCTCCATTCCCTAATAAAGATGTAATGATTTATCATATAGCTGGAGAACTGACATTCCTCTCAGTGGAAAGGTAGTGTTACGCCTCACTATGAGTCATTTATGGTTAATCCCAGGCAGGGGGAGAGAACAGGCTACCCTTGCAGCCTGATTTCTGCAAGCTCATTATAATTACAGCTGTCCTCAAGCTGAAGAATTCAGACATATTTCATGTCTCCAAAGTTTTACTGTGGCTCTTTGTAGCAGCAGATCTGTGTTCATTCTCAGTCAGTGTAACAATAAGATGTTCTGTGGTATTCTCTACCCTTATAAGCCTCTTTTAGTAATGACAGAAATTGGTGAAATTAGTTTTATTGAGGGTCTTTGGAGATTTCCAGTCACTTCAAGAGACCAGGAAACTGTGCAAGCTGCATCTACAGGTACCTTTTCTAAGATCAGGTCAGAGATTACTATTTAGAGATGTTCTGTCTTCATTAATTCATCATAGATATAAATCTTAGGTGATTTCTAGCATGAAAACCATGGCAAATGCTTGCAATTCTCTTTGCTTTGAGAACATACATTGAAAGAAGTCTTACTTGTAGGTCAACTGACAAAGTCTATTTACAAGCAGGAAAAATGCACTAATCCAGCTTGATCCTGAGTCTGAGGTGTAAAATGGGCCTTCCTCCTCACAAGATTCACCTTCTCTGATCAGTGAACTTTGGAGACCTCTGCTACACAAGGCAAAGGAGAAGTGCTGTGATGAGAGGAGGTCAGGACCAAGCAGGGTGTGATGGATCTAAACAAAACAATGTTCAAGGAAATGTTTAATGCTGTCTGTGTTGTGACTGCAGAAACTGAAGTGTCTACAGAGACCTGGAAGTATCTCTGAAGTAATTACGTGACTTTTGAGGAAAGGACTTCAACTTCTCAATCCATGCACAAACGGGCTCTCAATTGTGGCAAAGACCAGTTACTTTAATTTTCCCATAAGAGATGGAGGAAACAAAAGTTTGCAGAATGTTGCCATGCTGCACAGAGGCTGAAGGATCACTTCCCCCAGTACTGCAATGTCCAGCGTGGCCCTCTGCTTTGTGAAACCTTGGTAGACATCTCATCTGCAAGTGCTTAGTGATGAAAAAATGTAAAATAGGAAGAACCAGAAGAAATTCTACCCCTGAGTTTATTTTCAGAAGGAGATCATGGAGATTTTTAAAAAATGCATGTAGGATGACAAGATAATTTGGTTTGGAAGAGGCCTCAGGAAGTCATCCAATCCACTGTCCTAGTAACATCCCTATTACATAGACATGTGTATCCCCTTTTACAGAGAGAAACTCCTTGTAATAGGGAAACAAATAGTCAAAAACATAACATTGTCCAAGAATTACCTTTTCCTGGAGTGATGTTTCTACAATTAAAACAGGCAGTAAAAGGCCACTCTGTGATGACAAGGAGGTGCAAAAGTGTCAAAGTCAAGGACTGAAGCAAAAATTTATTGGAGTGAATGGTTTGTAACAGAGTAATTAATTTATGAAGAAAAATCTGACTGATATAATTTTGGAAAATCTTTACTAGGAAGCTACTGGAAAGAGAGCCACCAAGTAGGAAGACAAACTCCTTCCAAGGAGCTCAAAAGCAGATACCATTTGCATGGCAGGAAACAGAAATTGAATATGCTTCCTGGAAAAAAATGTGAAGAGCTCAGTGAGAGCTCCTTTCCAAACTGTGTGTTGTTCTTCCTCGCTTTCTGGGTGGTGGTGGTTCTGCTTTCTCATGTATCAACTCAGCCTCAGACAGAAACTCATTATTATGTAAAATACAACATGCAAACTCAGAATCTAAAACCCTATAATCTTAAAATCCAGCATATGGAAAATGTAAACGGGTGGTGTGGTGTGAGAAGCTGTTTTCATCTACTTCTGCCAGCATGTGATGCCCAGAAGAAAAAAAAGAAAGCTTTGTTTATGTGCCACCCTTACACCAAAACAATTTCCAAAGAGCCGTCATGTGTCCCAAGTCAGGCCACTGATTGTTTTATTCAGCAGCCTTTCAAAGCACAACTTCAACAGTGTGAGGAAATGAATTTAAAGAATTTTATTGGAATAGTTTTGTTCTTTCTACGGACATGGACACAAACCCACAGGCGCCCATCTTGTGTCTACTGCCATCTTGTAACTACAGCTTATTCATTATGCGAGATGGGAGTGAAGTGGGGGTGAATCCTGGTTCCTTCTCCTGACGGTGCCTCATCCTGAGGCGAAGGCAATGGGGGAGGGGATGACAACAATTTCCCAAAACCACAAATCTGAGCAGGGCATGGGGGTCACCACTGAAAGAGCTTTGGCCACTCACCTAAATGATGGCCAGGGAGAGGTTCTGGGAGCAGTGCAGGTGTTCCTGCGGCATGGCACCCAGGGCCACGGGGCACAGAGAGACGGCAGCCTGTGGTGGGGTTTAGAGGAGCCTGTGGTGGGGTTTAGAGGAGCCTGTGGTGGGGTTTAGAGGAGTCTGTGGGGCCAGCGACTGGCAGCTCAGGCAGAAGGAAGGGATTTTGCAGGACAACTGGAGAGAAGAACTTGGTTGAGATAGCAGAGGCTCTCAGAGTTAAGGTAAGAGACACCTCTCTTTATGAGGAACCGCTACCCCTGGTACAGAAATCTGCCTTAAACAGTAACATTGTGAGACAGCTATTGTTTTGAGAGGCTTTAAAATGCAGCTGCTCAACATATCTAAACAAATTCTGTTGTAAGCATGCAAAGGAATATACTTCAGACAATATACTCCCACAGAGAGCCTGGGCTCTAGCAGTAAAGACACTGATGCAACAACCGGTTAAAAGTATCCATAAAATAGCAAATATAGGAGCCTCCAGACTTACACTGTTACAAGACATACAGTTTTAAAGGACGCAGACCAAGATTACAAGTATTGCTATAGCTATGACAATATTTGATAATCAATCTCATTTCATGTTTGAAGATCTCTCATAGGTTTTTAATTAAACTTTAGAGGATCCAAATGATAAGTTTTGCTGTTGCACAGTATATGTTTACCATGAGATTAATTCTGGTTGATTGATGTGCATGCACTCAAGCCAGTTCAGAATATGCTGCTTACAAGGCATGCAAAGTCTGCTTGTACTGTAGCATACCTCAGCCACAATTAGCTGCAATGAATTTCTTTTCATGGAAGGACTACCTATTTTAATTATCTTTATAGTGCCAGGTGAACTGGTTTAGCAATTACTACATTTCACTCAAACCTTTTTCTAGGTCCATATTTAGATTCTAACAAATTTCAAAATTAGCCTAAGAAAATGAGACTTGTGCAGTCATACTGTTTCTGTGATTATTTGTGTCTGTTTGCATGTCCCTGCCTTAGAGCTTTTGATCCCCTTAGCTCTTGACAGAGGTTAGAGGTCTCTAAAACATGACTTTTCTGTGTTTCATGCAAACAGGCAACCTGGAGAACACAAATGCTAGTACTTTCCTCACTGCAAGAAAAGTTGCCTTATTAGACCACAGAAAATCTACATGAGAAAGATAATATAAACATCCTTAGTCACAATAAATATTTCATAGGAACATAGGGTATTTCAGGCTGGCAGTGCCCCCAGAAGGGGTCTTCTACAATAACCATGGCAAAATCATGAAGCCAGAACAGATTGCTCAGGGCTTTGCACAGACAGGTCTGGAGAACCTCTGAGGATGAAGGCTGCACAGACTCTCCAAGCAACCTGTCCCACCACCTACAGTCCTCACAGGAAAAAAGTGCTTCCCTGTACCCAGTGTGAACCCCTCTGTTTTCAATGTATGCAGTTGTCTCTTGTCCTCCCACCCTGCAGTGCTGAGCACAGCCTGGCTTCGTCTTCTCTGTGACCTCCCTGTAGGTACCAGGGGTTGCTGTGTGGTCCCCCGAAGTTGTCTTCTGGCTGAACAAGCCCTGATCCCACAGCCTCTCCTCAGTGGGTCTGTGCCCAGCTTGCTGCCACCATCCCTACAGGACCTTTCCCACAGAGCTGCTCAGCCAGGCAGTGCCAGCCCGGGTCGCTGACAGGGGTCTGCCTTCCCAGGGACAGAGCCTTGTCTTTGCCCTTGACTGAAGTGCCAGGAACCTTATGAAATACAAGCCGCTGGCCACCCTGCTGCTGGTGTCAGAGCCTGGCCATGTGGGATAGTCCAGCTGTGCTGTGCTGCAGCTGGAGTCTGGTGGCTTCCCAGCACACCAAGACCAATGCCGGACATCTGCTCCCAGACAGAATGTTGACTAGGCTGGCTCTCATCTCTGTGGTCAGAGCCACAGCATGGGACCATTTTAATGTCTACTTACTTTAAACATATTTTGAAGGCAAAATTTTGCCTTCACCACTTGGCAGAGGCTAGGAAATGGACTGACACAGGCTCATCTCTTGCCAGCCTGCCTTTGCAGGACAGGACACACACTAAGATGCTTTTCACCATGAGCAGCACGCATTGCCCAGAGATGCAGGCCAAGAGAGGAAAGATGCAGATTTCAGATTCAGAGTAAACCAAAGGAAATTGTACTTCGCAAACATGCAGGTAGGTAAGTGCCAAAAGTTAACCCAAGTTCAGGCAGCAAGTGGATAAAAGAGAAAAAAACATTCAGAGAGACCATATGAGAAAATTTCTGTCCCACAAAATCCCTGATCCAAATATCACGGGTAGATGAGACGGTATTCTGTGAAATACTTTGCCTTGTTGGTGTACGTGTTCTCCTTCCTAGACATCTGTGGTTGGCTGCCACACAGATGGGATACCAAAGGGATAGGTACCTATGATTAGCCTGACACAATTAGTGTGATTGTGCCTAAACTGAACCAACACACAGGATTCACACAGACAGGACGCCTGAATTGCCCCTACCACTGAAGAGCCCTTTCATGTCCTCCCATGCCATCCACTTTCTCTCCCTCTCCCAGTAAAGGTGACCACGAAGACAGCCTCCCAGACCTTGTCCCATGAGCAAACAACACAGCGCAAGATCACACCCCTATCCATCTAACTGGGGTTAAAGCTTCATTCCCATTTAGGCAGTAATTCAGGCAGTAAAGATCCCAGAAACTGTACAGTTTCAAATGGGACCAGAAGCCTGGGTGTTCAGTGGGCTAGTTCTCACTCTATTAATGCTTTTTTTAAAAACATGTAGCAATGACTTGCTGAAAAACTAGACTATTTGACATTGTTATGAAGTTCAGGCTGTCTTCAAGGCCCCTACCTTCAATTCACATGTTGTAAGCCTTTCGAGTCTGGTATTAATAATAAATATTATTCCATGCATCCTCATTTTTTGCTTAATTTAATTACAGAAAATGTAATAGCCTTATGAAAATAATATATGAGTTTTCAAACCTAATTAACATGATACAAGTGCACGGGTCACTATAACAGTTGTTTTATCTGGAAGCCTTCCATGCAAACAGATAAAAACAAAACTACATTTAATTCAGCAACTTCACTGTAAAGTTAAATCAAAGATGACTACTTCTTGCCTAGGGGTGCAGCCTTCCTGGTAATAAATGCCTTCCTCTTGTCATTATTTTAGAAAAAGAGAAAGAGATATGAGAACCCTATCAGAGAGTTTAAAGTATGTCCAAGTCAGCCATGACCAGGGCTTAAATGTTAGACCAGCCCTCTATCACCAAGGAGAAAATCAACACAGATGTATCATATTATTTTATTAGTCTAACAGCAAATTTTACATTTAAGGTAAATCCACCCATTTCTCCCCCTCCTCCACCTTGGTATACCTTCTATACCACCCCTCAACACCCCAGTCTGATCCCACAATTGATTTTGGTCTATAATGTAAGTTAGCAAGAGCTGTGCGTCAGATGAGAAAAAAATAACCCTAAGATTTCACTCTCATTTTACATTTTCTTGAATATTCTTAGAGATGTGCCCTGAAGAAAAAAAACAAAGGAAGTTTGATAATGGCAGCAGAGTAATTTGTAATTCAGGACTAGAGACCTGCGTCCAACAAGTGGTTTATTGCTCCCAGTCAAAGAGAATTGATTCCTTCATTTCTTGGAAAAGGGAAAAAAATTACTCTGGTATCCAGGATGTCACATATCTGCCTACCCACAGGCATTTGTCTGTCCATCAGCCAAGGAGAAACAACTGCCCACTGGCAAATAGTGCAGTTTGACAGACATCAAGGCTGATTCGTCCAAGGACTAAAGCAGGCAAATATTTTGTCTGTGGCAGTTGAAGAAGCTCCTGCCTGCCGCAGCCTTGCATCTGAGTGCATGGCCATGCTGCCCATCATGTCCTGGGAGGACTGAGCTGGACAGCCCTCAGCCTCAGAGGGGATTCTCTTGGGTTTTCCAAGTGTCGTGTCAGAACAGAGGGGCAAGAGCAAGGTTGGAGGAGGAACCGTGCAAGGCAAAATCCCGAAGATTTGCAGTCCTTTGGTGCAGTTTGGCAACCCAACTAGACAAGGTCAGAAAACCAGCCTAGCTGCCTTGAGACTTGAGGAAACCTTCCTTTTAACCACAGCTTTCAGGAAACCAAAGCTACCCAATAGGCCAAGCGTGCACTGATGAAGGCTAAGGTGAGTTTTTAGCACCTGGAAAAGACAAATCCACTTGGGGTAAACAAATCAGCTGTACCTTCACTGATGGGTACCTCCAGCTGGCAGCAGAGGTGAGGGCATGGCAGGCAATGGCCACTTCCAAGCAGAACCAGACCTGGAGTAATAGGAGCCAGGCTTCCCGAAATGACTCAGTGGGTACAAAACCTGCCCATGAAGCAGGCTGCCTGTGCTGGGGCCACTTCGCTGGGCACCACCCACAGCTCCCCTGCTCCCCAAATATCGCCTCCACATGGCAAATATTTCTGCAACAGAACTGTGAGTGGTGTGAATGTGCAACTCCAGCCACTTCTCTAGGAGTTTCAGAAGATGTGAGAGGGGTATGTGAAGATGTAAAAATCTACATATGTCCATATTCTCCATATCTCCACAACCCTCATATTCCAGTAACCTTCTCTGTGCAACAGACCTTTAGCAGATTTTTAGAAAGACCCAATGTCACAACGCAAAGGCGATATCCCTCCTTAAACTAAAACCACCACATTTTTATTTAAAGAGGGGTTCAAAATTTAATGTTGTTTTTCTGCTTTGTTCAGACTCTTAAAACATTAAAACATGCTACCCATTAAAATCATTACCTCTGAAATCCCCTCATTAAAAGCCCTATGTTTATTTCTATACCTCAATATCAGGACCTTCATTACTTTTAAAATTCTGTGAAACATCTACACCTAATTCATAATTAAATGACTTTTTCACAAGACTCCATAATGGCACAAGAGCAGGTTTTGTATGAGAACAGAATTGCACAGTGAAACCAAGCACTTTGGGTTTCCCCAAAGAAAGGCTGGTCATGTGGCCAGCAGCTGTGACTGAGTGGGATCTCTATCTAACATGAAATGTAGTAATAATTACCTTTTCCTGTGCTCCCCAATAAAATAACAAATAAATTATAGCTCAGAAGAAAAAGAAAGTTAGTGTTTCTTTGCAAAGATTAAAAAACAGTGAAGATTCAGGATAAAGAACAGAAATTGAAGAATGAATGAAAGAAAAAAATACTTCAAATAGAAAAAAAAAGCTTTTGTACAGTCATACTTCCCCAGATGCACAGAGCAGCTTGCAGTTTAGAATTACTAGGAACAATTAAAATGAAACAATAACAAATGTGCAGTCCAAAGGCGAGGCAATCCCCTTTCCCTTCTTCTTCCCTCTCTCAGCCTGCAGCCAATCCAAAGACCATGAAGAGGCTTGTGCCCTGCAGGCAGGTAAAGTTATGAAACATGGGAGAGAAAACCACCCCAGGTTTACACCAAAATACATCTCAGTGCGGGTTTCCCAAAACAAGCACAGCAGGGATTTTGAGGTCAGCATCAACATTGCTAAAAATAGGTATTTCTTCCATTTGCCCTCCCGAGGTTCACCCCTCTGGAGTCTAGAGAAAAACCCATCCCTGTCACACACAGGAGAAAGGGTAGAAAATGTTTGGACTGCTTGAATAATTAGAAGCAATAATGAATAGTTATCAACGCCAGGAGTCTCCTCTGGAACAAGAAAAGAAAGATGTGACAAGAGCTACCAGCTGGAAGAGGAGACAGAACGAGTGATGACAGGACCTAAAATGGTTTGCAGTTGCTTCTGGCCTGCTGCAGCTACTCTTTGCTATATTTAAAGAGCCAATGGCCTGAACAGCTTTTTGGGAAAATATTCCTCTTGCCAAGGCTCTCCTGCACTAGAGGATGTCACTGTTCATCAAGGGAAGGAGGCCTTGGGAATCCATTTCAAGCTAAAGGGCTGCTGCTATGGAATAATATATCCTGTGATGAACCCCAGCAGATTTATCTTGTCAATTTTTTTTTTCTCTAAGCAGCACAGTCTGAAGAAACAGCTCCTAAATTTTGGGTGCAGAGAGCTACAGAGATTATATTGTCATACATCACCAGTGGCACTTTCCCACCCCTGTCCTGTGCCAGTCCCAAGGGGTTCGTAACCTTCATTCAGCACCTTTCTGTGGTACTCTCTGGCAAGATCTTGATTTCCACTGAGCACCCCAGCGCCACATGGCAGCTCTGGAAGCACACAGATTTTAGCTCTGGAGTCCCTAAATCGGTTCCCACCGTGGCCACTAGGGCAGGTGCTATCACATGGACACAGAGCAGGACTCCACAACCTTGCATGGGGGAGTTTGCTCCTTTATCAGGACAAAATCCCTGATCCAGGACAAATCATGTGTGAGATGAAAGCATGTGTTCCTCTGCCTATGGCACATCCTCATTTCTACTGGGCATGTGTGAGACTGTGAAAAGTGAACACAACAGGGCCACAGCTTTTCTGCTCTTGTACCACTTCAGTTAGAATATGTCCCAAGGCAACTTGCCTTTGGCAGTTTCCTCTCCACTCATTTTTCTGGCATTTCTATTTCTTTTCCTAATCAAAATCTCTGAGGCTGGAACAGCAGGAAGGAGTGAGAACTGTGGCAGTTTCAAATCTCAACTAGTGATGAGGAAGGAAAGTGTAGGGTGAATGCTGTTTGCTATAATCCACGCCTGCCCAACACCCACAAAAGTTCAAGGATTCAGGCTGTGACCTGTTCTGCTTAGATTTTAAGCTGGGGTGGCATGCTGAAGAAGCATGAAGCGCTTGAATTTGACAGCAAAGAAACTTAAGGAACATTTCTCATGAAGGTTGTGCTCAAGATGGCAGAAACCTCAATCTTTTGGCCCTCTTCCCAAGAGGAACTGGCTAAATTAAGGCCCCTTTCAGTTGTGGATATAACCCTAAACCAAAACCGCAGGGATCTGATTTAAAATCTGCCTGCCTGAAATTGAGGCAGCTGGAATTCAAAGCTGGAATTCAAAGACCTTCAAAAGGAAGGTTCGGGCTTGCAAAGGAAAACCTAAATTTGTCAAACCCAAACAAACACACCTCAGCAGTGAGCTCTGGGCCCATCCTCTGCCTTTCGAGGCCTTGCATTCCTCACGTCCCTCTGAAAACATAAAGTAGTCCTGTTAACCAAGTGCTTGCTGGCATGGGGACTAGACAGGATGAAAAGAATTGGTTGTGGGAGTCGTTTCGCTTTCCAGAGACCAGCACTGCCCAGGCAGCAGTGGCAGGTGGAGGATGCACTGCAGAGCAGCAGGGATGCCCCTCAGCTTGCTCAGGCACTGGCAGTGAGAATCCTCTGCTCAGAGAGCTTCACGGGGAGCTCAGCTGCTGAACTTCTCCTTGAAGCCCACGGGCTGTAGCATAGACAAGAAGTATTCTCACTCTACTGAACTCTGTAAATTAACAGTGAGTTTGACCCGGATTTCTCAGTCTTGTTCATCAGGCACAGCTGGACTGAAGAGTAGGGAAACAAAAAAAAAAAAAAAAAAAACCACCAAAGAAAACTTGCTGCAGCTTTGTCAAAAATGTACTTTGGAAGCAGTTTAGGAAAGGGCATGTGGCTGCCCTTACAGCCCCCTAGGGATGCTGTGCTTGTGGGAAGTGCAGCGATGTTGGATGAAGTCTGCATAGCTCTAAATCTGCTGCAAACACCCTGCTGGGTCATAGCCAGGTGAGAACAAGGCCTGAGGTATAGAGTTGGAGGCCACATCTTTATATCCATGCAGGAGGGCATGGAGTTCTCTTTTTTTAATCTCAAACTGATGGCCCTGACATCGAACGCGCTGCACCCTTCTTTTTCTTAAACCAAACTACTTGCACTCCAGAAGGCTAAAAACACGTATCTCAGTTATGAGTCTGCATTTTGCCCTGTGGGGACCATTACAAACTGCAGTTAGGGATGGACCTGCCCCAAACCTGCTGTGTGTATTTCAAACACACCCCAGACTCTCTTTACAGAGCTGCAGATGCAAGCAGGGTGAGAATATGGGTTCAGCCTCTATTTCAACTTGGACTCATTCCCCACATTTCCACTTGGATCTATTTCTAATTTTAACTACATCCATTATAACATTTAGGGTTTGCTTGCTGTTTTTTTAAATGGTAGGGCTCTCAGCTCCACAGACAGCCTCTGACAAGTCTGAGTTAATGTGAAAGCACACCAAGGTATTTATGTCTCTGCAGACAAGGGTGAAAAGGCCAAATGCAGCTGCTGAAACTCTCACCCGATGTGAGGGGAGTGACATTTCAGTGACAATGTGACTTTAACACAGGGCTTGCAGTCCAACAGCCTGTTGCAATTCTCTTTAGCCTGTCATTCTGCCAAAGTTTGATCACAGAAGAGCACCCAGGGCAGCAGCAGCTCCTTAGGGGAACCACAAAATTCGAGTGCCCAATATACAGCATCATTAAACAAAAAAGTATAAGGGAACATCCTTTCTGGGCATGGTATTATGATAGTTCTCCCTACCCAAATCCCCTAGGGCTGCAAGATTGCACCTCTAATGATTGTCTGACTATAAACCTGTCTCTTGCATTCAGTCTAATTAGAAATCTGAAGCAAAAATTACTTAATATATTTTCTTCTTTTAATGCAGGTACATGCACTAAACACATCCAACATGAACAGGAAACTACAAAGAACTTTATATTCTTCATATTGTCCTATGCAAAGTGTTACAGAGATTTTTCTAGGACACCTCCCAGCAATTTATAAAATGAGCTAAAATATTTGTAAAAAGAAACCCCAGTCCTGAATAAGAAATATGATCCATTACTATACAGCTCAGTAAATACAGTATATATACAGTAAATATAAGGTGAGTTTACTGATGTACTGTCCAACAACCACTCAATATGGCCTGATTGATCTCCTAAATTTTCTCACATCTCTTATCTTCTAGGACCATGTCTTTAGGGCAGGGGCCACCTCTTTGCTCTGAATTTTTTCAGCACTTTGTAGTTCCTGTTCCCTCTTAAGCGCTGCAGTATAGTTATTGCACAATATTGAACTACAATATTGTTACTGAGTAATATAAACACAGATACTTACCCAGTTTGAAAAACATGTATTAGTACCATCTGGCCTGAAAAATTGTGACTCTGCTACAACTAAAACACATTAATTTGCTCACGTATAAAAGCACTGATGCAAGCAAAATCCTGAAACTGGCTTCAGTTTCCTTTAGTACAATATTGACCTCTCCCTTCAGCCACTGACTTCAAGTGCTCAGGCCCAAAACTTACATGCTTTGTCCTCTTTAGTTCCTGGGGCTTCAGCTGTCACACACAGAATAAGTATTGTGTCAGGAAACAAGTTTTCTTGCCCAGTTTATAATATTCTAGACAAACTGAGAAATGTCCTGGACTGAGGTCTCAAGCAATTCCACACTTGGGAAATTCAGCCTTGTGTCTTTAGATGTGATTTCCTGACAGCAGGTGGTACCTGTATGTACTTCCATATATAGAGACTGAGTGCTACTTTCTTTAAATATAAAGGCTACAGCATTTTTTCTGGGTTGTCTGGGCACCTCTGCTTGTATGTGACATATACTACACACTCACCTCAGCCTAAATCAACAGGCATTAGCTGTCATACAGACTAACCTGTAGGTCACCTAGAACTTACAATTCTTAGTCAAAAAAAAGGTATATATATAATTATTTTAAGGAAATAATAGCAATACAATCAGCAGCTTTAATGGGCTCTTCAACTCTGTCAGACCTAATGAGCAATGAGTCATAAATGTCACTTTTCCTTGTTTTGCTAGAGGACATTATGAGGCCATGGGAAGTGATCCAGGGCTTCACTGCATGAAACAGTGGATTTAATCATATTTCAGTTAAAAGTTTTAGTCTAAATATAGGGTGTGAGAAGTGCTGAGAATTGATAGTGGTCCAGAAGTTTTGCTGATGGTGATCCAGAAGTTTTGGAAAGAATTTGGGCTGAAGTCCACCTCATGTAAAGAGCAACCCTACCTTAAGCTCGAGCCGTAGCCTCTGCAGGGACTGGAGCCACCTTGTGCCAACACCACAGAGCTGGGTGCTGGCAGCTTCTGCAGGCCAAATGATCAGGAATAGCAGGAAGCTGATCCATGTGAGTGTGTTCAGCGCTAAATCTGTACATCAGAAATTACCATGTGGTGAGCAGGACCATGACACGGTATCCCTTCATTCATCTGTGGAATGTATGTGTGCCTCTAAAACAGGAGCTTCCAAGCTGTTCCAAGAGGCTAGATATACACTGAAGCTTTGGGTTTTTTCTGTTTCAGAGAAGAGAATGCCTTGGGTACAAAAATCTTGTTCCAAGGCTAAGATAAAAGCACCTCTTTTAAAGGGAGTTTCATTTTGAAGATCCTAAAACAAAGGGATTGTGCCATTCCTGAAGGAGGATTAGAGAGCTTTAACACCACTCACTGCATCTGCACCTACTGCTAAAACAGGAGGCTGGAGGAGATTAGAAACCAACTAAATCTGAATTAAAATTAGCATTATAAAAAGTTCCCTATCTGATTCCGGGAGTTAGGCTGTGATCTTATTTACATGGTTTTTAATAAGGATAAGCTCCAGAGGCTGCCTAGAGGATAATAATGTTACAGGATTTAAACTGCTGTAATTGGGACCCAAATCTGAATTACTGAAATTACTCCAGTTTCATACCAGAGAAACTAAGCAAATAATCTAGGCCTTCCTATCCCCGTCTCCCAGGGGGACAGGAGTGTAATGCTGAGCCTAAGAAATCCACTGTATTGAATAATCCAGGAGGTGGTCAAGTAACTACACTTACACCTTTGTTTCTCAGTTTATCACTTCTATTCTCACAACCAGTTTGAATTCTGACCCTTTCTATCTCTGAAATGATAGATAAAAATAAACACTTTTTTAAGCAACAGAAATACCCTCTCTAAAAAGCTGGCCAAATTGTAATTTCTTAACCTGTTGCCCTGGGAAACATTTTTTCTGCTATGTCAAAATACTTAAACACATATCAGTTCTGAATAACTTCACTCGTACTGTCAGCTTTCCCCGTTGGACACATGAAGTCTTGGGGAACACACGAGCAGCTGTGTTACTATAGAGCAATAGCAAAACCTAGCCTAAAGGAAGGAAATATTTTTGGATGGAAATTCAATGTGTTGTTTAAGGTCTACTAAAGGCAACGATGATCAGTCCATGGAGGATTTACTTTTGGAAGGCAGTGAAAAGAAGGCACTGGCACAGAGCCAACATGGCAGTGTGGCACTGCTACACATCAGCAGGTATCCACTGCTGATGCATGTGTGGTTTGCTTGGTCTCAGGGGCTTTCAAGGCTGCTGTGGATGGATGTTGTGTGTGGGTGGGTGGTGAAGGGAGATGCCAAACCTGGGCTGTGGGGTGCAGAGCCAGAGAGCTTCCCCACTGCTGCCCAGCCAGAACTCTCTGGACAACTCATCTGCTGCAGAGGTTCCCTTCAGAAGATGAATTATTATAAATCATGGAAAGGTTTCCTAATAAAGGAAAGGAAATAAATCCATCAACCTCTATTCTGTCTGGTTCAGCAGAGTCTCATGGCACTTGTTAAAGTTTGTAGCTGGAATGGGACTGTAGGTAGGTTTTGATTTAATCTTGGCTCTGCTGAAGTAGATGGCAAAAACTCACTGAACTTGAGGAGGGGAAAGATTAATACATTAAACCTTGTCCCTTAGTGGTTCTGCTTTGCAGAAGACAGAGTATCAGCACTTGCCTGGCTCACAGGCGAGCAAACTCTTGCTGACTGGAGTTCATTTTCTAGGGTAGGTAGAAGGACTTGCTGCTCTGCCGTGTGCCTCCCAGCCCCTCCTTAAAATCTGCCATGAACTCACTCCACTGTGCCAAGCTTTTGAAGGCCGTAGTGCAGATAGTGAAAAGAAATAATTCACGCTGGTCCTAATTTCCAATTAGAGCAGTTTTCCCCCTCTGTATCCCTGTGAAGGCAGCCTGGTCTAGGAGGTGTCTCAAAGCTCCTGTATTGGTAAAACTGACCTTTGCAGCCCCCCTTGCCTTGTCCTCATTTTACAGGGCAAGCAGTGAGCAAAAGAGGTTCATACTTTTTCCAGTCATGCTGTCCATCAGCCATGGGGCAGAAGCCAACACTGTCTGCTCACCATTTTGTGCTCTATGACTGCAGATACCAAGTCACTCAATTGCTCTTTTCATCAGTCTGAGACTCCTTTTCAAAGAATATTAGAAATACCTGCTAGATAAGCTGTTTTGTTAGCAGGTCATGGAATTTTGTAATGTTCCATGCATCAGCTGGCATCTTTAACCCAAGGATTTTCAGACTCTGGCATGACAAGCACTAACTTATTTTTTCAGACTTTCTTTCATGGTATTTGGAAAAGCCTTTTTATAAGACTTGCCTTGAATGTATTGTCTTAATTCTCTATTTGGGTACAGTCCCAGAGGATAGTATTTTCCAGTGCCTACTAAAGCATACAGAAGGGTCCAAAATGAATTTTAATTCAATAAGCTCAAAAAACCTCATATAGATTCTACTAAAGAGCAAAATTTCATAAACAGAGTCTGTATTTTCATTGTATTCAGAAAAAGAAATATTTTTTTTCAATATTAAGAAGTCCTGGGTTGATCAAATTGTTGCATATTTCTTTTTGGGTAAGTGGTAGTGAGTAGAGATCTCTGACAGTTCTATATTAAATGCAGGTGGCTCTGTGAATGCTATTCCTGTCTGATACACTACATTAACCATAACCTGCAATTTCTTCCAAAAGAACTGGAATTAATTAAATTGTTTAATAAAACCTTATTTACCTGGATAAACTCATTTATAATTTGCATTTAGGTTCCCCTAATGTATCTTACTAGATTAGTATTTGTAAAATAAAAAGCTAGAAGTGTTTACTTAGAAAACCAAACATTGAATGTAATCCTGATAATTGTCCAAGAATTTCCTTTTTAAGATGGAATATTCTTTTATACTTTTTCTTGCTGTATTCTGAATTGCTAAATTAATTTAACATGAATTGATAACTTCATTCCCATTTCACAGTTAAATTCAAGGCTTAAGCACAAATTCTTCTGCCTAATTTGCAGTTCAATGCACCTCCATTGAGTCTGCCTATAAACATGGATTTGAGCATTAAAGACATCAAGAGGTTTGCGGATGGACATACCTGGATGCAGCTTTTTTTTGTTGTTGCTGTTCAGTTTAAAGCAAACCCACAGAGCAGAAAATAAAATACATCGTCACCTTAAAAAAACATCTCTTATTGAAAGCAAGGTCTTTAACACAGAAGCAAGGCAAAGCAGCTACATTTTATCAGGAGTACAAACCAAAAATATTATTTCACTTGGTGCATGTTGAATACAATAAAGTTTAAAATTTTGCTGTTCTAAAATTTATTTTAAATGCCAGAAGAAAGTACGCCTGGGAGAAGATAACAGCTTTACTTTGTTTTCATGGTTAAAGCAAGCCATAAAATTCTTTGTAACTGAGCATGGTTGAGGCAAAAAACACAGCCCCGTGATTCCAAGTGTAGCATCATTTATATCCATAAGCAGATTAAATTTTAAAAGTTCTCTCAATACCACTGACCAGAGGAACAATGTCATTGTTAGAAAACACACGCACTGGTTACCTTATAATCAAATTTTCACTGCCCTTTCTGACAGGTTTTTAAGTTACTTAAGGGATCTATTTATATGTGGAAGCATCAACATCATGCAGTAAATCCAACCACAACTCAGTCACATATTTTATTAAGTTTAAGTTCAGTGAAAGTGCAGAGTAAACTAGGGCCCTATGTCTCTCAGTTACATCTGATTTGCGGTTGCTATAAAAAGGCCCACATGCCGCTCTTTCAGATGTGTTTTGGATTGAAAATAGGATTAATGTGCTAAAGTGTGATTAGAATGGTTAAACACGATTAATTGGAACAGACTTGTATTGCCAAGGGAGCTCCGCTGTTACTGGCCAGCCTCCAGTTTACCAAGTGAACAAAGCAGGCCAACTGTCCAAGTTTTTCCATGTCTTTGCTTATGTGCCTTTTCCTTTGCATTTTCTCATAGCCAGCTTGTCTCAGAGCAGATTAAATACAGCTGAGAATGTTGGTCTAGGTCTGCAGCGAGGATCCTCGGGGAATAAGCAGGAACCTCAGGCCCAGACTTGGCTTCTCCAGTGCTGGTTGAAAACTGCCATGCACCTAGGGCAAGGGTCCAGGTGGATCGACTAGGGAGTGGGAGTAATTTGGGGTTTTTAAAATGATCTATTAAACCCCTGAACTTTAATCAAGCTGCTACCATACTGACAGCTGTGATTTACTCACACATGGCTGCGAGTGGTAAAAGGGGCAAGGACTGCAGAGCTCAGGCACTTGTCCCCAGCTTGAGAGCCCATGCGTGGGCCACATGTGCATGCCCCCCCTCTCAAATTAGCACACTGGTGTGCTTTTATCATGGGCAAATTCATACGTATCTGTGCCATAGAAAATCTATTTCGGTTTTTTAGTAGATACTTGGCTGGACAGTCAGAAAATGCTGCGCCTCTCCACTAACTGCCCTTCCCTCCCCCCCACCCACCTTTTCCAAGCACAGATTAAGGATTTAAAGCTTAGGTAATCAAAGCTTTAAACTGATCCTGCCTGGAGAAGTCAGAATGGTTTAGTATATTGTTCTAAAAACAGAAATACCTCAGTGGTTTATTGCATGAAGATATTAAACTTTGCACAAATTAAACTCAGGAGTGCAGACATTTTGAGCTAAATTCCTGGCTATAAGCAACTAAAACCTTCATAGCAATTAAAACCATGTTTGATATTTTTTTTAATAACTCCAGGCGCAATTCAAATCACAATGGGATTGCCTTTCTCAATAATGAAATCATTGTACAGCCTGTGGAGTAATGGCATTCTATCTGGGAATGGGCTTGGAAAACACACACGCATACAAGATCTCCAAGACAGCATGCACGTATGTACACAACTGTCTTTCACTATTTAGTATCCTTCTTTAAAAACTGTCTAACCACTAGGAACAGAAGGGTAACCGTATATTTATCCTCCGGGATTTGAGATCCTGAAGCAATTATTAGAGAAAAAAATGGAAAGATAAATTCAGGGATATTTCTTGCTGCACTCTAGTTCATTTACGTGACTGTACATAAATTTCCATCTCTCTGAACAATGCAAACAGAGAGGCAAACAGCATGTGCTATCTTTGCTCATAATTTACAAACTTGCCTTGGAGTCAGTTCAGTGTCACTTCCCCCTCAGGGGCTCAACAACAACCTCTTCCTTTGCTTCCTTCTGGCTTTCCCTTCTCTGCCTTCCTACCTCCCATTCTCTCTGCCTCACAGCTTCCCAAAACCAGGCTTATAGCTCCTGTGCTTGTGGTCATCTCCACAAAGCCAGCTCAGTTTCTTATCCAGGCTTTTCTATGAAAGTCCATTGCATTAGGTAGATGATAACTGCTTCAGGTGCAGAATGGATGTCCTTCAATTTTTCATTTGAAAGGGTGGTAGCACACAAAATCATAGGTTAGTTTGTGTTAGAAGGCACCTTAAAGATCATGCCATGGGGTCTTTCACTAGACCAGGTTTCTCGAAGCCCCATCCAGCCCGGCCCTGAGCACTGCCAGGAACAGGGCATCCACAGCTTCTCTGTCCAACCTCTTGCAGTGCCTCACCAGCCACACAGTGAGGAATTTCTTCCTAATATCTAATCTAAACCTACCCTCTTTCAAGATACATCATAGTATGCCAGAAAAAAAAAAGGGAGACTATTGACAAGCCTCTTCACAAGCTTTCTATCTTCCCTTCATGTAAACACAGCAACTTCCTCTAGTGCTGTGCAGTACATGTTGGTGGCAGCAAATCCCTTGTAGAGATCTGATTTTAAGCTGCTGCCACATATAAGTTGGAGTCCTATGGTTTTCTTCTATAGTTAGATGATCAGCACCTTTAAAAATTAACTGCAGCTGCAGAAGAGTTAATTATAGTTAACAACAGCAATTGCAGATGTCTGACACGTTCTAAGCTCTGTAGTTATCCAGGTGGTCCTGCTAACCTGCCATCTCAGTGCCTGCAATGAGTGACCCATCCCCATAAAGATACTCCCAGAGTTTTCTTCTGTTAATGCTGGGGAGTTATTAAAGCCTCCTTGGCAAGCTTGGATTATGCCTTTCACTGACCATAGTTCAAGGTGTGCCTCAGCAGCTTACCAAGCCTGCTGCACACTGACAGGTACCCTCCCAGCTGCCCTCCCCCTTTGAACACGTGTCTGGTCAAACTTGTCAGCCCCAAACCCAGAGCACAGAGATGAGCGTTCACCAGGAGAAAAACACAACCAGTGGCAAAGGCAAATCTGCCCCATTGAAAATGCCAGTTGAAAGCAAGCTTCCAAAGCCAGATGCATGGACAGTCCTTTGGAGTGGTCCAGTTTGTCCCTGAAGCATTAAAGTCATCATCCAGGTGCTTAGAAAGCCTCTCATAAGGACTTGCTTCAATCAAAACACACTCAGTTCACAATGCTGCTTTCTTCTGTGGTTGCAGAGGCTGTTTCTCCCTCCAGTACAGGGATGTGGGTGAGATGTGGTTCAATAAGAAGAATAGGAGCAGCCTGTGGTTCACAAGTTCTGCCAGTTCAACTGGTGGCAAATAAAAGTTTCTGCTCCCTACCTGGCCAAGCTATCTACCCAAGTTATGGTACCCATGAGAAGATGGGAATATCAAGCAGCCTTACTGTTCAGAAGCCTTCAATGTTCACAGCCTAATATACAGACAAAAATATCAACATCTATTTTAGTTTATATTCCTGGTCTGGTCTGGGAACTAACTGTCTCAAAACTCCCATCATGGGTGGCTGTTCTGGCTGACGAAGGCACCATTCAGCTGACTTCCTCAGCCACCACAGCCTAACCCGGCAGTGCTTGTGAGCACTGGGAGGGCATTTTGGTTTTTAAGACTTCCCTGGAAGGGAAGACTCAGCATGGCTGGTGTCACATAGAGAACCCCTGGTGATCTGAGATATATAGCTGTGTGGATACCCCATCTCGGTTAAGAGCAAATATTTCAATTACATCTATCTCCCAGACAGCTATTGTATTTTCAACTCATCAGAAGACAAAATGAAAGGTCAACGTTTATATCTTTGGTGTGGTCAATTTTCTGTCAATTTTTTTTTTTATTTACAGTACCTGTACCATGTCCTATTTTTAGCACAAACTAGTTACATTTTTCATAACCAAACATGTTATAAAGTCAGTTTTTAATTGAAACTGGATTTTTGAATTCCTTGTGTAGTACACTAAGAAAGCACAAGGTACAACCTGCCCTCTAGACCACCACCATGTATTGGAAGCTGCCAGTGCTGAGAGGAAAGCTGCTGCTATGGGTCCCACAGTCCCCAGTGTAAGCCATGAGACCATCCACATATTCCGTGCCTTAATTATGCATTTGGAGATCTTGCCTTAGGGGAGGTTTCCATTTTTGCTTTTTTGTCAGATATGATCAGTGCTTAGTGTGTGTGCAGACACATATGACACCACTTCTAGATTTGTGTAGAACACAACCATAACTCTCTGAGAGAAGGCTGTTCATTTGGGTACTTAGGGGTGCTGTAAGCCTTGCTTTAGTTACCCAGCCTCAGCACCAGGGAGCTGACCTATCATCTCCTCACTAAACGTGAGACACGGCAGCAGAGAGCCTGAACCTGAACTGTGAGTGTTCCTACATGAGACATAGAGCAGTGACATGTAAATGGAGGGGATGGAGATACAGGAATGTAGGTTGAAGCAGAACTGGGACCCAGGCTATTTATAGCACCGAGTTAAGGTGATTCAGAAGTTACAGCCTGAGTAGAACACCTGGGTCTTTGCATGGCCATTGACTTTTTTGTGGCCTATGGAAGTCACTTAGCTTCCCTTAGCTGTACATCCATAAAGCTGGGGTTAGCAGTGTGACCTTGCACAGCACAGTGACAATAATTGCACAGAAGATGTAAAAGAATGATGGCAGCAGCTATTGTGCAAGTAGAATGGATATATCACATTTATTTTCCTACTAACACTTCCCAAAATAATACATTGACATTTATAATACACTTTCCTGAGCTTTTCTCTTGCATAATGTGTAACATTATAAAATCTTTACAGGCTGAGTACCATTATATGCATATTTACAGACAGTGAGGGAAAGAGAGCTGGAACAAAATCATCAAGGACTGGATGGAATAAGGAACTTCATACTCCAACCCCGTTCAAGGAAAGCAAAAGCACTGGTCACACTGAAGCCAGTGAATCTTTCAATAACGTGCTTAAGTGTTTTGTCGGAAGGGGGCCAAGAGCCCTCAGCACCCAGCAGGGCTCTGCAGTCCCTGTGTTGCCTGAAGTCATGCAGTGAAGCAGTGGGAATATTGTGGGAATATCTTCTCTGGCTTCCTGAATAGGACAACGGAGAAATTCAGCTAAGAATGAGAGTCTGTCCCAGGTTTTACACAAAGCTCTGTGCACTCCAGAGAAGAATTTGGAGAGCTTAGTTACTGCTGGCTAAATACATATTCAGAGCAAAATTCTTTTCTGCATGCACCTGGTTTGCATGAATGCCAGGCTTGTGCATGCAAGGGAGGCGTGTGCACCACTGGAAAGCAAAGCCAGAGTAAAAATGACCCCTAATTTCATATGGCTCAGCAGGGGGAAAAGAGCAGCTCTGCACAGACAGGTGTATATGACTTTCTTTAGATCCAAAATCTGGTTTAGGACACTGAGGTCTGAATATGGTCTCTCTGGCTGACTGGAGAGAGACCTTTCAACTTGAGAATGTCCTTGTCCCTTTCAGAAACACAGAAGAATATTGCCCACTCTGTCTCTGAGGGAGGAAAATAATCAGTCATCAATTCTTTGATTTTTTTTTGTGTTGTCCTGCTAAATCCTCCCACTTTTGGCTAAACCATACCCTTTTGGGAAACAGAGGACTATCATCACACATATGGAAAACACGCAGATCTGGAGAGCAGCATTTGGAGATGAGGAGAGCTGACCCCGAGACCAGCAGCCCTTGGAGCTGCTGACAGCTCCACTCAGGCATCCTCTCCTCCAGGGCTCTGCAGAGCAGAATCAGGTCCTTGAACAGGGGCTGAATGTGACATGCAGGCATTCAGCAGCTTTTCATACATCTTTATCTCTTCTGTTGTAAGATTCAGTGCACTACACAGATTTATGGGAATTCTTTCCATGTTCACAACTTATAAGTATTAATAACCCGTCCAAGTTGGAAAATAATACACCATTCCTAACTCTATTAACTACAGAAAATCTGGCTTCAGTTAAAATAAGATCCCCTTTAGCAATGCCCAATATCCAATAAATATTATATATAAAAAAAGCCAGGCCGCATCTTATCTGACGTACGGTAACAGTAATGTTTTTGCCTGAGGCACTGCAAACTTCAGGCTTAAGAAGTCAAAATGACAGGGTGCAGATGATCACTTGAAAGTTATAAGTTTTAACTTAAATAGTTACCTTTAAGTCTTTTTTTTTTTTTATCTAATAATGATTACAGACAGGCAAATTCAGCAGGCTCACAAATCTACAAAGAGATATTAAAGTTGTAGATTACATTCAAAAACTGTTTTCTTAATACTTGTGTTTCTGTCACTGGCCTTCAAGGAAAAGTGGCATTAGCATTTCTGCTACTGCTATATAAAAGTGACTCTGAGTTTTCCAAACAAGCAGTTCCATCCAGTTATCAATGGTTTTTAAACTACTTGCCTTCAAAGTTAAGACTAAATCCTTTGGTCCTTACTCTGACAAAACTCCTGTTGCTGTTAGTGAAGGTCTTTCATTCAATTAAGACTTCTAATTTCATGTTAAGGTCTTCTGAGATACTTAAATGACAGATTTACATGTTTTCAGTAAATTTTTGGTACTTGAATACCTAGGTCTGGGCCTTACTGGTACATAAAAACTACATTAGTGTTTTACAGTATCTTAGGATCTTTTGGGATTAAATATGCCTAGAGATGTCCTCAGAGTTCCTTAGTGAGTCTTTAAGTTGGAAATGCTTCAGACCAGCACAGCCTAACTGGAGCTATAACCGCACCACTTTCACCCTGCTTTAAACTAGCAAAAGTGACTTGCACCATAACCTGCCTTAGCAGGGGTTGCTTGCAAAGTCAGCTGCCAAATCTGTCCTACTGAAGGCTGTTGACTCCAGTTATTTACTGAGAGCAGCCCGTCTCTGGCCTCAGAAGTTCAATTAACCTGATAGACAGTTAATTAAAAGTTAAAATCAAGTATTGCCTCAGGTACTCCTCAGATGCCCTTCACCAAGTCCTGTGACTCTGTTACCTCATTTTAGCCTTTTCTCTTCCCTTTTGCTCAGGGAACCCAGAATGCCAGCCCTGAGGACAGTGCTGGGGGAATGGCCTGTCCAGGAGCTGTGTCACAGACCAGTTACAGAATCCATCAGTAGCTATGATTACTATTTGCTCCATTTCTAACATCCTCAAGAATTCACAGTATTCGTTCATTCATTCATTCATTCATTCATTCATTCATTCATTTTCCCACTTTCTTGTTTTACTTTGTGTATTAGTCTATAGGCTAGATGCCATTTTAAGAGTTAAGACCCAAAATTTGCTTTTATTTGAGAGTGCAGATGAAACTTTTAAAAAAAGGAAGCAAGCTAGTGATGCTATTCACGGCAGCTCATGGACCCTTCTGCATCTACGGATGTTAAACCCAGAACACTAATTTGATTACATCTTTGTTAATCACATTGCAGCACTGGCTGGCTCACTATTTCTTCTTTTAAGGAGATTTTTTCTGATCAGAGAAAGTCAGAAAACTATCTATTCAGCAAACTTTTTATTTATTGTCTTTGTCTGAGGCAGCAGTCTAGCAAGCTTAGAATGGCTGGAAGTTAAAGTCAATGGAGAAACCGAAAGGTTTCACATGCATACCAGAAAGGAAACTCATTTTCAGAATGAATCTGGACAGTTATCTCACTCTGAACATGACCTCACGAATTTGGCAGCTTCCACCCTTCAGCAGACTTTGAACTCTTTGGTGGATCAGTGGCCTAATCTTTGACTTTCCTTTTTCTGTGAGGGTGAGGGGAAACCCTCAATAATTTTGCAGGATTTTGCAAGAAACTGTCTAATCACTCATTCATCAGACTTACAAAGAGACTGAAACTGTTGTTGTTTTTATCCAGTTAAGGTCTGTTCTTTGCCTAGTTTGTTTCTGATTCTTTTCTCTTGGTTTTTTTTTTTTTTTTTTTTTTTTTTTTTTTTTTTTTTTTTTTTTTTTTTTTTTGTTTTTTTTTTTTTTTTTTTTTGGGGTTTTTTTTTTTTTTTTTTTTTTTTTTTTTTTTTTTTTTTTTTTTTTTTTTTTTTGTTTGGTTGGGTTTTTTTGTTTGTTTGTTTTGGGGTTTTTTTTTTTGGTTTTTTTTTGTTCTTTTTTTTTGTCTTTTTGCTGTGAGTTGAGTGAGATATGCTCAGGGTCCCTGTGAATTCAAAGAGAATGGCACTTTTACCCCAGAGACACACTCTTGCCAGATTTCACTAAGGCTGAAATCCCCAGGGCCAACACTTTTAGTTGAATGTTGTCCATTGGGAGCATCATTCCTGCCACTGGCATCAGCAGTGACAGATATGTGCAGGTTACAACAGGGACGTGGGCACCCAGAGTTACTGTGCACATTGCTCCCCCAGTGATGCTGGGCTTTTCTGCTGGTCCAAAGCTTCCAGACTTAATGAGTAGCAAGTGTGGGACACCCTGGCATGGCTTCAGACACACCTCACTTTTCCCATATAAAATCTGGCAAAGAGAAAAGCCTTGTGATGCTATCTTTCCATCTTTGCACCATATAAGCAGCAGCTTAGAAAAACTGGTATTTTTCCCATATGACAAATGGCAGCTTTCCAGTCAATACCCTAAAATTTTGGTTGGTATTTCCTCTCACAGGCACGCCAGTTGGGAAAAAAAGGAAGGTCTCTTGCAGCTTTTGTGTGATGTTGTGGCAGTGGGATACCACTGTCCCTCCCGTGTGCCCCACAGCCAGCTCTACTATAACACATTGGTCACTCACACCTTTGCAGGGCATCATGGATAGAGGTCCTCACACCCCCAGCCACTAAGGGCCATCATTTTAACCAAGGCAGCAGGAGATTTGAGGGGAAGATGCTTCCACTGTAAACTGGATGTTCAAGTGCGTCTTGGGAAAGAGCATGACATCAAATTACGGGCAGGGCCAGGGCAAGGCGGGGTGGAGCACAACCTATTTACCTCTTAAACTGTTTGAGGACAGAAACAAAGGACTAAATGGGAGTCTGTCAGGGTGGAGAAAGCTCTTATTTTTATTTCCCATTATAGCTTTCATGTGTGAAAGAGGTCTGGCCAAACTCATTACTTTCTGAGCAGCAGCAGTCATGGTTAGGGAAAAGATACTGTGAGAACTGTAAAAATTGAAAAATACATTTTTTCATAATAAAGTCTAAGGGCTTGCTTGGGTCTCAATAAAATTGACAGAAATTTGTATAAGACATGAAGAACAGTGAGAATGGGAGTTTGCTTTGGTCAAGAAATCTTCTGACATTTGTATTTCTAAGCTATCCTAGACAGTTAAAGCAGGTTTTGAAAGCCATTAAAGAAAGGCTCCTTTCATAAAAAGGGTTTGAATTGACATTTCCTTCAAACACCTTCCTTTCTAAACTGATGCCTTGAGGTGGACACCTAAAAACAGAGACTAGACAAAAATAAGAGAATAAAAGTAGGTATTTATTTGAAGGGCCTTCAAACGTACACCCTGGGCAGTCAAAAGGCTACACCCAAGATGGACCCTGGGTCACGAGTTCTTAATCCTTTTATAAATTTGGTTTATTTGCGTATCAGGGTTAATTCTCCAATTATAACTTCAATTAATGATGTCATTACCCCAAGTTTGCCCCCCCCAACCCCAAGGCTTTAGTTTACACATTTTCAGGCCTGGGACAATTGAGGTGTCCTTGGAAAGCAAACCTAGAGAGGCTTGTGATGTCTAACCAGCATGAGAGAGCAGCAGCTAACAGGCTACAGGACATTTCAGGGTTACACACTAGGCAGTACAGGATTTGAAAAATATAAAAGTTAAAACCTAAAGCATCACAACCAAATGAAATTTTAAAGAGTGTCTTTAATTATGACAGTTATTGTTGTTATGGAGGCTGGATGTGTTTCCTGTTAAAAATTGCAGGAATGTATTTTAGAGGTTTCAGCTTGGAATCAGTGACAGCATCTGCAGAGTATTTTAAAGGAGGTCAGAGCTGGCTAAGCCCAGTGGCTGCCTGGAGCCAGGGCTGGTGTGGGGCTGGCAGCAAAGGGATGTTCCGACACAGCCCGTGCCTCAAGCTCCATGCTTGGCACAGTGATATCCCATCTCCAGCCCCAGGCTGACCACAAAGCCCAGGGCCCTTTCTGCAAGGGCTCAAGCAGCACCTGCTCCCAGAAATACCCATTTTGTAGGCAACGTGAGTTAAAGATGACTCCCTTCGTCCTTGTCCAGTCCTAGTTTTCCCTTGGGAAGGAAAGCAGTAGCTTTCACATTAATTTTGGGACTCAGACTAATAGTGTCTAACCCACATACTAGTTCCATTGAAGTGAACTGAAGTTATTCACTTGTGCAGAGATCAATTCTCTTGAGGAGCTGTAGAAAAAACAGAGTCATGCTCTTAATAAACACTGGCAACATCCAGACTCCTTGAGCACAGCCATTCTTAGTAATTAATTTGCTATAGATGTAGCTAGCTGATTTAAAGAGTCAGATTTATTCTGATTAAAACATTTACTTCTATGTCAGCAGAAGGAAAATTTACTGCCTCAGGAAAACATAAATGTCAAATGTGTGCTTGAATATACAGAGTACGGTAGATAGAAAGAAGACGATGTTTTCACAGGTCATGTGCTTAAAGGTCAGTAGGGTTAAAAAGTACTTTTTTTGTTGTTTTAAAGCTGCCATACATGAAGAAGGAGCTGTGTGGCTGAAGGGAAAATGGCAAGACGGAATGTGCTCTAACATCCACGGGAAGAGCACCAGGCGCTCAAAAGGAGCACATTCATACAAACAATAGCTGAATTTGCATCCAGATCCATAAAGAAATCTTTTATATAATATTTTTCTGGTGCCAGAACTACTGCTTTCCTGTTCTGATGCACATTGGCAGTTTTGCTTTTTTAGATGTCAGTAACCACAGGTACTCTTCACAGACTTGCAATGTCTAACATCGCTATACTTGTGTGAAAAACTGCTGCATCCAAACGAATTCTTATCCAGGAAGAATTCCAGTCTCCAGAAGACTCAACCAGGAATATTTCACCTGCACAAATGCAGTGGGGACATTGGAGAGAAAATAGTGAAATAAATTGAAACTAACCTCTTATAGCCAGAAATTCCTGCTGGAACTAAGGGAGCAGTACTGGTGCCTAGCTGTAAGTACTGAATGTCACCTGGGACCCCTGAGGGTGCAGCAGCAATGACAGAGGACTCCTGCAAGAGACCCATGCCCTTATGGAGTGGTGTCTGGAAGCCACCTATATTTAGGGACCTGAATGTCTCCTTAAATAACTCTAAGAACAGGAGTTTTTAAAGCAGAAATTAATACAGAGCCTATGAAATTCAAGCAACTATAGACAGAAACACGAATGGGACAATGACATCCTGGATTTTGCGTGTTCTGGAGACCAGATCTCACATTCCCACCACAGGTGCTGGCAGGGACTCAAATCCTGCTCTGCATATTCTCTGTGACTTCAGGTCTTATCCTAAAGCAGTCTAGGCTGCTGCTGCTGGCTGAGATCTGTTTTGAGGCTGCGCACTCAGCACCTCACAAGAGGTGCAGCAGGATGAGGCCATTAGCCTGTATTTACATTGCCTGGTAATGCCATCAAACGTTCTACTTCTGGTCATTAGCAATCCATCCCTCCTGCCTTTCCTCTCCCTGAGGAAGTGCTCACACAACCTGTCTCATGGATTTCTGTTTTTTCATTATTGTTGTAGTCTCCCCAGTTTATCTTGCTGTTTCATTAAATAACAAACCACACATACGGTTTCAACCTAACAGCCTGTTTGCAAGAAACTAACCATCCAGGAGCAGGAGCACATCCTTCCCACGTTCTTCAAAAACTCACTTAACGTGATTCATTGCTTGATTCTTTGCTCAAAGCATGTTTCACTTACATTAATAATATTTTACCTTTCACTTATAAATTCAAACACGGAAGCAGTTGCCATTCTCCAAATGATCATATACATAAAATATTACTAGACTATCACTTTCCAAAGGTCAAGTTCTCTTCTTTCCCTTAATTAGGATTCAAGATTTCCAAAAATAAGCTGTTGCAGAAGAAGTATAGCTCTTTTATGTTTACTAATTCACATCTCTGCTTTTTCACTTTGCCAAGAGGAAAAAGGAAACGGTTTTAAGTGGGATAAGTACACTTTTTTCTAAACAAAATAGGAAGTTCCAAATATGGAGGAAACAGAAGCAATTAGTGATCTGATTCAGTAAGAATTTACACACAGAGTCCTTAGTTTCTGAAAAGTTTATCAGTCAGTCCTTCACACTGAAGTGGTGCAACCTCTGATGTACACTGTCTCATGTGCCTGAACATGCAAGTCGGAGCTCCTTATTCATAAAGTTCCAGTCATGAAATGGAGAAATGGATCTTCTCACACCTAAAATGTCAGTATCAATATCTTAACTTTTAAGTAATTTTTTCATGTTTTTGCAGGAGCAGACTTCATTTTGATTAAAATAAAGGGTAATATTTCATTATGAAACTATACCCTGATTTTTTAGATAGTACCTGAAAGGAAGTAAGTTTTGTCTGGAGTGAAAAAGGTGTGTTAAATCAACCAACCTGTTTGAGAGCACAAAGATAAACATAGTGAGCAGTGTGATTTCCTGTAACATGATTTTGCTACATCTAAACGTAAAAATCTCACGTAATAGGAACCATGCCTTTTGTGTTCCACAAGAACCTTCCCAAGGGGCAGGAGAGAAAGTTTATAAGTGTGTTCTTGCAAAAAATATCTGTTTTAAAAGAAGTAAAATTCAATAATGGGGCAAAGAACAAGCAGTACCCACACAATGTAGTATCTTACCATTAAGAAATTTTCTTGATGAAATTCCTATTTTTCTGATTTCATGTGTATATATGTCTCTGGTATTTCCTCTAACCTGGCTGTGCTACAAGTAAAGGGAGATTTTTTGCTTTGGTTATATACCTGGACTTCAGGATCTGGGCTGATGCCCACCTTCTGTTGGAAATCATCTGAGTGTCCATGAGCAGATGAGTCCACTCCTCCCGTGTCTTAGTCATTGGCAGGATACTTGGATTTTCCTGCTACAGCCCCTGGTGTAACACCATTGCCACATCTGAGGAAAAAGTGTCTATAAAGTGGGACTTGGACCTTGTCAGCAGCTCAAGGCACAGCAGCCCTTCAGGTTCCAGCCTTGCAGACACTGGTACCCTCAGAGGGCAAAGTTCTTGCTGCTGAGGGGGTGGGTGCAGTTTCCCAATGCAGATGCCAGTGCTTTGCTGGGAGTTGCTGAGGGCTTCTCATGGTGCAGGAGCCTTCTCGGACAGTCCCCTGCATTCTGGCTCCCTGCTGCCACTTCCAGCCCCACATTTCGAGGTTTCCAGTCCAGCTGAAGAGATGACTCAGCTACCTGTATCAAAACCATGTCATTTTACAGCCCAATGTAAACCAGCCCTGTCTTCAATTTACCTTCAAATGCCAGCCAAAAACGGTGCCAGTTCTGATGCAAGTCAGAGTTCTGAGTCGCTGCCTCATTAATTTCTCGATACAGGTTTTAGGTGCTTTAAAACTTTCCTCAAAATCCAATTCCCCCAGATTCCCAGTCACTTTAACATGTCTTCTTTGAAGTCCTTCCAGTTTTTCTAGATATTTTTGGTAATAGGGTGCCCAGCAACGAATGTAATTTTACTTCCCTATATATTTTCTAAATCCTAGCTCTTAAAGCATTAGGAGTTTATGTGTGTGTATACATTCTATTATGTATTATAGTATATCATATAATATATAATGTGAAGAATTTGCCTTCATATCAGTGATACCAATTTTATTGGGAGAGAAATATTAGCAGGATTTGATTTTGAGTCACCAGCTGTTTTTTCTTTAAGGTTATTTCTTTTTTTATTGGTGTCCCAGTGAATGACTAAAATGTAAACTAAGTTAAGACTTAACAAAACACCAGGACGATTCATACAAGCATAAAATTATATTGGTCCAAATTTTTCTGAACTCTCTCCAGAATGCTTTGAGTTTACTGGACAGATTTCAGGTTGCCATCACAAAAGTGCACAACCAGACTGAACATTCTCAGATATGAAAGCTGCCAGTGCCATTTCTCCAGTCAAGAGAAATGCCAAGCTTGGACAGAGGATGAACAGCAGCAATGGTCACAGTACAACCTCCATTTTAAAATCTGATCAAACCTTCACTCCAGGTCAGTGATATTAACGATGGACTTTCAACTGATTTCAGTGGGAATTAGTCCTTATATACACATACAAGAAGTGTTTATATCGGCAGATATCCCTTTACTGTGATAGCTAACATGCATTGATTCAGCAGATGTGAGTGCCACTGTAAGAGAGCTGTGCCAACATGTATAATGTAGGTGGTGGAAAGGCTTAAGAAGAGCTGTTTCAGAGAGTTAAAGAAATACAGGAAAGTTTTACATGAGATATGAACTTCAACTTGAATTCTGAATACCACAGACTCCTTGATGATACTGGGCAACCTGCTTAGTCTGTCCCTGGATTCTCCAGGGAAGAAGAAAAATGGAAGTCTTCCTCACATTTTCCTAAGAGGAGAGCCATAGGACCCAGCCTTTTCTCACTGTGACTTTCTTGATTGTTGTAACAGTAATTGATTTCAGTGTCTTTGTTTCTGGAATAGCTTGTCAGCATTTTTTTTCTTGTTTGGGCACAAAACTTTCCAGGAAGTGGACTGCTTTTTTGCCAGGTGAGATGACAGCAAAGTCACTTGTAGCTCACTTTCAGCTGGAAGAAAGGGGATCCACAACTCCTGAGGTGGGAAAAAGTAGGGAGAAAACGGCAGTGAAAGCATTTTGGGTGTGGAAAGGTGGCTGGAAAGCAGACACTCCCTGTGAGTTCCATTCACAGACAGTCAGAACAGGCCTCATGTCCTCACACCCAAGTGAGCATGCTGCTGGCAGCCTGGAGCTGATATCAGCTGTGCTTTGGGGGTACCATGCAGCGAATGGTGAATCAAAACCATTCACCACTGCACAGACCTGCAGAAGTTTTCCTGTGCTGCCCAACACACCCAAAATAAGAACAGCTTGCTATAAACTTGTTATATGAACCTGGGAAAGGACTTAACAAACTTAACAATGTGTTTTAAGACAGTAGTATTTCATTTTCCAATTAGCTGAAAAAAAATTCTCTGCTGTCCCACACCTTGTGAAACAGCCTACCTTAAAGGCTCATGCTAATTTTGCACTGGTGTAAATAACAGCAGAGAGTAATAAATAAAAAAAAATAAAAAAAATCACTCTGTACCAGGCTGAAAACAGATAAAACTCCATCCTTCCTTTAAACAGGCATGACTGTTAGAGCAGATTCAAATAACCTCCCCAGCCCAATAAAGTGCTGCATGGAATAAGTGCTGTTGTTTAGGCTGAAAGCCTTTGTCTCTACTAGAGATAACAGATGCTGCTGATAACATCCAGGAGATCAATCGGTGCTGAGCTAGCTGTTTTCTGAATGCAGGACTTGAAGGATTTCAGCAATCATATCTTAAAAATCCCACTTTCCTTTGTATGCTACACAGTTACATACTATTGCAACCCACTCTGAAACTATTAAGCCAAAGGCAAGAAATAGGAAAACATGAGGACTTTTAAATAGTGAGAATTTGCACAGGGAATCAAAGAGGTTTCAAGTTCACTTAGTGCAGATGTTTCTATAATTGAGACACACTAGAAAAATGCATTAATGCACAAATCAGTCTCGCCTACAGTTATCTGAACCATAAAAAAATGTCCATAGTCAGGATATAATTCCCTATTAAATCCTATAGGATACTTTAAAAAAATAACATAGGTTCGTTTTTTCCTATTAAACTCTTCAGGACTTTTTCAGTAGGGGAGCCCACAGGGAGCACAAACAAACCTAAAATCTGTTGACCAATTCACCCCATAACCCCTTTTCATACACTTGCCCACAGATACTAAGGACCTGAATTTTAATGAGGCCAGCTAAGTGCAGCTGGTGACCTGAAAGATTTATTACTCCCATTTAAACCAGTAAGACTTCCTTTGGAACTGGCTGGAGCTCCCTTTACTGTATGTGCCCAGCCATCCCTCCAGCCCAAGCACAGACTCACGCATGCAAAGGCAGGAACTTGCGCCTACGCTTCTGCTGCTGATGCAAAACACACAACCTCACAGGCAGAGGGAGAACAGGGAGTCTCACGGGCTTCTGACTTCTTAAAACTGTAATGCTTGAAGCATTCAAAGGAAAGAAAAAGTCTAGGACAGATCCGAGGCAACCCGAAAAGAATATTTTTTCTGATCTTTCTAAGCATGACATAATAGTCTACTTTTAGTGTCCAACACACATAAATAGAACTGGCATGTGAACTCAGCAATAAACTGTAGCTCCCTACCCAAAATCGGCAGGGCCGAGCTGTACCCTGCTGTACCATCCTTCAGGAAAGTGGTCTTTGATGGAAGTCCAAACTCCCAGGAGTTTGGTAGGAACCTGCAGGTTGCACATCTGTTTGCTCCTTGAGAGCCCCTCAGGCACACAGCCTCCTGCTGTTATGCTAAATTTTAACATCTCCCAACCTCAAATCCAGAGGTGAATTAAGATTATCAAGTGCTGGTTCCCAAACATACCTGTTTGCCCTGCAACGCTTCTCTAAAAGAACAGCAAACACTACCTATTTTTTTTTTTCTTTCCATCCAGGCTTGCCTTGATTGCCGTGATGGACTAAAATAATGACACAAATAAGAAGGAAACTGTGTATCTCTTTATCTCAGCCCAGCAGGAGGCAGATGGATAAGTATGAATAACAAATTACCTTGCAGTGGATTCTACTAATCAGCCTCAGGGCTTCGCTGGTTTAGCTGTGAAACAATTCTTAGCCTTTTTTGACAGTGCTGGTTCAGGCGTTGGGCAGAGGACCCCACCCCATAATTAAGAACCTGAAACAAATTGAAAACAGCTGCGAATAATTAGACAATTTAAGTGCTGTTAAGAAGGAATAATTTTTGTAGCCATCGTAATAAATCTTATGCTGTCCGAACCCATACGTATTACTTGAGCTTTTTTCTGCTGGTGGGTTAGTGCATTACTCATAAAAGAAACAGTATCCCTTTTGTTTTGATTGGGCCTGCTTAATAACAAAAGAGCATATCACTATAAGTGGAAGTGTGATGACAAAGAGAATAGCCTTTACTTTCCTTAATTTTCAATCGTTGTGGTTCAGATCCTGTGTCAGATTCCTGGCATGTGAGTTTGCTGAAAAAAAAGAATTCTTGATTTGCACTGTAAATAATACCTGAACCCAAGCTACTTAACATTTTTTAGATTTCTCTGGAAAAATACATGTCAGGAAAATACTTAAAAATTCAGCAACCGGCCTATTAGCTTTATGTAGCAGATAAGTTCTCGAAGTATTAACTAAGACCTAGGGAAATCTATAATTCTCTGAAATTTTCCACCTTTTTTTTAATCTCCCGCCTTGTCTGGAATTTGGTTAAAGTGTTTCACAGAAAGTAATTTACAGATGGGGAGCTTTCACCATGCACTGCCAAACTATTCAGGGCCTGATTCAGCAACCCATAACTGACTTTATTACAAAATAGTTCTATGAACACCTAAATTTATATTTAATTTTATGTTGTGTATAGCTTTCCTGAAGGCAATGTATCTACTCACTCACTTAATTGTAAGGCCATTTGTAAGTCTTTGTACGATCCAGCCTTTGCTTGAATAATGACATTACTTGTAAACAGGATATGGAAAAAACTTGATTATTTAGAAGCATGCTTTGGCTTTACTGCTATCTTAAAATAGCACACATTCCTCTGTCATTTTGATGGACTTACATCCCATAATTCCAATCTGGACATAGATTCTGAACATCCAGTTTTTTGAGGTGCTGTTTGGTTTTTCTTACGTTTCCAGAGAAAAGAAAACAGAGCTCACTGTGCCAGCCATGTGTTCACAGTACTGCAAACCAGGCAGCAGAAATGACGCTGTGAGGAAATACCTGATGCAAAATACTTGGTTCTGCACTCCATGGCCTGGATTTAAGTACAAAGAAAGGAAACAAAGCATTTTGCAAAGCCTCAGAAAATGAGCCTTATGAAGGTAATGGGAGTGAGGGTTGAGATCTATCTTCTCCCTAGCTCAGAAGGTGGCAGGCAGCTCAGCCCTTGCTGCACGCCTTCCTGCATTAGGTCCTTGGGCACCTCTCGCTGCTCTGCCTCTGCCTGCACATGAGATCAGTGGCAGTGGCTCCTGTATTTGAAGCTCTCCCCATCCTTGACACTGTTTAGCCAAGGCCCTGGGGGGCATTACTTCTGAATTACCCTTTTAATGCCCAAAGTAGTATGACTTCATCAGGATGTTGTTATGGGATGACTCCTTACCAAGATTTCCATGACCCTACTTCTGTCCTTACATTGGCATTTGGATATTCTGCATGTGGAAATAGTGGCCCCACTGGGTATGAGGAGCCGAGATTTAAATTTCAGATGTTGTATCACCTGACTACATGTAAGAATTATGAATCTGCTTTGAACTAAAACATATTTTTGGAAGCTGTTTTGAAAAATCCAGGATGCCACAAAAGCAGGGAAACTGTGCTGAACCAGGGCAAATATTTCTGTCAATGAAGTTATTTACAACATTCAAATTCCTTTAGAAAAAAAAAAGAAAGAATTATTTAGGTTCTAAAGATACTTTAGAAATAGTAGCACTATAAATACACTATTCCTAATTTTCCACCCTTCACTTTTCATTCACAGATTTGCAAGTGCATGTATGAATTTCTTTTTTCAAGAACAAAGATTGAATGTCTTCCCCAGAAAAGAGATGCAGCACTGACAAGGAGGAGCAGAGGAAATACCAGCACAGACATACCTATCTATTCGTAGGTGCTTCTCCTCTTTCCTCCCTAACTGCTGATCACTTTGGAGAACTAGTGACTAATGAAGATCCCCAGAGGTTTCCTAATTTTGGCCTAGGGTGCAGCAGGAGTCTGCAGTGGCCAAAAGAAAAATTTGACGTTTCAACAACACAGCCTTTGGCAACAGTGAGTTCAAGAAGCATTTGGACAACGCTCTCAGGCACACGGTGTGATTCTTGGGGTGTCTTGTGCAGGGCCAGGGGTTGGACTTGATGATCCCGATGGGTCCCCTCCAACTCAACATATTCTATGGTTCTATGATAATCAGTTTAGGCAGGAGTCATCAGTCACAGCCGTGCTTGGGGCTTGCTCTTAACCCCAGGGAGGACTTCTGGATGGGTCAGTGCAAGTCTTTGAGGCCAAACAGCCAGATACACAGGGAAGCAGATGCAAATTAAAACCAGCTCCTTTGGTTCCTGTTGGCCTTCATGGAGTTGTGGTACGGAAGGAGCAGTTTTGGTCACCAAAGGAAACTCCTGCGTGTCTCCCACCAGCAGCACCTCCAGCCCTCAGCTTCTCGTTCCATAAAATGGGGCTAATAGTTCCTTACCCTGTTCATGGCTGCAAGGCTTAATCATCTGAGGTTTATAAGGTGCTTTAGGAGCCTTGACTGCAAGTTGCTGCAGACTTGCTAACTGCATTATTTCAAAATAAAATAAACACATTTTATACAATCAAAAGGAAAAGGGAAAAAAAATTCACCACCCCTTTCTCCCTTCCAAGTCAGCTTCTCAGAACTCCTCCAGCATAAGTTACACTGCGCTCCTTGCTCAAGGTTTCACAAATAGACATAGCTGGTTGGCCAAGAGATTTTTTTACCCTGGTGTTTATAATTCCAATTGGTGTAAAATTTCCTGATGGTTAACACATCCCGTTACAGACACTTTTGAATGAATGACTCATTCCCAAATAATTGACTAGCTTTGTAATTTGGGAAGTAAAAATCACATTTATGAGTCCCTGGGGGGAAGGCCTATAATGTTGTGCATAAAAAGTAGATAAATCATAAAACCTGATTTTTTTTTCATTTGTAAAAGCTTCCATTAGCCTTTGTGTGCACATTAAAGCAATGCCCTCTAAATGTGTGCAGCTGCTTTAAATCACTGGTGCACTTTAAAATCAAGTCTTTTTATATCGTGATGTTAAAATTACGTGTTGGTTACTGTAATTCTGTCTTGTTTTTTGTGGGACATCCTTGGATCAGATCTGCTTCTGGGAAAACCTCTCCCTTTGCACTAAGTTTTCTAATCCCCGTAAGCAGAAGCCTAAGCATTTTGCAGCCAGTGGAAATGGTGTTTATCAGATAAACAAAGGGGACAAACTGAAAGGACCAGGCAGTGCCAGTGCAAATAGGGCCCCATCCTCACTTAGCAGATGCATGAATTTTAGACTGAGGTTTCAAATAAATGTGCAGTGTGATTCTAATGGGGTTTGACAAGGGTATTTGATGGCTGCAAGGCAAATCTATTATTATCTACAGAATATCTAGTTACAAATGTAACCCCCCAAAGGTGGTACTGGAACTACATAATATTTAAACTCCTGAATGAAATGGCCATGCCACTTGCCTTGCCTTTGCAGTCTAAAAGTCCCACATACCTTTTTGCTGGCAAGGCCTTTTCCCACATTTTCAGAGTACTGTAAATTAGTTTAGTATGCTTGAAAGAACCTGTAATTGTAACTGCTCTTGTTGACACATCAGCTTGATGCCACACAGAGCACGACTGGGACCATATCCTTTGGTTTTGCAGCTACAGTGCATTTCAAGTACTTGACAGGTCCAGCGCTAAGATGTTCTGAATTAGATTTGAATTACAACCGCTAAATGCCCTTGTCAAAGCTTGTTATGCCTGAAACTAGCCATATACATTTAACTGACTATTCCTATGGAAGATATACTGCTTAAACAAAGACATACTCCAAAGTTTCATACAGAATTGTCAAAATATAATTGAGTTAAAAAAACAACTAAAGCATAAGAAGAGCAATCTTTACTGCCTTTTCCCCCCTTTTCCCTCTTTGAAATAAATCCAAAGGACAATTTAGTGGAATCTTAGTATAAAATAAAAAGAGTATAAGCAGTTCCTGCAGAGACATTGAAATTTATACAAACAGCAGATACATCATCCATACATTGATCCTAGGGTCAGGAAAGGCCATAGCAGAACTTTAGGATCTTACCCTGTGAAAAACATCTCACATCACGTTGCTGGTATCAGAGAGCATCTGGTGCTTCAGGAAGAAAATGAACTAAAGCTAGCACATCGATGAGAATCAGGATCAAGCTTTGAATTCTAGAGGACTCCAAACTCATGCTTCATCAAATAAGGGAAGCACAATATTTATACATATAGACGTGTGTGGAAGTATATACCTCAATCCCCATGTGCAGTATGAAATGCACGTATGCAATGTTTACACAATTTAATAGAAACATAATAGAAACTTCCTTCTAACTTGCAGATGCATTCATGATCGCATACTGGTTGTACCAGGCCATAACCATACCTTTTTAGGCTAAGAAATAGCAACCAAGGAGCACAACGCTGATTTTGACAATATTTTAAACTCAGTCTGTGCTATGGAGATGTCAGGAGCTCACAGGGCCTGCATTGTGCTGCTGTGTTAACCCCTGGGCTGCTGACACCGGCTGTGTGGCTGCTGGAGTGGTCTGCTGAGGCTGACCTGGCTGGAAATGAAAGTGCTGGTTGTAAGCACTGCCACGGGCAAAGGAGATGGTCTGAAGCTGGAGGCTGAGAGAAAAGAGTGAGGACCTCCTGCAGCCTAGCTGACTGTCTCAAACCCTTTCTGAGCACAAGAAGCAGGACAGATTTGCTTAACCTAAACCCACAAAAGCTCAGGCAGCACAGAAGAGGAGGAGCAGACATCTGTTGAAGACAACTGCAGGCCTGCTTGTGCATGTGAGTTAACATCATTTCTGTTGCTTCATCATAGATTTCCTGGTTGAATTTGAAAGTCACATAGTTCTGGAAGTTTTCTAGACTGGAGGGCAGGTCTCCACTATGATATGCTCCCAGGTTGGCATTTGCTGACCTGACTGCAGACACAGCCCGTGGTGCCCTCACTTACTGCTTTTCCCTTTCTTCAATGGGCTCTGTGAGCACAGAACATTTCAGAAGGGGTTTGCTGGCATTCCCCAGTAGGGAGACAGCACATAGCAGAGGCACATGTTGTGAAGGACCCCACCCCCTTCCACCCACAGTAGATGTAGATGTAGACTCAACATCAGTCATTTGTTTCCGAAATAAGGATAAAGGTCCTTCCTCTATGTGCCTTGGCCTGTAGATTGTAGCTTCTCTGGGGAAGAGACTCTCCATCCCTGGGAAGTGCAGGAAGCATCCAGCACAATGGCATGCCATTTCATCCGGGGCCTCTAGAAGGTACTGTAAGACAAACAGAGAATAATCCTGATTTACAAGGGATAAGGACCAGACAAAGACCAGGGCACTGCTGCAGGGCTGTGTTCCCATCTCTGGTGGAGCAGTGGTACACACAGATTAGGAACACACAACCAAGATTTCTCCCAGCTGAAGCTGCCCCAGGCATTACCTCAAAAGATGAATTCTCCAGCAGCAGCAACAACAAAAAGATTTCTAACCCCATTCCAAGAGCAAAATGTGGCTTGAACTGGTCAAAACCTGCTGACAGCCTTAAGCAGCATGAGAAACCTGTTTCATGATGGCAGTTGGTTATTTTAAAACTGAGCTGAAAGATTAATGGTGAGATTTTCAAAAAATGTAGGCTCTCAATGACAGGAACTGACAATTTGCTCATGCAATTTCCCATCGCTGTGTGTGCAGTAGGGAGAAACGGGTGGGCAAAATGACACATGGCCATTCTGTGCCTATACTTTTTCTGGAAACCCTAGCCCTGAAAAGGCAACAAGCAAATAAGAAAAGTGTTTATATGAAAGGCAGAAAGACTTAGGCTGAGAGATACATTGATATTCTTTGTTAATTTTTTTATTCAATTAAAAGGCACATGCTGATTATTTTTAGCAGTGTCCCCCTGATACAATTCAGATGTAAATCACATTTCTGTAGTCAGCTGCTGCTGTTTAAGCAGAAATATTTTGACACTATAATTATAGGGTTGAAACTATGCTTTACATTAGTGTATAAAACACTCATTAAATTAAAATTCTTCCATGAAATCATGAAAATAAACAGTCTGTCTGAACTAGCATCAACAAATTCACAGGATGCTTCTGCGTTTTCTCAGGGCTGGCCTTCAAGTGACTGTGTTACAAGGCCCTTATTTAACCATGAAGTGTTAAAGGTTCACATTCTTTTGAAGGTCCCATTCTGCTTATTTTTAAAATTATTGCTTTAATTGTTTTTACAACTTGTAAGATTTTAAAGCTATTAAGCCTCAAAGTTGTGGGAAAAATTAAAATGGTGATTATTATAACTTGCATAAGTCTGTGAGATGGCTGTGGCACTGCATTTTTTTTCAAGGTGGATTAAATAAAAGGTGTCCATGGCACCATATGTGACATGTCACATTGGTCTGTTACGGCTGAGAAGCAGGATACACAATGTATACACAGCACCTTGAGGGATGGAAAAGAAACAAAAACTCAAGGTTTCTGTGTTATGTGTTTGGGGATCCTTCTTGTCCTCTCCTTTGCTCCCCACCATCTCCTTGCTTTTCATTTCCCTCCCATCTATCATGAACCTGATAGTCCTGCAGACAACAGGTCCAACTGTCTGTGCCTTGATACAGGCACAAGTTTCTGGCAGAAGGTGTCAGAACAAGAGCATCCCAGTGAGGTCCATCCACATTGCAGGGGTGGGAACGAGGGAAAGAGTGCCTCAGCCCTGCCCTACTAACATGAGAATTCATTTATTAGGTCTGTTTTCATTTGCTTTGCTCCCCCAGGACAAGAAGTCACAAAGAGAAGTCACTGACCATGGGAAGAGGCAGTCTCCTCTGCCCTGATGGTCTCATTAAAGGGACCCACTGATGGGCAATTGCATCAGTCCAGGTTCCTCCACCACCCACCATGGGCAAAGCTTCCTGGGTGGGACCATAGTCAAGACCTCTGAGCCTCACAGGCATTCCCTGAGAATGCTGGAAAATCTGCATATGTTGGCACACTAATCCCTATAAGCCCCGACTGGGTTTTGTTTGTTTTCTCTTCATCTGTACAGTGTCACTGGCCTTTACAGTGCACCGAGCAAGCTGCGGCTGTGCTGGGCTTGGGAGTGAACGGCACGGGATCATCAGGATGCAGATGATGTAATCGCAGTGGTCTGAAACATTCTTGCTACATCTATATTCCACTGAAATCCACAATTATGGCTGACTTTTCTTTGACTGAAGATATTCCAGAAAGATGGACTGAAATGGTAATTGCACCATTTTATCTTAAGATATGAATCTGAGACTGATCCCTCTGGTCTTACGAAATTACAGTCAACATGTTATTTTCTCCATTTGGGCATGAAACGTATATGCAACAGTGGTTGCTGCAATGTATATTTAGCCTTAACTTGTCAGAGCCATCAGTTAGAAAATATTCAAACCCTTCAACCATTTTATTAATCGGGATTATGTACAAGAAAGTCTGTTTCAGAGTGTAAGTTTTAGTACACATTGTAATTCAATAGTAAAGATCTTTTTTTAATGCTACGGTTGTTTTCTTTCAGCAGCCACATGGATGATTGTTTTTTTCTGTCCAGTATTACTAGCATTATGGTTAGCCCTCCTCTACCACAAGATGACATTTTCCATGCTGGATAGGAATAACCTTCTTTTCAGAGCCTAGATACTATATAGCCCAGTGAATTAAATTAAAGAAAGTGAAACATTTTATCACTGGAAAACATTAATATTTTATTCTGGCTTCACATTATCATGATACCTGTGGGGTACGTTCAGTGAGATTTTGAGAAATCCCGCTAATAACAGCTAAAGTTACCCTTTTATTTTTGTTCCCGATCATTCCACAAAATACATTTAGTTCTTAAGTTAGACAACTAATACATTTTTTTTTACTTAATACGTTTATTCAGACGAATTATTGTAACTCCTGGTCACTGGATTTTCAGGTTCTAAACAGAATCTCATGAGGATTCCTTCAGATTTTTAAACACTTTATTCAGTTTAGTTGTTGAACAAGGAAAGAAAGCCCAGAAAGAAAGCCCATAGAACCATTTCTTGGTTAATACAGGCTTCTTCGAAGAAGGAGAAAGAATTTTTTAAAATCTAAATTTTTTCTCAAAAAAAAACCCAGGTCAAAAATATTTCTAGTAAGGTATTAAAAATATCTGACATTAAATTTCTTGAACACATTACTTTTACTGCATGTGTTTGGATTAACACAGGATGGGTGTTAATGAACCCTTCTACACAGTTATAGTTTGCTTTCTGTTGATATTTTCTAGTGTCTGTTTTTTTTCCTAAAAACATCACTGTTAGCAAAGTTCCTCTCTACATAGTCACAGAAGACGAACACAGCTGAAGTGAACTCAGGACTTGTTTTAAGAAAAATATTTTTCTAGAAGTTCTTTTCTGGGACTATCTCTTTTTAAAGACATTACACATATAAAATTTAGTGAGAAGGAAATGATGACACATTGATGTAAGGGTGAGTGTAAACTCTGAGGGCAGAGTGACTTAAAACAGTACCTGGTGATGGCAGCATAAACAGACATTAGTAAACACTTGCCATGACCAATGCCCAAATAAATCAGATTACTCTGCAGTATATATGTTTATAGAAATAGTCATTTTGGTGAATTTAAGGCACTTCAGATATTAACCTTACATTTCATAGCTATGTGACTGCCCATTGGTGTCAGAGAATTTAACTGCCTGGTCCTTCCTCTTTTGGCACAGCTTTGGGAATATTTTGGAGTAACTCCACGAACACAACTCTATAGTTCTCATTTTCCAACAGCTGTTCTACCTTCCCATTTCTCCCCTGTGACTGGAGCAGCTCTAGGAAATACAGAGATACTTGTGGTTGCAGAAGACCTATCACTGACCACGAGAACTAAATATCCAGCCCTACATGTTACAAGAAAGGCAGTTTGGCACCATTTTGCATTCAGTTTCATCTACCTCTTGTAGATCTTGTAGATCAGCTTCCTCTCCCTCAGGAACAACTCCATTTCTCCTATCCTATGGTAGGGTGGTCCATTTGTGTCCCCTTACTTAACTAGTGATGATGGAGACATCAGAATTCCTCTGTGTCCAAGATAACAGCTGACACAAACATGACTACAGACTTCATCGTCTTGCCTATACCTATCCCACCTATGGAAGTCCAGGAGCTTGTGACTTCCTCAGCTTTCCCATGGCCAGAAAACACCAATATAGTCCAAACCACTGGGAAATATTAGCTCTTCCCCTACCTTCTACACATCCTTCCACATTTTCTTACATTCTACAGGAAGAAGTTTTCTCTCCTCTACCTTCTCACATGCACGAGTTGAAATAGTAACGCAGGGACTAGATCCCTGTCCTTCTTAACATCCCAAATGATGACTCCTGCTATGGAGTGGCTTAGGCATCTAGGTCATCACCATCAGCTGGCTTTGCTGGTAGCCAGCTCAAGGAACATGTAGCTGAAGTAGGCAGAATGAGGAATTACAACCAACGACCTGCTCATCCTCTCAGTAAAGCATATTTCTGCAGGGAATAGGATTTTACTCTTTTTTTAAGTTGAGAAAGCTGCACCCTAAGTCCTCCAGTGGTACAACCATGATCCCAGCTGGATGGCCTTGGTGGAAGGTAGAAGTGGAGGTGACAGCCAGACCATATTTGGAAAATGTGGATGTATCACACATACACACACACACACACACACACACACACACTTCCCACCATGGTGACAAAGGCTGTTAACAGAGGACCAGATCACTGTCAGTGTTACAAATGGTAGCAGACTTCAATTTAACACTCACATTTTCCCTGAAAACTGGAGAGGTGCCTCAGGCTCCTCTTCTTCAGAGACTCAGGATGTATTTAGGAGGCAAAGTGAGGGATCAGCCCCTTTTAGTGCCCAGGACTTCTTGGCTTGAGGACAATTTCCATACAAGACCTCTGCCCAAGCAAAGTGCAAGGGTCTTCTGCAACATCCAGTGGAGAGCAAAGCTTGAGCCAGAGATGCAGTGTTGTACTGCTTCTCCTCCCTCTTGATACCCAGCTGTGAGGCAGGAATAAACAACTCAAACATTAGCTAAGGCATCCTTAAGTGCCGCTGTGTCCCCAGGGATTTGGAAGGTGCCGGTTGCAGGGAAGGTGCTGGACAGTCACTGCTGGGCATGAAGGATAAAACCTCCTGGGCAGCACCCACAAAGGGGCATCTGGCTGCCCTTCTGCCAGCAGGCTTTTGGCAACGGGGTGTTAATGGCCATCTTCACCTCAGCTGACTGTCCAGTGATGAGGTTAGGGCATTACCACTCAGACTGACACAGAAAAAATTAGGTGGAAACATTACTCGGCCTTGCAGGCAGCTAGAACTCCTTCTCTCCACCACCTCCACCTCCCTCACCCTCTCACTCACATGTCCCCAGGCACACTCGCAGCCTCTGATTGCTTTATTGGTTCCAGGGGAAGAACATTACTTGTTCTTTGCACAGATCTCTCTGCCTTCCCCTACCTCTCTCTTTCTTCCCATCCCATCCCCAATTCCTGTATATGTTAGTAGTACTAAATAAGCAGCACATCAAATGGTTTTGAAGCTTCCTCTGGCAAAACCATAAAATCTGCACTAGTAAAATATATATATATTTCTGTCCCAGATTCCCAATCTGTTTCCTTTAAATCCAATAAAATTTATATCATAGGGCTTAAGGGCAGAGAGCTTCATACAATTGAAACTGATTCAGTAAATGCAAAACATAAAAATAAAGTATTGGTATTCGGTATTCCTATGTTTCAATATTGCTTTGATATTTCACTATGAAACTTAAACTGGGTTGGGGTTTTATGCATTCTTTTTCCCCCTCTTTTGTTCTCCTACTTTTTCCTTTGAATTCCATCTCTTTAATCACTGGACCATGGATCAGAAATTCTTGCAACTTGTTTGTGGATGGCCAGAGTCTAAAGCAACAGCTTGTTGAGGAGTTGTTTCACCATCTGTTCTTGCTTTTTCCATTAGATGGCTGGTTTTACAGATTCATTTTATCGTTCCCTCTGTAGTGCATCATCTTGTTTCATTCACATACTCACACAATTGCTCACTTATCTTCCTGTTTGTGCACAGCACCTATTTGTGCAGGGAGTGCCCATACCTCAGCAGGCAATATCCTCCACCGACTTCCACCAGGACCACATGTAACTCCTGGAGCCAGGGCTGGGATTTCCTAAAATTGCATAATAGATCCAAAGTTCTGGTGGCTGAAAGGGGCTGTTGTGATTATCTAGTCTGACTTTTGATATAAAAAAGGCCATAAAACAACAAAGACCAAGAAGCAATTCCTGAACCAAACAAAAGCCCTTTGGCTGAGCTGGAAAATGTTAACAGAGATCTCCGGTTTGGGTAATCCCCTACAGCTTTGGAGAAGTTGTTCCAGCAGTCAGAGGTAGCTGGCCCCTTTTTGTGAAGAAAATGCCGCTGCCTTCTAAAGTTTCCCTTTGCAGACATTGATTTGTATTCCCTTTGCACTGATAAAATCAAGACCTATCTGATATTCAAAATCTTCCCCCCATAATGGATTCTGGGTGTGCAGGTGGCCCCCAGAGGAGAGGGCAGGCACCCAGGCTATCCTTCTGAGCAGCAGTGAGCTGTTGTTCCTCTTTCATGTGTGACCATGCCCAGTTTCTGTCTGACACAATAAATAGGTTACACTGCTTTCCATTTTTGCTATAAAGCAGGTTTTGAACACCTTATCAGCTCATACATTTCTGAACATTTCTCATAGTCCTGCAACAGACCTGCAGGAAATGGTGTTGCAAAGTACTCTCAGTGCTGGGCTGAGGAAGCTTTTTCAGCATCCAGGTGAATCACTGGATTCCTGCCTGTATCACAGCAACACGTGAGCTCTGCTGTCTGAAAGCAAGGACAGATGACCATGTGCACAGGTCACACACTTGCGATCACTTTGAACCCTTCGCCTAGAGAGGAAGATGCAGATTAGACTCCACACAACACATGAAGTTGTTCCCACCTCAGCAGAGCAAGTTGGAATAACTAACTTTTTGAATTTGTTGCCAGCAGAGCAAGTTGGAATAACTAACTTTTTGAATTTGTTCCCAGCCCTGTTTCTCATGAGTCTAAAATACGTTTAATTCACAAGGCTGTGTAATTAATGTTAATTTTCCTACCATCCCTTGCATTCAGTGAGTTAAACATCTCCCTATGGCTTTCCCAGGCAATTTCAAATGGCCATTTTAAATACATGTATAAATATACTAGAAAAATCTTTTCTTTCCTCCAAAACCTGGGATTCTATACCAATATGATAATTTCTTGACATCTTGTCCTTTCAACATTTAGTGTGACATAGTGACACCATTTCCATAAGTAAAATTACAGTAAGCTGAGGGGCTGACAACTCACAGCCTGAAAAGTGAGATATTGGAGCCTTGCACTGCTGGGAGGGTGAATAGAGCTGGAGCATGGCAGGGTCAGCCAATACTTGCCCCAGACCTGGACTAACCAGGGGATTAGTCATAGAAATCTGAATGGTTTTAGCTTCAGAAAAACTATTTTTGATACAACTGTTTATTTATTACTTAGCAAAATTTTCCACCCAAAAAGTGGTATTTGTCAGTGAACTTTTTTCAGAACATCTAGTCTTTACTTCTCAAGAAGGTCTTTGTAAGGGGAAGATGTGTGCTGTTCACTGATGAAAGAGAAAAAAATCAGTAATTTCATCTTCTTATAATTTCTTTTTCTTGATAATCCCTTTACATTCCTGGCTTATTTAATCTCATGAACTATTCTTGAAGTCACCAAGAACAGCACCTGGACTATGATTTCCTCTCCTGTGAAGGTGAAAGGATGTGTGTCACCTTTCTTGTCATTCCTGGTGGCTGATGGAATTTTTCAGGGTTTTATCTGACGTAAAGTTAATCTCAGAAACTCATTTTTTCGTATATACACAGACATTTTGCAATGGGATCTGAAAGAGACTGATTTCAACTGGAGTATCACAAATTCTGAAGCATCCTTTTAATGGCCAAATAGCTGACATCTGATTACTGGGGAGGAGCCTGAATAATTCAGCCTGTTCTGTGGGGCGACTGCCATTTTAAGTTATATTGTGCCTCTTTGCTAGTGCAAATTGCTTAACACATCCAACTCTTTTAAGACAGCAAGAAATCAGTTTGACAAGCATTCATTATTCTGAAATCACATATTAAAGAGAGTAAGATTTGCAAAAGTACCACAACTATTAAGGGAGAAGAACTTATATGAGGTATAACCTTACCGTGCAGCGGGTAACAGAAGCATTAATAGGAAAAACCTAAGTGAAAACACTTGACAAAATAAATTAAAGCACAGCTCTCCCCTGAAAAGTGACTAAAAATGGCATCCTAGGGTCCCATGTTTATTATGTGTTACCAAGTCCAGATCAGATTTGCTCAGTGTACAAATAAGGGGTGAAATTCTAGCTGGGTTGAATTCAACTAGAGCTTTGCAGATTACTTCAATGGGGCCAGGATTTCATTTTAGGAAACTTTTTTTTTCCTCTTTGAGCAGTCTGTGGAGACTTGACTTGGAAGATCACAAGACTGGTTGAAATGTGAAACAGAAAAATCCTAAAAAATTTCAAAATTGTTTCCATTTTGTAGGGCTGAAAACAGGCCAGTGTTTCACTTCTGTGTTTTATAGCTGAAGATTTTGCATATGGTGTTTCTAATCAATCTTCTTATCAAGGAGATCACTGACATGTTTATTAGCATTTTTTTCTGCCAGAAACACAGAATTTGGAAAAATGAAAAATCTAAATGATCGTGCTGGCATTGATCTTGATACGCTCGTCAGTAAAAATGTCAACAAAAAAAAGAACCCAAATCATGATGTGAAAAAGTCCACTTTTCTCTAACGATCTTTGTCTTGAGAAAAAGTCAGCTTTTGAAAGAGAGGAAGAGAGAATTATTTTCCCAAAACGCAGACTCGCTGTCCCCACTGGTTTGTGTATGTGGACTGGTTTTAGGGTTGCCTTGGGTGATTTCTCAACCTGCAGCCCACGAAGGCAGATGGCTGCTTGCCCTGAGTGCTTTAAGACGCTGGAGAAGCCTACGGAGAAGCCTATGGAGAAGGACAGCCCACTGTGCTTGCCTGCTCTCTGGCACTGATGGTGCTGTGGGATCGGGCTGGGGAAGGAAGTTTGCTTTGCCATTTCCCGTGCTGTACTCTTTCTGTGGTTAAAAAGAGGCTCCAGACTCCAGAGCTGTCAATCTGGCACTTTTCACTAGCACTTAAAAACAATTTCAAAATCTATTAGAAAAATGAGATCCCAAACCTGCTGTATGTGAACAGACAACAGCAAGAGCCACACCAAGGGCTTTGATTGCAGGAGAGGCTGGCTGGAAAGAGTCGGTGCTGTGCGGATATTGCATTTTACTCTTGATAGCACAGGACCTCGCTGGGCTTCTGTCATGTTTAAGCTGTCTGTTTCCATCAGGGAAAGGTCTTACAAGCACAAAACACATGGGCAGCCTTTCAGCCCTGTTTCAAATTTCTGCAACACAATAAATCCGTTTGTTTTTATTTCTTCTTTCTGTAAACATTTCTCCATCTAACATAGTAACTGCTGTTTATACAGTGCAGTAAAAGTACAGGTCAGAGCACAATAAGATTATAGTCTTACTTCAATATGTCCAATCCACAATAAAATAAAACCTTACAAAATATCCAGAGGAACAGTTTGGGGTTCTCTTCATATTAATGTATGTCGTATGGGAGGGTTGTATTGGGGCATAATATTTTCCACAGCTGTCAGGACTTATTTAAAAGGCAATATCCTTTTTCTGGGATTTTATTTAGGTTCTGTTTATACCATATGTAGGATTGTTAATCCCATGATGTATGACTCAGTGGTGTATGATTACTTGAAGGTAATATGTACAAAATGAGCTAAATATTTTGGGATAGATCCTTGGGATTAAACACACTGGGCTCACAACAGAGGGGCGGTATGATAAGAAGGGGACAGAAAGGCAGCTGCAATCTGCTTTTTTGTCAAGTGCTTGGCCCAAAGGCAGGCAGCATCAAGATGTCAGTCCTGCTGTCAGTCCAGTGCATTCCCCATTCTCTGTGGCCGCTGTGCTCCCTTCCACAGGGAGGCACGGGATGGAGGCTCAGATGCTTTGAAGGTTTTGAATCCTTTTCCACAGCTCTCTGTGTTATACCCCTCTGGGAAGGAAGGTGCATTTATCCCCCTGCCCTGGCTCTGTTCCATTCACAGGGGCATGCCTGAAGAGGCAGAAATCCTAAAAGGCCAGCTACCTCCACTTTCATGGGTGAGTTAAGCATGAAGGTTGATACAGCATTCTGGGGGCTATATGACAAGAAATACAAAACATGTATTATGTCTTCAGGTTTAAACAACATGAAACGTGGGTTCATTTCATGGATGGTGTGAATGTACTGAGATGTGTTTTCTATCAGCTGAGAGTTCTTTGACACAGAAAACAGAGGCATACCTAAATCCACCGAGCTAAACTTGTCCCGAGTGTAACTTAATTGGCCTTATATCAGGAATGTGTTTGGCCCGGTGACTCCACAGGTACTTATTTTTGCCATTTAGTCAGGTTCTTTCCAAATGAATGGAAATGAAAGGACACATTAAAAGCCCATAAAGGAGCTGTACTATTAGGTTGCTAATTTTCTCGTAGTTACTCAGTATGTTTGGTAACCAGCTTGTTTGGTTAGAGAATTTGCAGAGACACCAACTTCAGTTCTCCCAAACTCTGGGTGCCCCTGGAAAGAGATGAAATATGAAGAGATACAGCCTGTTAAGGTGCCAACAGGCCAGAGTTTCATGAGTGTTTAAGTGCCTGGAAAAGCAGACAGACCCTCAAGGGGATTGTTTTATAGTGCCCATATGCCTGACTCCCTCAGGTCATGTGAGGGTGGTTGAGAAGGGAAGGAAGAGTTCAAACATCTGAGTAAGATGCCAAGCCACGAAGATTTAGCAGCTGAGATCCAGGTAAGTGGTTTTTTCCATTTTAATACAAAATATAGTCAGCTTTTAAAGTGTATAAAGCAGTATAAGTCTTTTGAAGGACAGTCCCTGAAAAGGACTACTTAGTTGCTAGATGTATCACCAGGAGGTATCAATGAAATCTCTGAGACCTTGGCTCGTCCCAGCCCTGCAGTTACCTCAAATGATGTTTTTGAGCTCTGGGCACCCCTCTAGCCTTACACACTTCACATCTGCCTGTAACTACCAGGAACAACATTATGGGGATACAAGAGCAGGCTGTAGGCAGCCTTGGCCTTGATGGCTTGCGGCTGTGTCCCTGGGAGGAGGGAAGGCCAGCATTGAACGCAGGTGTGGTGATTCCTGTAGCAAGAAGCAGGTGAGTAGCCCAAGAGATGGGTGTAAAAGGCTGTGCTGCAGGATCACAGCAGCAGCTACTGAGCTGTAGCTGCAGATGCCTGCCTCCACCTGCCTCCACCTGCCTCCACCTGCCTCCACCTGCCTCCCTCCTCTGCTACTGCCTGCCGGTGCCTGCGGATGCCTGCCACCCTGCTCTATGCTGGACTCTTTGGACTCCAACATCTGGTGCCTGTGTTTGCATGTATTGCGGCGATAACTGGCTGAGCCTTAGAAGCTCTTGGAAGCCTCCAGCAGTATAAGCTTCACGGACTGCAATCCACTTGGGGGAAGTGGAAAAGCCGGCCGGCGCGTAATCCCTGGGCGGGGGTGTGCCCAGGAGAGCCGTGAGTAGCCTACGCATGTAAGTCCGGGATTGGACTGCCTTGGGCGACCGTGCCTCTGGGAAGGACGGTGAGCTGCTGTAGCTCTTGCCCAAGCAAGTCTGGGATTGGACTGCTTTATGGGTGACCGTGCCTCTAGGAGGGATGGTGAGCCGCTGTAGCTCTTGCCATGTGTGATTACTGCAAATGGTGCCACATTTTGTACTGCAAACTATGTTGGCCCAGTGTATGTCAACATCTGGAACTGTGTTGGCCTTTGCTGACACAACACTGACACAACATGTACTGTAGTACAGTATTCAAGGTCTGCTACCAAAAAGCACACCAAGAGAGGTGCCCCAGCAATGCAAGACTGCTCAGGAGGCTGGGAGGAGGCTCCAGCCCCAGCCACAGGCAGGCAAGGGACAAAGAGGCAACAGGAAAGCAGGAGGAGAGGAGATGACCCCCATGGCAGAATGGTCCTGCTTTACTTGAGATTTAGGAGGCCACCTGGAGCGATGCTTTGGGTGGGGCTGGAGGGTACAGTTCCCTGCACTGCTGCTTGTCCTTGCTGCTGGGTTGATGCACAGAGCAACATGGGGGCAGAGGGAGAGAGTGCAGCTGGGAAGGGTTCATGGAATACTGGAAGAGCATCTTCATGGGACAGCATGAGACCAGGATACGCAGCTGTGTTACCTCAGCATGAGGGAGTCGGGAAGAATATAGCCTGTTTCAGAGAAAATACATGGGTTTGAGGCACTTTCATCACTTAAAGCCAGATTCAGAAGTATTTATGTATCCCTAGATAGAGATCTGAAACCTGATTAGAGGGAAAGGCTGGAAGGCATTCAGTGTAGCACAGCTGTGGTAGGCTGTATTCGTACACTCCCCAGGTGGAAACTCGTGTTCAAACTTTGCTCTTATCATGGAATCATGTATTAGTTTGGGTTGGGAGGGACCTTTGAGATCAGCTAGTTCCAATCTCCCTGCCATGGGCACGGAGAGTTTTTACTAGACCAGCTTGCTCCAAACCCTGTCCAGCCTGGCCTTGGACACTTCCAGGGATTCGCAACTTCTCTGGACAACCTGTGCCTGTGTCTCACCACCCTCATAGTGAAGAATTTCTTCCTAACATCTGATTTAAATCTACTCTGTTTCAGTTTTCTGCAACAATTAACTCTGTCCGAGAGCAAAGAGGCCATACAGGCAGCCTTGGCACCACAGCTGAGGGCAGGAACTGAGAGGAGACTGGGGAGAACTGTGGGGAGAAGTGGGGAGATGACAAGGACAGTGGGAAGGATGGTGGAAGTACTCCCTAGGCTGAACTGCAGTGATCCAGTTGGTCATTTCACTGCCACCCCACTGCATACACTTACAGGCAGTGTTCCACCAGCAATGCAAACTGCAGCCCTGGCTACAGCTGAGCAAGGACTGCTTTGATGGAAAACAGCTCTTAATGGGATGAGCTGGGTAACTGCATTTTCCTCCAAGCTGTCAGGATGAGACTTATTCAGCAGGGAAATGACTCCTAAGGAGAGTGGCAGAGCTTTTTTCACACAGGATGTTGAACACAGCAAGACGCTACGTGGGATGCTACTGAGGCATCTGGAGGTGAGATCCCAAGCAGCAGACATTGTGCTGGCCACTGGCAAACCAGGGGGCATCTGCCGGCTCCTGACACAACCTCTTCTCCCCTTTCATTCCCAGATGCTACACTGCATTAAAAAAAAAAAAAAAATTAAAGAAGCTAAATGGGGAGCAAAATTACTTGCCTCATGTCACAGTGTTTGCTGGAAAATTACAGGGAGACAATGTGATTCCAGAGAGAGGGGAATAGGCAGTGGAATGCATCCTTCCTGTGCAGGAACAGCAATGAATCCTCACAAAATTGGGACAGTGACTTAAAAATCCGTGTGTTTGATTTGCTTAAAAATGCAGGGCAACTGCTGCCTGCTCTCCTGCTCTTCAACCCCGAATAATGAGCTTGCTTCTAGTTCTAAAGTTTTCTGTGTCACCATGACATCTAAAAATTTACATTTCTTCTTTCAGAGGTTAAGGAATATTGATTGTTTAGGCTTTTTTTTTTCCCCCTACCAACAAAGTGGGGTATTATGCAATATGCTGGATATCATGATATGGGGTAGTTTCTGACATCGTGTCTCCATTAATGTACAGCCACAGTTAGAAAAAAATTGAGAAATCTTATGTACACTTCATAATCTGACAGACCTATCCCATTTATCATTTCTATGGGCCAAATCCTGAAGATATTTATTAGCTATGGGTAAGATTCTTGTTTATTTTTCAGCATAGATAAAAGACCTTGTCTCAGAGCAGGACCTTCTTCTGGATGCTGTACAAGCCTTCCTTTTAGTTCAGGGAAAAGAACATTTACACAGTGTTTTCCAGGCAAACATTGCCTTGCTCTGGCCATGCTCAGAGCAGGCTAAAAGCAAGGGGGTTGTGTTAGCACAGGGTGGTATCTGTGCTAATCTACATTTCAAATAATTAATAGAGCTGCACTAACCATAACTTCTGGTCAAGACAGGTCATAGCAGAGAAAGCTTGTGTTTGTTCAGAGAGAGGTTAAACCACTTCAGAAAATGGACAGAGCAGGCTCAGATATAGACAAGCTCTACAAGTGGCTTGCAGAAGCTGTTAGTTTAAGTTGGTGAAAGATGCAGGATTTTGTGCTGCAATTTAATATTTTTTACACATAGAAGAGGCTGAAGATCTTCTGAAGCCATAAATGCGTCTGGTGAAAACCTTCGATATCAATAGAAGTTTTGTCTAACCTTCCTGTAAGCACTATCTGATGATGAGGGCAAGGCCAGAGCAGTAGCAAGTGTTGTTAACTCTTGTGGTCAGCTCTTTGGAGTTCCCTCACCACCCAAAACACATGGTTTCTACAAAATACCCAACATGTCCTCATGCCCCATATTCCCCTTCCCACTTTACTCTGGAGCTGACTGACCTCTGAAGAGGAACTTGCCTGGAGAGCTGATATTTGGAAGCTGACACTGTGACCATGTTTTAGGCCCAGTCAGAAGATGCAGTTTCCAATTTTCTGCGTTGTGCAGCACAGAAAGAAAATTATCTTCTACACTGGCATTCTTGGGGCAAAGAGGTTCCATGGTATGCCTGGCATCCAAGGGCAGGGGCTTTCCTCTAATTCTCATTACTTGTGACAAGCTCTGGTTGCATGTAAATAACTCCTGCACACAATAATGCTATTATCCAGTAGTGTCTTTTTCTTGCCTTTCAATATCATTGTCAAGTTTACTTACATGGCCCCTTGCTCTTCAGTTAACACCCTTCCAGACATACTATTTTCTTGCTCTATAATTATCTAGCCATTGTAAAGCTGAATTGGCAGACACTATATTGTAATTCTGGCACTTTTAGCCTAATTGGGGATAACCACATCAAAAGAAGATGGTCAGTGACAAATGAGCACTTTTTTCTCTGAAAAATAATAGTTAGCTGCTGCTTCAATCACTTTTTTTGACAGCTCAACATTTTTATATTTTTTGAATATATATTTTTACAAGGAGAAATCTATTACCAATGCACCATACAAGCATGTCCTGTCCATAAATCTTTTTTTTTTTATTATGGTAGAGCTTCACAACTCAAAACAGTATGGGTGACTTTCTGCATTAATTTCAGTAGGCATGTCCAGCGAGACCTATAGCCTCTCCACCTGGTGAAGCAGGACCAAGAACTGCTAGACAGGTTATGGGCCACTAAAGGGGTCATGGAACAGCTTAATGGACAAACCAGAGAAATCACAGACTTTTTCTGGGCTCAAGAGAAACATATGATAGCAGCAATGTGAAAATCCAGGGCTGCTGTCCCTGGGATTAAAGGGGTTTTTTCAAACTTTGAAAAGTATTTAGTCTCATTCATGACATATGGGCCTTGGAAGTCATACAAGTCTTGTGAGATATTAAATATGCAATGCCTTGAGGTGACAAATGTACACTGCTGAACAGAGGGTAACAGGGGCCATGTCCCCTGCCAGATCTGTCCAGGCACACGTGTGGCACCCCAGGGGTGAGCTGTCACCATGCAGCCTGCCCACACCACACTGGCCATTTGGCCTTCCTTCTCTGTGTCTTTCTTATTAATTCCCTTAGCCAATGAGCAAAGCTTTGGTGAGGAGCAGTTTGTTTTGTCGTCCCTTTGTGGGGGTTGATGTGAGCACAGAGCCCAGTGCTGGGACATGCCAGTGCAAACATTTTCCGTGACCTATCCAGCATCCCAGCCAACACAGACCCCCATGGGCTGTCAGAAGAGACTGCAGATCCTCCAGAAACTTCTCATGACACCACAAGGCTCACTGGGATGTGAGGGACCTCCTGTCCCTCCAAAGTCTCCCTTCTCACCTCAGGTCAGCTTAAAATCCCTTTGGTCTGTGGGAACCCAAAGTGCTCTCAACAAAACATTCTTTCATTTCACTCTTGTGTTGCTATCTAGGGCAGTACAAGAATAAAATTACTCAAATCTTTCATAGGCCTTTAATCTAAGTGTTTCAACCTACACATTTGTACCTCTCTTAAATATGTCGCTTATTCCACCTCCAAATTTCTGCATAATCCATCCATCCAATACACCCTATACCAAATATTTTGCCTTGTCATCTCCTTGTAAATAGAGGGTGTCAAATACATGGCCAGCTCATTGGACACAGCTAGGGAAACAGTTCAGTCTTCCCAGTGGAGTAATTAAAGAAATCATCCCAACAACTGGTCAGCTCTAGCCACACACCTAATCAGCCAGGCTGGAAGCAGGAGACTTGTGATACACATGCACTGGAAGGGGAAGGACATGCAGCACATGCAGTCATACATGGAGAATTCATGTTTCTGACACCTGTGTTCTCAAGGATCCGAGAGTGGGACTCAGTCTGAGAAAAGGGGCTCTAAATACAGGAGAGCTGTTAAAAGGCCTGTGATGGACTCTCCAGGTAACTCCTCCAGGGAAGGCAAATCTGTGAGCTCAGTGTGATTGTGTACATTGTGTCCGCAGTTGATAAAATTGCTGTCATACTTTGGGCAGTAACACTCCAGCTGCAGTCACAAGCAAGGAGTCTTGCCCACCCAAACAAGAAGAAAGTTATCCACAAAACTTATTTTGGGCCAGTATTTGTATAGCATTGCTCAAAAACGTACTGCACTGCATTGCATCCCACCACACGCCTGCTACAAACTCTGAGCAAAAAGGATCTGATAACCCAAAGACTGGAGATTCCTCCTTTTCTCATTTTCTTGAAGTTTCTTTTTGACCTGCTTAGATTTGTGCTGCATGTTAAAAACCCCAAATTCTCCAAAACAAAATAGTCTGTTGTGACAATACTCTAACTCAATAACAAGTCTGGAATTTAATTAAAATCTCTTATTTCAGTCCTTCTGTGTACAAGCTAGTAATCCTTGAAATTTTTGTGAACTAAAAGTCTTTTTTGAAGAGCCAGGCAGTTTGGCAGAGGAAAGAATGGAGATGAGTAAACTTGAGAAGTGCATTGGCATCATGGTTCTTGCTGCTTCAGTTCTTGAGCAGGAGACAAGAAAAGGAACTTGACCAATATTGGCAGACAACATTCATTTTTGCTGTGTCCCGTGGTGGCAGTGCAGGAATAGTTTCTTGTCTTTTTTATTTAGTACTAGGATTTTAATGGGCTTTCTTGTTTTTATTCTTCATCTCCATAGGGAAGAATATTTCTTTTCCTTTCCATTTTATTTCCATTTGCCTCACCAAAGGAACTCTTCATAGAAAACAGAGGAAACTACAACAGAACTGTTCATCCTAATGTGTTTTTAGGATGGTTCCACATTTATGGATGAGACATAGCTGTGCTACTGTTATGTGCTTTAATTAAGTCAAAGTGCAAAATCCCACCATACCCAATAGAAACCTTTGGCTTGGAAGTGTGATTGGAGCCATCGAGGGAAACAAGGAATTCAGTGGAACAAGGTAGTCAGTGCACTAATTAGTGTCTAACATCTGCATCAGAAGTCTGAAAAATGTGATTTTGAGCCTGCATCTGAAAGGACATGAACTGTTCTTTCCTTTGTGCTCAGCCACATGTACCTGTCCCTCGCTGTTCACAGCAGGACTCGAGGGAGTAAGGACATCAGATGAGGGAACTGATCTGACTAACCTAAGGAAACCCTAAGGAAAAGGACAGGAAAATCCAATACAACCAGTATGTCTCTAGGATGATGAGGAGGCAACAGCTGGCTGTAACGCTACACCCAGGTATATGGAAAATAACATTTAAAACATCTGATCTATGATTTTTTATGCTGTGCATCAGCAGAATATCCTGTTAGCACAGAATAAATTCACTCCAGAGTTCCCCTGCCTCAGCTCACCAGAAAATTTGTATGTTTAAGTTCTCAAACTGAAACACAAACATGTTTCTTTGAAGAGTGAAGTCTGCTTGGAATTCATAAAAAGTGTTCTTGTATTATGGGTTTTAATATTTATTTGAACTTTCTGAAGAATCAGAAGAAAAGGTTCATTTATCAAATGATTTGGTGCATTTCAGCAGGAGAAAGCTGCTTCCGTAGGGGTGTCTGTCTGCTGCTGTTAGGAGGAGAAAGGCAGCAGGTTTCCAAAGCTTTGCCTCCTTCTACCAGAGCTCTCAATCAGGTCAGTGCACCTTGTTTGCCAAAACAGGCTGCAATGAGATCTCCAAGCTGACATTAATAAAATGGTGTAACAGAAAGAAAAACTATCTGACTTGTGAACTGAAATGAGGCTTCTGATAACTGCAGAACTAAAATACATCCTATTCATCAGTGATGTTCAGATGGGTCACAGTGTAAAATACATTTCAGCATCACTGATCAGACATCTGCCAGAGAAGGGCAAGCAAACCTCATAGGAGAAGACATTTTTCAATCAGTAGGGCTCATAACACTCCCCATGGAAGCTGTTCCATTACAAACAGCTCTGTTTCCTCTGCTGAAGGTATAGTGGAAACATCTCATTTTTATTTAGCTGATCAGACAACCATTTCTTTGCAAAGTGGAGTGTGGTATAAAACATGCAGAATGAGGTCTTTAAGAAGTTATACATTTTCTTGGACAGTTTTTAATTTTAGATCTCTGAGTCTTATTACTGTCCAGTCAGAGCTTGCTAGCACTTTGGGAGTGCCAGCTTCCTTAGTGTTTGAAGTGACAGCTACATGAACTGTGACATTTTAAAAGCATGATGTCTGCTAGGCATGCCTCAAAAGTTGTGTGTGTTTGTTAAGTCCATAAATCTTCATGTCCACTTGTTGCATTACAGTTTTAAATTCAGATTCCAACTTTTGCTTCTTTTTGCCAAAAAAAATGTATATGCCTGTGTTTAATATTTCACTGCAAATTTATTAAAACTGGAAGAACTCATGCAGTGCAATACTCTCAGACAGAGGGGGTGTCTACACTGCAGCCTAGAGGTGTGACTGCAACTTGAGCAGACAGCAGAAATGGCTTTCATCTGGCTTGCTGGGTACTGATAACAGTGCAGCCACGGCAGCTAGAGGGCTGAGGAACCCAGGGAGATCTGTGCACCTTCCCATCATTTCCAAGTGCTCTGAGGCTGCTAGTTTCAGGCTGGGTTGGAGAGTTTTCATGAGCTGCAATCCCCTTTGGGTTTCTACACATGGACAGACAAAAGGATAAGGAGACTGTATTAGAAAAAGATACGTTTCAAAGTACATGAAAAGATAATTTTTATAATAGCCGATGGCTATTATGGCTATCAGATGAACAAGTCTGGAGGTAGGCAAAAAGGTCAGAAACCAAGAATTCTTAGCTGCTTTTCCTTATACCACGGGTCTTCAAGGATATGGACGAGTTCCTCTTGAAGGCTAAAAAATGGCTGGAATAAAAGGTATTAAAAAATCCATGTGAATGTGAACAGAGGAAAGGTCCCTTGAGGTCTGTGAGAACAAAAACAAATGCAACCTCCTGGCCAAGAAGTTCCCAAGCCACAGACATGGAAAATATGTACAGAAAATATCACAGTGTAACACCTGGCCCTAAGCCTCCGCAAGCCACTATCAGAGAGACAGGGCTGTGGCCAGGATGCATTTCTGGTCAAACTCAAAAAGGTCATAGTTTCATTCTTATGAAAAATTTAGAAGACCTGTTTTTTATTTGTGCAGTGGAGAGAAAATACCCGTAAGGAGTTGTCTCAAGGAGTTGTTCCTGGAGTTGTGCTCCTTAAGCAGGCTCAAAAACTGCTTAGAAAATAGAACTGGGACTCATTGTGGTTTGTCCTCTGAAAGTATCAGCACTGGGTTTCACAGTGGTCTAAAGAGCAAACGTGAACTTGGGGTCAGGAGAACACAACCACAGAGCTCATTGTCCCACTGTGTAAATGCAGTGTCCCTACACTGTGAATCCCTGATGCTGTTTTGGGTACCCAGTCTCCAGCAGGATGCATCAGAATTCAAAAGGGAAAGGCAAAAGAATATTGGAGAAAAGTGCATGGAGGGCAGTGAAAGACTATTTGAAACTTTCATACATGGATGCAGTCGGTGGAAAAGGTACTTTGAAAAGAAAATACTTAAGTTTATTAGGGTGGCAAAGATGAGCAGATACAATAGAAGTGTGTAAAGTCACAAATGCTACAGAGGAAGTAGATAGCAAAAACTTAGGTCTCTTGCAAGGTCAAGGAGAAAAGGAAGTCAAACCTATTGCCTATTTGCAGGATACAAAACAACAATTTGCAAGCCTTCCACCTTTCCTCAGCCCTGGTGAGGTGCACCTGGAGTGCTGTGGCCAGTTCTGGGCTCCTCAGTCCAAGAGGGACATGGAGCTCCTGGAACAGGTCCAGCAGAGACCACAAAGATGATGATGGCACAGGAGCACCTCTCTTGTGAGGAAAGGCTGAGAGACTTGGGCCTGTTCAGCCTCGACAAGAGGCAGCTGAGAGGGGGCCTTATCAATGTATATAAATATCTGAAGGGGGCATGTCGAGAGGATGGATCCAGGCTCTGCTCAGTGGTGCTGAGCAATGGGACAGGGGGAAATGGGCAGAAAGTGGTGCACAGGAAAGCTGCAAGGAGGCAAGAAGAAGAAGGTACAAGAAATGATAACTTGTGGGAATGACTGCTCACTCTTGTCCATCCTGTGGGGCTGGGCCAAGCAAGCTCAGAACAACCAAGAGGAGGCACCTTCTCACCCAGAGGGTGAGAAAACATGGGATGACACTGCCTACAGCACGTAGGGAAGGCCAAAATATTAAAAGGATTCAAGAAGGAATAAAAATTTGAGTGTCTATTAAGCCCTGTGGTGGGGACATAACCTGAAGTTCCACAAGGAATCCACAAGATATAAAGTGCCACAATCAGATGGTTTACCACAAAGAATAATTCTTCACTTTCTCCACTGCTTGTGTTCTTTCCTCAGACACCTACAGACCACTACAAAGGTCCATCCTGGGCAGGGCAGCCTTCCAGTCTGATCTGTTCTGATAGTTTTATGCAGTTCGCTCCCTAAATAGACTGGCTTCCTCCATATATATATATATGTTTTCATTTCTAACAAACAACTTGCCAATGAGATGATGTGACAATGAACCAGTCAAATAATGGCAATCTACAAGAGTGACAGATCTGGGATACAATAAGATATTGCTTATTACATCATTTGAACAAGCAGTTATTTTCCAGAGCACAATAAGAACCAGTGTGAGTGCTGCCCTAATAGCTCTAGAGTACATCTGCAATACTGTATGTTTAATAGGAAAGGTGCTTGACAGAGTGGATCGGACCAGTGCTCTGCTGTCTTCATCAGTAGTTATTCCCAGAGAGTTCACAGGAATGTGAGAGACATCCCACAACAGACCACTAGAAAATAATTTATTCATTAGAAAACCATCTCCTTAACTCACTTTGGTTAATGATGTCCTCCCTACTTTGAAGGCTGGAACCTTTTCCACTTTGGACTTCTTATTATTCATATAAATTCCTAACCCTGCAGAGCAGTTGGCCTCAGTAATACTTCCTGGCAGAAAGTTCCACAGGTTAATTATGTGTTAATTATTTCCCATGTTCCCTTTAAAATACCTGCATCCAAGTCAAAGAAAATGCTCACCTCCCTTTGGTTTCAGTAGACTCAGGGGCTCTCAGGCCTTGGCAGCTGGGGGTGGCACTGACAAGGTGGTAAGGAATCCAGCTATACATGCAGTTTACATTAAATGGAGCGTACTCCAGCTGCCCTCATTTTTGATAGAGATCTGAGCGCTGCAGAGATTTAAGGTTCCCCACAGTGATCCATCACGGCTCTAGACGCAAACAGAGCTGCATTCTGGGATGTGCAGCTCCCCGTGGAGCATTTTTCCACGCCAACAAAGAAGTCATTGTGTGTGTGTTTGTGCGCGCGTGTGCACAGCGGATGGGGAGCGGGGAGCCAGCCACAGCCACAGACTCATACCTGCACAAGTATTGAGTAAATTGCTTCTGTCCCATCCTCAAGGTAAATCATTAAATGCTTGCTTGTGTCTGATGTGAGGACGGTGAGCTGGTGCTTTGATTTGTGCCTTCGTGCAGGTCCAGTTTCACACCACACCTATTCTGACCCACTGCCAACCTGAGAGGAACGGCCCAGCTCTCCCTTGCCCGTCCACTGCCAACCATTTCCAATGAGTGCTGGGAACACAGGGCTCTGTGCAGACACATCAGCTCAGCTGAGTAACCTGAGCACCAGGTCAGCAGCTGGTCCTGGTGACGCTACCACGGCTGGTGTGACAGGAGACACAGGCTGGGAGCACACGGCCAGAGGTCTCACAGAAGCTCACAACCAGGGGCAGGGGAGATTGGCATCAGCTCGTGCTTTCCCTGCCTCCAGCAGCCCTGCCTTCTCCCTCCTGTTGATGCTGGTGCTCCTGAAACTATGCAGTAGGTCAGATGAGGAACCTGATCCAGCTTAAAGCTAACATGACCTTAAAACAGAAAAATACCTAAAGACAGGCCGTGATGAGAATTGTTCCCTTGCCCAGCTCAGTGTGCAGGCTGCAAACGCTGCTGCTGGGGCAGCAGGGGCAGGAACACTCTGCTAGGAGGGCAGGAAAGCAAGGTTGGATGTCAATCTACACAGTGATTAGATTACAGGGATTGAAAAATTGTAATCTTTTTCACCTTTTAGTCCTTACATTTGGGAAACTCTAAACATGCTACCGACAGAGCCAGCAGCCTCGGGTTTGCACAGCATGTTGTGCACAGATGCTGGCTCTCAGTGAGGCTGAGTGCTCCCAGCACAGGCTGCACTGATCCCATGTGCCCTCCCCGGCACAGGGGCAGGATGTGAACGGGAACATGAGATCCAGCAGGAGTCCAGATAAGGGGAGCCTTGCAAAGAAAATGAAAACAAGCAGCATAAGAGAGTTCAGGGACATGAAATCAGAGGAGAACGAGGTGAGCGAGAAGCAGATTTGTTTTGCAGGGTATTCAAGCTTTATCACAAGAGCTCTGAAACATCATATGTTCACATGTTCTCTCCCTCTGGGGACAGTACCTGCTCGGACGTGGTGGGAGGTGACATCTGATAGACTGGAACCTCTTGCCCAGGTCTGGGAGACCAGACCAACACAATGGCCCTGCTAGACAGGATGGGCATTTTTTTGCAGACCAGAACACCAAAGCTATTATAGCTGTGCTTAATGTCACCAGAGTTTCAGTCTTATCTTAATGGATAGGAAGACCCTATTTTTAGAATCAGTCAAGAATCTAAGATCAGCTCGAACAACAGTTTCCTCCAGCACCCAGGTTACATTGCTCTGATTCTGAGGAAAGAGAATAAATCCAGAGACCAAAATTTCAAAATAGAAACACATGAACATATTTTAGGGTATAATTTTCACAGGTCATGGAGTGCTTGATGGATGTGCCTGAATGTGTGCTAGCATCAGAACTGCTGGCTCCAGATCCAGTAGCCATTTCCTTCCATATTTCCAGATGCAGAATATTTTTTCCATAGCCTTAGTGATACATTAAGGATGGCAGCACAGGGACAAGGACCGCTGGCTCTGCACCTACTGGAGCTTTCCTAGGGAAAGATGCAATGACAAATTTACCCAGCCTTAAAGACAAAATCTGAAAACCCGGCCTTCATTCTTTCCCTCTGTAAATGTTGGGTTTTCCTAGCAAGCCAAAAATTACGGCACCTAAATACTTGGGAGAGAACAGTCATCAAGAACAGTATAAGCACTTCTGCCACACCTTGGCATTAGCAGTGATTGCACTGTTTTCTTTAGAAGCTCCTGAGTGACAGGAAAGTGGATATAAAAAAGAAGAAATAGTTAGAAATTGTACAATATTCAAGCAGACTGTAATAATGTTAAATACCCTTTTAAAGCCCCTAAACTCCTTTAAAAACAACAAAAAAGGGACTGATTTACAACCTGCTTCACAGCTGAAGGGTGGAGTCCAGTAGGAATATTTGCCTTTGGATATGCTAGTAAAATAACAAACCTATGTTAATCCAGTCTTGAACATAACTGCCAACATTTTGAGTGTATCCGTCTGTTAACAGTATAGCAGTTAAAACAGTCAAAACAGACTTTATTTTAAAAAGGAATAAAAAGATGAAGGCACCACTAAGACAGAAGTCAGCTACTCATTATAATACTTTTTGCAGCAGTGCTTCACTTCAGAAGCTGGAGAGCTGGTGGTTTTCTCTGCTTTGTCATGAGATGTTTGACATGCAAGACATAGAGGAACAAGTCATGTACACACCCACTTATGGTGTGTGTGTATATATGTGTATATATACAGATATATTTGTGCTAAAGATTGAATTAGTAAACTTTTTTACCTGGGGAAGAAGCATGAGTTATAGACACAAGTTCCAACACACAGAAAAATCATATTTTGATCATGGTTCATGAGCACCATGGTGGAATAAGGTCCTGCCAGAGGAAAGTGACTGTGAGAGATGGAACAGCTCAGCGACGTCTCTGCAAAACTCAGCTGATCAGCTCGTGGTGCTAACAGGCTTGCTCAAAATTGCTAACAGATTGACAATTATTCACACCACACAGACTATTACAGGGAATTAGCTGAGATGTCTCTTATGGAAACCATTACAGAGCAAACCACTGGGCCCTATCTTCTCTGCATAAATTAACAGAGCTTGACTGAGTCAGCAGAGGTTCCCTTTTTAACATGAGCAAAGAATGTGGCCCCCCTGCTTCCAGCCCTCAAAACGTGCCAAAACTGTCACCTATAAGGTCTGAGTGATCAAGGTTTGCTCTTTGCCTCCCAAACGATTCTTTCGCCAATTCCCTCAACATAGGTAAAGCAAAATAAATCGAAATATTCCAACCCATACTTGAATGAAAATTAAATAATAAAAAAGACAGACTTACAGCAAGAGAACAGGTTGTGCTTGCTTCTTGGTACCAAACTCTTCCTCAGTGAGAAGTTTGACTTTTGTCTACTTGGCAGGTAGTTGCAGACAACGTGGTGGAGACACAAACCTGCCCCAGCACCTCTACCTGGCAGATGACACATGACAGGACGGAAACACCTTTCTGTGATGTGCTGGGATCTTGAAGAACCACACTGCTTATTGCCCTCACCATTGCCAGTAGTTTGTGACTAACTAATAGCATTAAAAGATGTCAATAACAGCTTTTTACTGTGGAAGTTACTCTAAAAATGAGTGAAGAAACTTTCCCTTCACCACATAACTTCAAACACAAAAAGCAGAAGTCTAACGGCATAAGCATGGGCAACTCTAAAATAAAATAATTTTTTATAACAAACAGCTGACCTACACATCTGTCCCAAAAAGTACTTGTTGGGCATCCTCATTGTCCATGGCAAAATAGTAATATTTTGGGTTGAAGACAAGCGCTATCACCACGCTTTTGTTTTTCTTCATTGTACAGAAAAGCAGCCCTCCACCTCGGCACCATTCTCCAGTTAGCTTTCTTCTGGTACGTCCACATTAAACTCAGGATGACACTGACACCCCAACTATTTCTGTCAGTCAGCTCCAAAATGACAGCTCTCATTTTAATGACAAAAATTTATAATTACGTGATAATTATCTGTGACTTGGGCTTCTGGATATTAGCCTCATGTAAAGCAAAAGAAAATGCTGGTGAGCTCCTGAGTACACTGAAGCCAATGGGGTGATGGATCAATGGACTGAGGCTAACAGTAGGAGGTTCAAGGCCAATTGCTGCATTTGGTCACAACAACCCAAAGTAACACGACAGGCTGGGGCAGAGTGGCTGGAAAGCTGCCTGGTGGAAAAGGACCTGGGGGAGCCATTTGACAGCAGCTGAACCTGAGCCAGCTGTGCCCAGGTGGCCAAGAAGGCCAATGGCATCCTGGCATTCTGTGTCAGCAATAGTGTGGCCAGCAGGACCAGGGCAGGAATTGTCCCCCTCTACTTGGCACTGGTGAGGCCGCACCTTGAATCCTGTGTTCAGTTCTGGAGCCCTCATGACAAAAATGACATTGAGGTGCTGGAGCGTGTCCAGAGAAGGGAAACAGAGGTGGGGAAGGGTCTGGAGCACAAGTCCTGTGAGGAGCAGCTGAGGGAGCTGGGGGTGTTTAGTCTGAAGCAAAGGAGGCTCAGGAAGGACCTTATCACTTTCTACAACTACATGAAAAGAGCTTCTAGCCAGGTGGGGATTGGTGTCTTCTCCCAGGCAACAAGTGATAGGACAAGAGGACATAGTCTCAAGCTGTGCCATGGGAGGTTTAGATATCAGGAAGAATTTGTTCTCTGAAGGAGTTGTGTATTAGGCTGCCCAGGGAAGTGGTGGAATCACCACCCCTGGAGGTGTTCAAGAAATGACTGGACATGCCACTTAGTGCTGTGGTCTAGTTGACAAGGAGGTGATCAGTCCAAGACTGAACTTGATGATCTTGGAGGTCTTTTCCAACCTAAATCATTTTGGGATTCCGCGATTCTGAGACTTTCACCACCAGTATCAAAGGATCAGGATATCAGTCCATACTCTAGCTCAGTTTATAAATTTGGCTGGGCAAATTACTTACCAAAACATTTAACAATTTATTGCTTTTGGGAGAAGTACTTATTTTCCCCTGCCTTTTTTTCTCCTCTGATAGAACACTCAGAACTTTATAAACCATAATTAGCAAGTTTTGAAAGCACTTAGAGGTCTTGAGATAACAGCATGCTACAGGTACACGGTGTATTTATACTTAACACTTCAGGCCAGTGGTCCTCAACCTAAAAGCTGCAAAGCCATAGCTTACAGAGTTGGGTTGAAAGTTCATTGGAAGTTAAAACAGCTCACAAGTAGAAACTGTGACATGAACCTAGAAATGGTATTGGGAGTGAGGTCACGAACCTGGTGGTGAAACCAGAAGAAAGGTGCATCAGTTTTGCTAGTTCCAGAAGAGCTTAAAATAGCAGGCTTTGTGCTGATAAATATGTTTCCACTCAAGGCTGCAATGCAAAGTCCCACAGACGTGCTTTTCTGTTGAGCTCTCCCTCAAGAACAACAACAGAAAGTTCTGCCTACGCCAGTGATCTACTCAATTAGATTTTACTTCAATATGTGTTAAGAGATTGGAACAAGATTTTAAACAAATGTTTACCCCCAAAAAGAGCCTTAACAGACTCAAACCTATATTTCCCATGTGTATACATCATCTGAATAATAATAATAAAAAGTCTCTGGGACATACTGTGAATATCAGTTTGGCTACCAGCTTTACTGCATGGAAAACTTCCCAGCAGGTGGTTGTAATCCTTCCAGAAAGGAGCAGGGCTGGATCAGCAGCGCCTTGGGGTGTTAGGTGCCCATCTCTTATTGGATTTACACTGTGAGAATCTAAGCACAAAACCATTGCTTCTTGTGTTCTTCATTAAAAAGCTGACATTTTGGTTAATGAAGCCATGTCTAATCTAAGCACTTGGCTTGCATTTGGTTTATCAATAGTAAACAACTGTTGTCTTCAGCTTTTACAAAGCTTACTGGTTTTTCCTGGGCATTGGACTCTCTCTTTGTCCTAAAAGTATATTTCATTTTTCAGGAACATTATGTCCTGGAAAACATTTTTCATACAGCAATAATAAATAAATAAAGAAATCCCCCTCCAAAGGGTTTTCATTTGTCACATATAATTTATGCCCATGTAAGATTCATTCCTTAAAATAAATACTGAAACCTCAGAGAAAGCCCTTGTTCAGGTCTGCAAAGGGAAAAAGTGCCGTGTAAATGGGAGTGGCGGCTCAGCGCAGCCTGAGCCCCTCTGGTACCCTCAGAGAGCAGAGCAGCAGACCGGGGTTTTTACTGGCCTCTGTTGTGTCTGTTGAACTGTTGCTCCGTCTTTAGTGAAATCTCAAGCAACAGAAATCCTCTATTAAAACCACCTGCACAGCTTTGTCAGCCGAGCTCCGTGCTGTCAAATGACTTAGCTTCTTAAGCCAATACAAGTCATTAAGAAGAAGGTGAATTAGAGATTTAGACGTTGCCGATAGTAACTATCTCTGATCAATTGATATCTTCCTCTGATAAAGCGGCGCTCCCCGGCCGACCCCCTCCTCTGCCTCATCCGTGCAGACCCCGACCACTGGATCTAATTACGGGTGAGGAACACCAGGCCCTCGTCAGCGCTGAAAGGCCATCAGTAGGCCTATCCATTAATAACTCTCCTGTGCGCTGTACATTGTAATTGTCAGACTGCAATTTACAGTAATCCTCCAATGCAAAAACTTAAATAGCTGCAGCTGATTTGAAATTCATACAACCAGTTGAAAGAGAGAAAAACAAGATGCACGGGTTAAAAGGCCAAATTGTGCAAGTGTGTGCGCTGAGTGACAGACATTTTAGTACTAGCCTGGGACCATATTTTAAAAGGTCACTGAAAACTTTTGGCTTGGGCCCTCTGACAAACAATGAACTTTCCATATATTTATTTGCCATCTCTTTGTTTTTACAGCAAGCAGAATAAATGAGTTAAATGACGTTGTGCGGGTCTGCACATTGTCAGCACAGGTTATAAGTCATTATTAAACTCCATCAAATCAGACCAAACCCGGTCTAGGCAATGAGACTAAAAGTTATTTGCATTCCTTCTGTCATAAAAAATCATATCCCCTTACCCAAGACTTTCGTTTCTTTATTAAATGCAGCCACAAGAGTATTTCAGGTCTGGCAATGTGAGCTCAGGAAAACCTACTCTGTATAACTCAGTGTAACAGCTTAGAACCGATTCCACTAAAATGTCCCAGTTGAGTGTATCTGGGCACTCAATCAAGACACACATATTACTTTTAAATAAGATTAGCCTTTATATTTTGCTGCTTAAGTTAAAACTTTTCATGTCATTCTCTCATTTTATGTAAACTCCAACATAATTCTGTTTTAGAGAATACTTCAAACAAATTAAAATCCTCAACTTGAATGTGTCTAGCAAAACTCGCCTAATGGCATAGCAAGCTGTTTGGTGACACTAAAACACTTTTAAATAAGATGAATTTTCCCTGCGTTGCCCTGGCTTTGTAATTACTGCTGCTGAACAGCAGACGCCTTTGGTTACAATGGCAAAAGCAGCGGCTTGCGCTCTGAAACTTATTTGACAAATAACTTACAAGTGACCTGCAACATCTGTTTAAAAAATTGTCCTTTCGTATCTGCCTCAAGTCGAGTTCAGCATCAATTATGAAATGCAAACATATCATCTGGGGCCAAGGGCAGCTTTTACACATACACTAGGCACAGTGCGGGGAGGGGGCAGGCTGCAGGCACCTTCCTTGTGCCAGTCAAGGGGAAAGAAAATGTTTAAGTAAGACTCCATCTGAGCTACCAGCTTGTAGTGTCACGCTAGTGAGATCCAGTGACACTCAGTGATGGGCGTGATACCAGCGGTGCTCAGCTCCTTGGTGCTCAGGAAGGCATGAGCCACGGTGGGATGGGACTTGGAGAGGTGGAGAGAGATGACCAGGACTTTCAGCCACCCTGGACATCAGCTGGAGCAGTGGGACACAGAACCTCTGAAACCCAGCCACGAGCTTCGCTCATCTGGAAGGTGCCAGCAATGGCTACGGAGGTGTGTAAGTCACGTCAACCCCTCTGGAGCTGAAAACACCTACTTAGCAAGCAAAGGACTCCATACTCCAAAGAAAACCAAGAAAAGGATTTCATAAAACTAATGACAGCCTGGTTTACACTCACAAAATCCTACAGCGATGGAGACGATGCTCTTCAGTCTCTAAAGCTCTCCTCAATCCTACCTCTCAATAGTTCACTACTGTGCTGCTTGGCATAATATCAGCTCAGGCTGAGATTTAGCTCATGGTACAAAAGCAGATGGAAGAGTGAAATACAGCACTTCTCTCTTCTTCAGAGATGGGAAAAATTTTTTCAAGGTCTTATAAGTCTTTTTATGTGGAAGACAGTAGGAAATAAAAATAAGAAATTCTGACTGTATGTAATCCTGAATTACATTATTTTGGATCTGATTTAAAAGCTATACAACAAGGTTTGATTCAAATAACATGTGCAGTACAGATATCCCTTCACATCAATAAATATAAATAGTTTAACTATTGAATATAAACTTTTAGAGAACTATTTCATTATTGCAATCAAAATAGTCTGCTTCTAACTTATGTGGAAGCACATGTAAAATACAGGTTGAACAATACTGAAAATATTGATTTCTGCAGCTTTAAAAGATACTTGCTTGTAAGAGATCAAAGGCAGATCTAAAAGTTTACTTGCGCAGGTCTCTTTTTCTCTCTGCTGCTTTTTTCATTTACTTTCTTATACATGAACTTAGTCAGCAACCAAGCTCAACCATCAAGTGATAACATTTCTGCAACTAATTGTAGCATATTGGAATCTAGTAAGGAATATTATTAAACTGTCCTATAACTCACGTTTTGTGTGAAAAACTGGGACTTGAAAAACACCTGCCCAAACAATTCATAAACACACAGCACAGCAAATACCTATGGTAATTCACTGGATTTACAACCGTCATATTACATTAAACATACAGTATCAAAATTTATCACCTATTACACAGATTCCTGTTTTAATAATATCTTGTTCTTGTACAATTGCACCTTCTCTCCCAAAGGGTCCCAAAGCACTTTAAAATCATACATACAGGAATTGCTTCATTCACTGTGGAAATGCAGCTGCCTCTGGGGTGGAGTGGGGGTTTGGGGAGCAGAGGAATTGTGCACAGCCATTATAAACACTGCCAGTCAAGAGAGATCGTTGGGGACGGGGAGGGGAAAAATTATACCCAAGTCTCAGGAGCACTGTATAAAAAGCATGATCACAGTTGCAGGTGAGGGAGGTGCACAGGCAGCTGTGGCAGAACTTAGCACAGTTCGGGACATTCTTGCCCTAACCATCACTGCTAAGCAGTGCTACCATCACTGTAGGGCCAGCCCGCAGCCTTCAGCTCCAACCCTCAGGCAGTGGGTCATGGAAAGGGATGAGCCTCCCCTTGGTGCAGCTCTGGCTGGTGAGGGAGTTGAGCTGAAGGCTCATTGCACTGCCCAGATTACCCAGAGATAACCCCCGCTGTGTTTCCAGGAAACCACAGGAAAATGGGAGTCCACTGATGGATATCTCTGTGGTGAGCAACTGGGTGAAATTGTACAAAAATAATGCAATATTAGATCAGGAAATGCATGGATTTTTGCTAGGCCATTTCCCCAGTTAGAACTTGGCTGTCAAAGACTGCTGTTACCTACACCACTGATAAATGTTTGTGCTCCTCAGTTGGCTCCAACTGCAGCTTCATCTCCTTCATACTTGCCATAATTGCCAAAGTAGTCTCCTGTGCCTTCATGTCCACCCCAAATCTCTTCAGCCTGGTCTCATTCAGGACTTTCTCTGATCCTCTTTGATCAAGGCAAGGAATCAACTTCTGAATTACTAGATTTAACTTTACAAGGAAATCAAGTGAGAAGCTTAAAACTGGCTCCTGAAAAGCACTATCAATGGATTTACTCCTGCCTACTAGACTACTCTGGTTCTGCCTGTTTCCACCACTGCCCAGCTCTCCCCCACGATGCTCACCCCTTTCTGGGGGCGTTATTTATGTGCTGGGTTGCCCAGGTCTGTTTCCTTTCCTCTGTATATTTGAAGTGTCTCTGAATCTTAGCATTTCTTCCAACATATTTTCAGTCTACAGCTTTCTCTATTTGTTGATACATTTCAGGTGTTTATGCAGGTACCCCATCACTCCTTGCCTCAGTTGCTGTAGTTTCTGGAATTTCCTGACACACATCAACACACCATATCCTATAGAAAAAGCAGCTGCTATATATCTAGCATAGACCATGTACTCATATCCAGTTTAGTTCCTACAGCCTATGTGCCATAAGGCTCTGCTGCGATTTATTTAGCTGCTGCATTAAGTAACCCTTCACCTTAGCTAACCTGCCAATAAACCAACATCACTTTACAAGAAACCTTCCACAGAGGTTGCTGTATGGTTATTTTGCTAAACTCAATGGCTTGCAATTAAATGTTAAGTAAAATAAGGGTCTCCCTCTCAATGTGCATGCACAAGGATGTGTGTTTGATTCAGCCCTGCAAAGTGGATGGGGAAGGTCTCACTTGACTTTCTCTGCCCTCCTGTACCTGCTGAGAAGAGTGGCATTCTCTGGGAATTCAGCCCTCCGTGGCAGGCAGTACTCAGTGCTCCACACAGGAACCCTTCTAGCTGACAGATTCCACAGAAAGAGCAACTTTTTGAACCCCAACAAAGGCATTTGGTCCAACAGAAAATGGTTAGCAAATCTTTCATAGATCCCTTCCCACCTCCACCACCAGCAATTTCAACACCGTTGTTGAGGCTGAGTCTCAGGAACTTTTGCCCTTCTTCTGCGTGAGGCTTTTGCTGGCACAGCCCTGCACAGCAGCCAGTTGGCCAGACAGGGAGCACAGCTGCCTATGCCATGCTTGTTTATATAATGAGATCTCTTTTGCCTAGAGTGCATGTCCTATGTAAAGCTGGGAAAAAGGTGATGAGTGTTGCTGGCAGGAATATAATGCCCTGCTATTCCAGCTAGAATCACCCTGAAAGCAATAATTTCTTAACTTGAAATTGGTGCTGCAAAATAGCATTAATTGCTATAGTTGTGTGAGAATAGGGCAGATCTTAGGACAGGCAGAGAAGTTGTGGATGCCCAGTCCCTGTATGTGTTGAAGGCCAGCCTGGATGGGGCTTTGAGCAACCTGGTCTGGTGGAAGGTGTCCCTGACCATCGTGGGGCAGGGTGGAACTACACTTAAGATGCCTCTCATTCCAAATCATTCTATGACTCTCTAATCTTAACTATCAAGCTCCTGAGGCTCTACTGAATTCAGCAAGGGTTTCATTCAGACACCTGGGTCTTGTCTAAAGTCAGGCAGTGACTGGAGAATGAATAGACAAAAGTAAAAATAACTGATTTATAAGAACATAGAAGCAGATGTCTGTGCTTAACGAGATGTGTTTGCTGCTTTTTTACTGATGATGGTAGTGAGACAGGCAACACTTACAAACATAGTGCTGCTCTTCTCTCCATGTTGCTGTATAGATGAGAAACTAAGCAAAGTTAAAAGCCTTACCCTAAAAGTGATGTGTAACACTCAAGTACTTCTGTGACAATTGCTTTTTTAAAGGAATATATAGTTGAGGACTGGACTGGTGATCCTGCAGTCTCCTCATGGAACTCAGTGCTTCCGTTAGGTAAGTCTGCAACTTGGCACCAGTTTATTACAAATGCTGGAACAGCTGCAGCAGTTCATCTTCCCTGCTTCAGGCCAAGTGGCAGTAAAGAAGAGAGGATCATCCTCACCTTGGCAAGAGATGAGAGTGACCCTGGAATAATGAGTGATTCCCTGGCCATGCTGCAGCCTGATGAAATCTTCTTTTCTCCTTGTTCCATCACTTCCCCTGGAAGAACATTTCCGGCTTCAGGCTACTGTGTGAGATCCATGTCATCAGCTTAGTGCCATCCCAAGGTTAGGGAGGAAGGGGCCTCTTTCTCATTCAACTCACCTCATTTCTGAAGGATGATCTCAGGGCAGGAAAACCAAAGAGTGCCTCACAGCTCCACTGACAGCAGAGAAATGGGTGGGAGTTAGCCCCAATGCTGTCTGCAGAGGGCACACCTGAAGCAGAATCACATCATTGAGTTGTTTAGGGTAGGAAAGACCTCTTAAGATCATCGAGTCCAACCATTAACATAGCACCACTGTGTTCATCACCAAACCATGTCCCCAAGTGCCACATCCACCTGCCTTTTGAACACTTCCAGGGATGGTAATTCTACCACTTCCCTGAGCAGCCTGTCCCAGTGCCTGACCATTCTTTCAGTAAAGAAATTTTTCTTAATATCCAACAACTTGCCCAACTCAAGGCCATATCCTCTAGTCCTGTCGTTTGTTACTTGGGAGAAGAGACCAGGTTATCTCAGAAGTAGGCAGCTAATGAATGTGCCACATTTCATTTAAAAGCCTGAAAAAAATAGAAGCAGAACCGCAGAGGCTGCCTTTGCACGTCACTGTGTTTCTCACCTTCTGCTTGACATCTGGAATTTACACTTATCATGTCTGAAGAACTTAACACTTAAGTTCAAATGCACCCAAGTTACAGAGCCCAAGTGGAGGTCTTCCCAGTGACTTCAGTGAGAGCCAGACAGGAACTCAGAACTACAGGAAATTTTCAAGCTAACAGAAGAAAATTACTTCAATTTAAAAGCTAGCATGAGACTTCCAATAAAATACACATAAAAAGTAATGTTAAAAATACCGTATGAGCCAGGTAAGTGGAGATGGTTAAGCAGCAAAGTAAATGATACTGTTTCCATAAAACTGGGAAGGTTCTTGGTTATTTTGCTCACCAAAATGAAATTATTGTTCACATTCTACAATAAGGAAAGACCTAATCACAGCTATGAGGAAAATAAAACCTTCTTACATGTCAGTACTGCCTGTGTCCACTGACATGGAAATTTCCTCTAAGGAACATATCCTGCACCTGGACTCTAGCAGCAGTGTTAAGGGAAGCCCATACGAGCACCAAACCTGCTCCTCTGAGTTTCTGGATTTGAAGTTATGATTAGCTATGTTACTACGTCTTTTCAGGACAAGCATTGTCCAAAACTTATTCCCCTCAATTTTCAAACTCCTTTTATTGTATGATTTTACTTGAGAGTAATAACAGCTAACCACACACACCCTAGTTCAACTGGTGCAACTATGAAACATATTTTTTGTTGTAATAAGGAGATGAGAAACCAGTACCTGTAGACTCTTCCTCAGATAGACAGGGGTATTCTCTCTTCAATTCCCATAGGGTGAGCACTGAGGATTATCAGAAGGACAAATAGTAGAGCTTTAAACTAGCACCTAAGGGGGAAAGGAGCAAAATCAGGCTCACCAGTGATGAGTGATGGGATGGTGTTCCAGAACTTGAGGAAATGTGCACTAATGGGATCCCTCAATCTGCTTCACCAGGTGTTGGCTAAAATGCACCACACCTGACATGTTTCTACACTAATGCATGCACCATGACGAGCAAACAAGAGGAGCTCAAGGCTGTGGCCCAGCCCCAGATATTTGACATCACTGAGGTAAGTGAAAACTGGTGCGATGAGTCCTGTGACTGGAATGCCCTGTTGGAGGGTTCCAGGCTCTTCAGGAGGGACAAGCAGGGCAGAAGAGGCAGGGGGGGTGGCAATGTAGGTAATAGAAGCGGTATAATGTATGGAGATCACACTTGGCAATAGCACAGTTGAGAGCCTCTGGGTAAGAATCAAGAAGCAAACAAATAATGTGGATGTCATTGTGGGAGTCTGCTACGGACCTCCGAGCCAGGACAATGGTGACGACAAATTATTCTTTGAGGAACAAAGGGTCACTTCCAAGTTAACTGCCCTTGTCCTTACAGGGGATGTCAACTTGCCAGAAATCAATTGGGAGCATCACACAGCTGGTACAAGCCAGGCCAGAAGATTCCTAAAAAACCTGGATGACAACTTTATGAAAGAGATCCTAAGGGAGCTGACTCAGAAAGACGCTCTCCTTGATTTGCTGCTTGTCAGCAGAACGGATCTCGTAAGCCAAGCGCAGACTGGTGACCACAAAGTGATCAAATTTAAAATCTCTGGTGACAGAAGAAGTGCCAGCAAAACCTCAACTATGGACATGAGGAGAGCAGACTTCAGGATGCTCAAGGAATTAGTAAGTAACATCCCCTGAGCTGGCAGACTATGACTGTGAGAATGATCAAACACCAATCAACGCTGAACTTGTGTGGGATCTGCTGCTCCAGCTGTCTCCCTATAAATCAAAGGGGCCTGACGGGATTCACCTAAGAGTCCTCAAGGAGCTGGCTTATGTCATCACAAAACCTCTCTTTGATAGTTTTTGAGCAGTCTTGGAAATCTGGAGAACTCTCAGCTGACTGGAAGCTGGTGAACATTGTCCTGATTTTCAAGAAGGGCAAGGAGGACCCTGGAAACTACAGGCCTGTCAGCGTCACTTCAGGCCTGGTAAAGTTATGCAGATTACTCAGGGAGGCATTGAAAAACACCTCAAATACAACTCAGCCATTGGTCACAGCTTCATGAAAGTCCAGCTTATCAAACCTGATCTCCTCTTACGGCAAGGTAACCCACCTAGCTGATAGAGGAAAGGCAGTAGATGTAATTGTTTTGGATTTCATAAAGCTTTTGATACTGTCTCTCACAGTATCCTCCCGGTCGAAATGTCCAGCACACAGCTGGATAAACACATCGTGGCATGGGTGAGCAACTGGCTCACAGGTTGGGCACAAAGGGTTACAGTGAATGGGGTGACATCAGACTGGGGACCTGTCACTAGTGGGGTTCCACAGGGCTCCAGTGTCAGCCCTGTGCTCTTCAACATCTTCATAAATGACTTGGATGCAGGACTAGAACGGATACTAAGCAAGTTTGCAGACCAAAAATGTGGCCACCTACCTTTGAAGCAGAACCTCTACTGATTTTACACCTCGACTTTCTGGAGAACTCAGTCTGTTTCACAGGGCTACCAAGCAAAGGATGGACCACTTTTTCTCAAGCTGTGGCAGCCATACCTCACCTCATTTTGCCACAATTAACAGGATATAATGGCATCTTCAACTAGTTTTATTATTTTCAGACCAATCTTCCTGCAGAAAATTTGGGGAAAGAAAGCTTTCTAATTTGACTCACTTGCTAGAACTGGGGAGGTGGGGCTGTGTTATCCTTACTAGCCTACACACTGGAGCTTAACAGTCCACTCCTCCAAATCCCAGAAAAAGCTATCACCACGCCTATCAGCAGTAAAGCAGGCTTTTCTCTGTAACTTAAGGCAAAATGTGTAGTAAAAATTGCCCACTGCAGCTGCCAAACAAGTGACTGCTGCACTGTGAAGTTTTCAGAAAGGAAGACTCCTGATCTTTGTCTGGCAGGTCTGACTTGCCTCCATAAAAGATACATGACACTACTGTGCCAGTCAGAGCACTCTACAAGCACACGTTCAATATTCAGGATATGCAAAATACTAACAGAAAACAAACAGAAAAATGATTAAATTGATGTTATTAATGCTGAGACCACTAGCTCATATTAATGTATTATTCTTAAAACATGTGCCAGTCATGCAAACCTGTGTTCCAGAACCCTTGTGCTCTGGGGCTTCCCACTCCAACAGACATTTTGCAGGTATAATGGTCAACACAGAGATCAAATTGTACCACATACACCATCATTTTTAACCTGAGTGTCCCTTAAGAGTCTTCACATAGCTATGAAGACAGTTCATTCATCAGAGGAAGAAGACAAGCAGACTTGTCTTTAAACAAGGTCAAGAAATATTGTTTTCACAAATGTTTTCACAATTTTTTTTAAATTTAGACTGAACAGCAATTTTTTTTGTAAACTCTAGAAGATTTATGAAGAAATTAACAGGAATTTAAAAAAAAAAGAAAAACGACAATACAAGGTGAACAGACCATAACTTTATTGGAGATATACTCAGCTACAATTATTACAAAAAACTATTAAAGGTAATTGTGATCCATAAGGTGCAGATTGCAAACTTCTGCAGCATGATTACAGTATGAATGAATTACATTTTATGTCCCTTAAAGACAGCTGCAGCATGTGATGGTAAATATTTTATTGTCCATCAAATTATATTTGTTATTCTTTCTACTTGATTTTAACCATCTTTTCAGTCGCACTATTTACAATAAAAATGCCTGCAATTTCCAATTATTGTTCACAAACATTTTTCTCCCCAACTTGCTGCTGCAGTAAATTCTGAGTGCATCTACAAAGCAATTAAAGTAGTCTGTGGTTGCCATTCAAATAAAAGAGGGAAAACCCCAAGGACTTTATTGGATGAAATTTATTTTAAAGAAATGTAGTTAGCTTTGATAGAAGTTAACTGCTAGTGGAGTATACTACAATGACCTCTAGATATTTGCTAACATAATTCATATTGAGTTACAGCTGATATTTAGATTACATTTGATGGTCGTGAACTGTAGTGTTTAAAGTTTAAAATCTAATATGAAAGTCAAGAAATTAACTTCTTGAATATTAGAGCAATTGAAAAAGGATCAATGTCAGTAATTAAACACCAAAAATCAAAATGCTTCTTGCTTCACTCATGTAAAAAATATAGAGATTTCCATGAGAATATGTTCATGGGGAACCCCATCCAAAACAAACCCAGAATACTGTCGGAGTCAAGTGCAGTATCACAGCAGACCACGATGCTATTTGTCATTTTCAGATTGCGTGTGCTGCTGTGACTGGAATACAAAGAATTCATTTTCTGTACAGATAAATGCATAGAATGTGTAGCATATGTTATGTCATATGCAGTAACATAAACCCCCCACATTTTCCAGTTGATGGTTCTGTATTTGCTCACAAGGAGGAAAAATGAAACTCTGCAACATACATACAAGCACAAGATCTTCAGGTATGTAAATGAATGCAGTTCCATTACTAAAATGATACTACATCAATTTGCAGTAGCTGAGGATCCAGCACCTCATTCCCTGGGCCACCACTATATTCCTCCCCAGCACTGAAACTGGTTCTTGTTCAAGTTGTGTACTTGGCAGTTGCAACATACTATTGTGTAATGAGACCTAAAAATAGTAGGCTTTTTTTTTTGTATGGACTTTAGCAGCATCAAGCTGAACAAACACTTCAAAAGTCACTACTGTGCATATTCAGACTGAACAGAGATTTAGTTAAGGTTGACCAAATTACTAGGGGCTGTCTTCTTCCAAAAACTACATTATATGTGTAAAATGTTGGTTTGTTCAGAGATAACTACTGGAGTGTCAGTCAGAGGTCATTCTAATTTTAATTACTTCACGTAACAGTAAAATGATGTAGTAGAAAAATAATAGCTTTAAAATACAATCAAGAGTTGTTACACATCTTTGTTGTATTTTTCCACATACAGTAAAAATGCCACAGACGTTACAAATGACCTATTTAAGTTGTGCAAGTAAATGACACATTGCAGGCATTAAAAACTATCTTTTTCAAAGTCATAAATCAGAACAGCAGCAAGGCCAAACCACATTTTTCCTCTCTGTTAAGCATTTTTTCCTTGAAATGAGGTAAAGCATGGTACCAAGTGCAATGCTTATTTGTGCTACATGAACAGAACAGCGCAAAAAAGAAGCCATAAAAATAAAAACGCAGCATAGTTAGGAGGACTGTTTAAAGTACAGTATAACAGGACTTAGATAAAAAACCCCAAGGTTCATGCCAATTAACCCCCACACTATTTATGATGAGCCTGTGTGGTTGCTTTTGAAGATGGGCTGCAACAGTCCGCTTACACTTGTGCTTATAGCATGTCAAGTGATTTCTATCCCAACCTTCAAATGATCAGATTTAGGTCTTTAATAGCATATACTGTCCAGTATCAAAATCATATCAACTGCAGGGTAAAACACACAGATGTATAACATGGAAACTAATATGGATTTTCTGTCTCAAAGGATAAAAAGTATTTCAATGAGGTCACACTGGAAAAAATCGCGGCATTTAAAACGCATTTAAAAATGCATCAGCAGCAGAAACTACTTTATAGTCAGCCACTACACATTTCAGATGTCCAATTCATACGCTTTAGCTAGTAACAAAGTGATCATTAAACTGTTCTGAAACACAGAGTAAGTTCAGCTGATTTTCTCTGCACCCAAACACTCCGTAACCACTTCACTGCTAACAATTACCTGAAACCCCTGAGAATCTATAACCTTGTAACAATCAGTAAGAATTTTAGGCATTCAAAGAATAACTGAAATTTCAGTTTTTCATAATGCAATTAAAACTACTTAAGACTTTCTAGATGGTCTGATTTAACCTGATGACTGATGTCTGGCCAGAATTGTTGACATCGGTAATCATGTATTTTCACTAAGAAACTTCAGTCCTACCACAAAAAGCGAGCTATAGCTTAAATCAGTGACTTTTTTTTTTTTAGTTTTTGAAACAGCTAACGCAAAGCAATTTACATTTGAGAATTTGGACTGCATGTTTTTATTGCTCCATATCACCATATCATTTACACCTGCAGTTCTTATATCTCCTTGTTATATTTTCATGACTGAAGTACCAAACAAATACTAGACTTTTTTATAAGCTACTATTTTAATTCTTGGTCTGACTCCTATATCAAGCAGCTTTCAAATACAAGAATGGTCCTTTTCACAGACTGAAAAGTGACTGAGATAGCAAATATATGAACTTTTGAAAACTGTATTTCAGAAAAGCTTAATGTCTGTCCCTTGTCACTAAGGCATTTACTTTATTTTTTTGTTAAGAAAGCAAGAGCTGACAGTTTTTGTTTTGTTTTAGTGTGCATTTGTGAGGAAAGGAATAGGGTTTAAAAGCAGGAAATACAGTATTTGTTTGTAATTTAATTGATAAGACACAGCATCAAGTTCAAACTATTGTGCTGGAAAACGTTAAAACACCTTGCTCTGCTTTCTCAAACTTCAAGCATAATTAACAGGGCAAAATTGCAGCAAACCTCTACTGATACTGGTGGGAATACAAGACCCACAGCTTTTTTTAAAAAGTAAATTAAGAGGTATTATAGTTACAGTGCAAAAAATTAAAATTTCAAGCATAATATATAAACATAGCACCAAAACAGAAAAAAACCCAATGCATGCAAAAATAAAAAGGAAAAGAAGAGAAAAAAAGAACTGAGGTATTTAAGTGAAGAGTGCCTACAAAAATCTAATTAAAGAAGTATAGGCAAAGCCTAAAAAATAAAAGTATGATTTCCCCCCACGCTCCCAGTAGACCAAAACACCAATGAGCTAGTTTCTCTAAATTAGGGACCTAAATCACAGATGTATCAAAAGTACGGCAGTTATATCTCAAACATCAACTTTCATGTTATTTAACAGCACAGCTTTGGTAGATGAAATATGCATGCAACTCTGAAAAGTACAGTAAGAAATTTACGTGGAAATATCTCTAAGTGTAAAGGTGCTCTGTTTGTTAAATACGTAACCAATTGACTATAAAATCTGCAGCATATCTTAGGTGTGATATGTCTAAGGTTATTTTGTTAGTGACAGTTTGCACTGTGCAATTATTTGTTGCTGTTTCCAGTATTGGAACTATCTAGCTTGCAGGTTTGTGTAAAATTGGAATTTTAGCCAAAGACCATATTTCGTTTATGGTATAAAAAAAACTGTAGACTAACCACCTCCTCAGAATTGTTAAAAATAACCTAATTACATATATATGAATATAATTTCTATTATAATCCTGTAATAAGTCACAGCTATAGTAATGAGTTGTACTGTAAATATAGAGCTGTATCATTGTAAAATGCATAATAAAATGAAGGGAATGTAAAACAGTTTGTTCCAAAAAAGATCAGAAATTAAAGATTATTAATGAGGGTTTTTTTATTTTTAAGGCAAGAACCTTTTTTTATGCAAGACTGTGTGGCAGAAGGAAACCGAAGTTTCACTCTACCAGTATGCCAGCCATTTCAATTAAAGTCTGTCCCTAACAAATAAGTGCAATAATGATTGGGAATGCCATCTTAATGTAAAAAGATGACATGGAGAGAAAAAAAAAGGAAAATAAAAAGGAGAATACTGGCACACTTAATCTTTCTTATACCCAATCATCCAGTACAGTTTATCAACTGCTTTATGACTGGCACTAGTGCACAGATTGAAGAATTTCAGGATTACTATATATAAATCTAGCAACTGCATTAGGCATAAGCTCCCTGGCCTTCTAATACTAAGCAAAGCTGTACTGACAAGAAAAGTAAACCAAAAAGACCTGACAACAATTATTCTGAACACTTGCTAAATGTCATCATTAAAGCACTCTCGTGATTAAACAAAGCAGAAGTGAGGAAAGAAGACAAGATTGTGTTTGCGCAAAAAACTATAACTACAATTAGTTCCAAAATTTTATACATGTTAAATGTTTTGTTATCTATTCTGTTATCAAACAAACTTTAAATTCTGTCTTCCAATTTGTTCCTCTCAACATCAATTTTTTTTTTTAAATTTGCTTTATTTCTATGTTATTTTTTTCCCCATTTCATTTATTTTTAAGAGGAGTCTCAGCTGTTTGGGACCTGAGGTTGATTTGCTTTGAGGCTTCGTAGTGCTCTTCTCGCAGCTGCAGATTTGGCAATCCTGTAGCTTCTGCCAACACCTTTAAACTTTCCCTTTCCTACAACTTCCACTGTAACTCTGACCTTTCCATCGTAAGTTCTTTCCGCAGGACTGCAAAAATATACAAAAGAATTACTTACTGCCTAGGCAAGTTAATGTGAAATAAGAGACCAACATTCTTTCTTCTACAGAAGTTAAAACAGTAAAGTTAAACAGAAATCATTACACTTCTCAAAAAGCTATGCAAGGAAAAAAAATAAAGAACAGTGGACACAATGATGATGTTAGCTGATTAGTGCAAAAGAAATTACAAGTACTTTGTGGCATTTAAAAGTTCTTAGCTCATGAAGCACAGCTTAGAAACATTTTCTGTCCGTGTATATGGAAGACAGCATATTCTTACCTAAATTTGGCTGTCTCTGGCTCCATCTCCAGCAGCTCTCGTACTGGGGAACGGGGCACATTAGCAGAAAATTTTTCTATTTGAAAAAAAAAGTGAACAACAAAAATTAGCTTTGTTCTTTTCATAGCAGATGGCACTTAATTATTAATAATTTTCTGAAAGCTGGCAATACCTATTAGTGGCCTCATCATTGGATAGTACACTTGCCAAACCATTTCCAAAGACATTCCACTATCCATATAAATGGCACCAGCAAGGGACTCAAATATATCCCCCATGGCCTTTGGTACTTCAATGTCTTCCTCTTTTTCTTCGTCTTCTTCAGATCTTCTGAGCTGTTTGCAATTAAAAAAGACACAGGTGGGAGGGAGAGAGAAGGGGAGGGGAAAAGACAGAAACGATTGCTTCACTTACAGTAAAACAAAGATCTTCAGAAATGTAAGCTCTCTTACATCCTATATCCCGTGCTGCTGCCTTTAAGTTTTTAATTGACAACTTTCCACAGCAAAATCGTTGTTTTATTCCCCAGTGAAACCAAGCTGCTGGTTACATCATTTTTCAAATATGGAAAAAAAAAAAATCCCAAACACTACCGTGTACAAGGAACTTTTATGCTTTGTGAATTCCTTCTGTGATAATTCTGTTGGATTTCACTGTGGGTCCGTTTTTTCCAATTAGCACCAGGCTTCTATCAGTTAATACTAGAAAGCTACCCATAACAAAGGAAGAGTCCACACATTACATATCTCCCAAAAAGAGACACTTAAAATCTGTAAGTCCAGCCTCTGGATGAAAGTTGCATGTACCTCTCCTTACTTTATTTACCCCGAAGACAAGCATGAAACTAGCACTAGTAAAGTAAGACATTAATAACTGAAAAACATCACCACCAGGCTGAGCTAACAGGCACATTTAGGTATTTAAATGCGGCAGGCAGTCTTTTTTTTTCCTATGCTACCAATTTAAGACAATAGTCTATTCTCATTATCAAAAATGAACTTTCAGTGTATGTCTTAAAGGTCTTGAGCTAATCTAATCCTTTACTAAAATACTTTAAACACATGTAATATACATTTGCCTAACTCCAAACAAAGTAACTTGAAAACAAAATTTTTGACCATTATGCTACTCTGCCTAAAGAGAACTAAGTTTCTGTCAGTCTTCTCCCCCAGCAGCTACCCTCTCACTCCATTTGGGGTTTAAAATCCAATTCAGTCCTCTTAAGAGTGACCGTAATACTTCATAAACATGTTCCACCCAATATTTCTACCTGAAATAAATCAAACAAGTAGTCAGACCTGACATATACAGCAAGCCAAATGGGAATTTTGACGTTAAAAACCAAGTTCAACTGTTTTGAATAGTGTACTTCATACCAAGTGTAAACTGAAGCACTTGTGCATTATACTGAAATAACAGAAGAAGAGAGAAACTAAGAGCTATAAGGCAAGGGACAGATGTTTCATGAGTGAGATCTGAAAAAACAGAAAAGCAGATGACTAGGAGACACACATGGAAACCAGTCTAGCTGGCATGAACTGCAGAAACAAAGACTCTTACATTAAGTGATGAAATAAGAGTTTCAGTAATTCAGTGCCAGACCAAGATAGGGAGCAGGCGTAGGGAGAGTGAAACAAGGATTTTATTTGAAACAGCTATCATACAATTTGGTTGCAACTTTGGTGAAAGTTTCTTTTTGCATACTAGCAAAAACTGAACAAAGCAAAAAATACCACTATAAGCTCTTAAGTTCCTACGCTTTTCACTCATATTGTGGAGAAAACAAGAGAGATAATAGTTTGATCCTCTAATGTAATTTATATTATCTAAATTTCAGTGACAAATTTTTCAATGTTTAAAGAATTTTTCCCATAAAACATGGTTTTCACTCTGCAACAGAGTGCAAGGGCTGTAAGCACATACATGTGACTGAAGTACTTTGATTCCTAAAGTTTTAAATTGTCTATTGGAAAAAAAATTATTAAATACAAAAATAAAATGCTTATTTAGTGCTGCCATATTGTCAGACAGAATATTTTTTAAGAGATCGGTCAGTTTTTCAGAAGACAAATTACTATGGACATCTATTGGGTAACTCTTTTAAAGAAGGACAATGAGAAGTCCATCTCTTCCAGATCCTGACTAGAATTTGACTCACAAGGCCCTTGGTCCTATAGATGTCCTAACCAGCTTATGTAAATGAATTACTTTTACCACATTCTCCAGAAAATAGAGGTTCATTATCATCAGCTTTCCTGCACAGCGCAAGATATGACCTGTGTTTGCAGGTCTTCAGTGAAACTATTTTTCAAGTGGCTTACTTGAAAGATGCATACAATGTTTCCCTGGCTAGCAGACACAAAGCCTTTAGGAGCACGTCAGACATACTTGAGTATAGAGCAGTAACATCTCCTCCAGCAGAAATCATAAGAAAAAAAGCAGAAATCTCCTGTCAGTGTACTACATTTAATAACCCCAGCATTGTGCCAAGGTAGCTTTGTTCATGGTGTTGTATGGATACCCTACCCTGAGTCAGCACGGAGTGATTTAGCAACTCTTCATCACAATTTTACGTTGCATAGTGCTTCCCATCAGTTGGTGAAAGCAGCAAGCTAAGTGTGCGTGTGTGTCCCAAATTGTTCTAACACCACAAGAGCAAAACAACAACTAAAATCAAGTGCCACAGAAAAACCAAGAGGCAAATGGCTTTCAAATTAATTAATTTCTGGAAGTTCTAACTGATTTTATACTTTCTGCAGGCTGTATTTTACTTTGCGTACTGCATCCTTTATTACTGGGAGCCTGCTTCTTTGGCTGCTGTGTGCATAAAACATTACAAAAATGCTAAGAAATCCAGTGACATACTTCAAATCAGATACTGAACATATTTCTTCTACTTCCACTAACCTCAGAATCCATTCCTTGCATTTCATTCTTTTCCATTTGAAACTGCACAAAGTCATCAATAACATGAAACAGTTCAGGAGAGACAGCTTTGAAGTACTTGTGGTAGTCATACTTTACAGCTAATGATGCAAAAATGGTATTATTGACTAGAGCAGATCGTAGGTCAGTAAGAACTCCTGGAGAGTGTTGCCGTGGGTCTTCATAAAGGTGCTTGGTTATGAGGTAGTCCAAAATTGCATCTCCCAGGAATTCTAAGCGCTGGTAACAATCTTAAAGCATTGGAAATAAAAGAATGTACAACACCACAATTAAGTTTAACACACACATTCTTTCCAGGCTTTCTGGATAAGAAGTTTGGTACACTGCCATGTAAATTCCACAATCTAACCAATGCTCAGAGAAGACCATCTGTTTTACAGAAGAAGTATCCTTGTGTTTAAAGAGATTGCTAATGAATTACTAAAAAAAAAGAAATCAGGAAAAACAGGAGCTATATCTAATAATAAAGCCAATTTTGAACAAAATGTTAATTTGCCAGGCTAGAAAAACTGCTGTGTTTATAATCAATTAATGCTTTTACTCAAGATCTTCACATACTGAGAAACATCAAAAAGTAAAATTAAGAGATTCTGCCAGCAGGCTGATCTGAAAACTGTAACAGTAAAAACAAAAATAAATTAGAAAAAAGTAAAAACATTTAATACAAAAATCATTTCATTAAGAGTAGGGGAACACAAAATCTGAGTTTTTTGTCTGATTTGCCACATTTTAAGACATCTTCAACAAAGATCTGTATTTAGAATATGTCTTTTAAACTGGAAATTAAAATTGTCAAGCCTTTGCTTTTTTGACAATTGACAGGGGCCATAGGAACAGAGAACTAAGAACATCTATTTTTAGAATACAAACAAAAGCAAAAAACCTCCTGAATGCAAACAGGGGTAGGTAGGTTGAGAAGGAAGAAGACAAACTACTACAGAAGTTACCATGAGAGTGAAATGACTAGCACTAAGTTGCTTTTAAAGCAGCTGAACCTAAGACACTGCCAGATCTCAGCTGCTAGCTATTCTTTAAAGAGAAAAAGTTACAGGTAACAGCTGTTCATAGTTGTCTCACTCGGTAAACAGAAATGAAATCAGAAGTTTTCCTACAGTTTTAACGATGTAATTTCAACCAGACACTATGCCTCAAGGTTTCTGGTAGTGTATATAGATATTTATGTATGTATAAAAATAAAGGAATCATCTACCTTCAATATGTTTTGTGAAATATTTGTAAAAATTAAATACATACGTGGGTAATATCACCTACAATGAAAAACCAAAGGAGCACTTCTGTGTTTTGTCGAAACTCTTTCTCAATGTAGTAGCATTTCAGAATTACTTATTTCTTTAATGAAATAGAGCTTTCTCACTCCTTGGAATCAACGGACCAATTCACTATGGGGAAAAATTCAGACTGCTGACTGCAAAGAAATTTGCCAATCACTACAAATAGGGTTGGAACTCTACCATGGTTTGCTTCTGATTGCATATTATTGTAGGAAAATATGCAAAGTTTTAGAATGAACAAATACTACATTAATTAGTATAAGCAAGAGCAATTAAAGATCACAGAAATACAAATTTCTACCACCGTAAAATCTTTTATGGGATCATGTACAGAAACATTAAACGTTAATCTGAAACTAATATTCAGTCTGATTTAGTCAATTACTTCAAACTTTGACTTTAAATATTTACTCAATAAAATGCCTAGACTTAAATTAACTTTGAATTCACAGCTTCAAAGGGAAGTCCCCCTATTCTGCAATCCCATAGAGTATTCAGCTAATAAAAGCTGTAGTCTACAGTTCATCTTCAGAAGTACAAAGTATAACATTATTGGGATTCAATTACAGAACAAATTTGCTAAATATATTTGCAAAATATGACTGCTATTTCCTGAAGTACATGGCAATTTTCCAAAGTTCTACAAGAACTTATTTCCATTAAATGAGTATCTAATGTCAGTCATACACAGCTGGTGATAGAGCATTTATCACTGATGCTGTTTCTCGAAACTTGCTGAGGCCTCAGTAAATACATTCTACCTGCATCAACTCAAAATACAAATAACCACTGAGAAACAAATTGAGCATGTATCCCCCTCTAAACAGCGAGCAAAATACTATTTTTTAAGATACTGTATTTCAAGACTTTTCTAACATGTGATGTCTAAAAAAAGTCTATATATATAATCTGGGAACACAAAATACTACTTCTCTTGCTTTTTTGGGAAAAAACTATAGAGCTTTTTGAAAACAACTTACCAGTAATGGTATTATAATGGTAAGAGGCATGAGTAAATGCCTGAAGAAGATAAGCCTTGTTCTTAAAACTGTAATTTATTTTCTTCTCAAAGTTTTCAAAACCAGAAATAAGGTGATTTAGGGTTTTTTCAGCATCTGGGTGATCAAACATACACCTTGGTGGAATCTTCAAACAGCCATACTCCAGGTCTTTACACAGAGAAGGCTCTGAATTAGCTACAGAAGCAGAAACAGAATTTGGTGAAAGATTTTTCTGCTCACTGTTACAGTTCTCTCCGGTAGCACACAAAGTGCCTTCCCAATCAGTCTTTTTAATTAGAGGGAGCACCTTCAGCCCCAACGAACACAGGAAAAGCTGAGCAGCTCTTTCACCACAGCTGGTCAGATAGCAGCCCAACAGGGCTTCCACACAGTCTGCAATGCTCTTGTCAGCAATACACTGCTCCGTATGCAAGTCATAGGAGATTGACTGTTTTCCTGCATCTACACCACAGTTTTCTTCTGATGGATTCCAGAAGCCCACTACAAAATCATCCTCTTCAACAGCCTTGCTAGGATCCAGATAGCACATAGCATCCCAAGAGCTGTAGTCAAAATCATCAAAATCTGATGAACACTGAACATTACCCATGGATGACTTTTTGGGTGCTTTCCATTCATAGTTTGAATCAGTGGTTGAAAAGTGTGAGAGTGAAATTTTCTTCACAAAAGCCCCTGATCCCATTAACATATTATCAATGAATTTGATATGCTCCTGATCATACTCCAGAAAATCATCTTCAAAGTCTGTTTCTTCCTTGGGCAACCTCCACATTAGGTCTTCATTCTCTTCATCATCATTATAATCATCAAGTTTACCATTAGCCAACATGTTTTCCTTTGTCTATGAAAGAACACAAAAAAAAATGGTGCTGAAGAGGGAAATGAGACACTTTTACTTAAGAAAGATCAGAAAAGCAGGATTTGAGAAGTGTCTGCTAATAATAAGACTGATTTTTTTATGTTCCTAAATTACATTGTCTGATCAGATGCAAAATACAACTTCAACTTACACGAGCGTTCCAAGACTAGAATAATTGTCCTAGAACACAAACTCTCTGTTATTAACCTACAAAGGCGTGTGCTCTACACATAACAAATGCTGCATTTCATAGGAACCTGTGCTTGTACTTGAATGTGATACACACAGAATGAACTTTATATCCACTGAACATATACTTGCACACCAAAGTAAACAACAAAAAATTCTAAATTAACAAATTTTAGAGAAGTGTAAGAAAGTTCTGGGTCCATCCTTCTCTCTAACTGCTAAGTAAGGCTATTACAAATGTTGAATCAATGCAATTTTGAAGATTCTTTCTACACCATTCTACATGGAAAATGCGTTCAGTGGGGGTTTTTTCAGTCTTTTTTTTTTACAGGCTATACTTCTAGCCCTAACTAATAAAAGAGAAGGCAAAATTGTCACAAATTTTCTAATACTTACATACACATCCACAACAGCAAAATTAACGATGTCTCACGTCTTTTCCCTGCTCATATTGAACAAATTGGTAGGGACTGACGTAATTTACAAAGTGAACACGAATACTCCCAAACTATATAATGCTTTACAATTTGCCATGGCTCCTATCCAGGAAAGCACTTAAACATATTAGCTAAATGCACTAGTAGTCTTCCTAACATCAAAAGGACTATTAACAGGCTCAACACAGCAACACTGATGTCAGCGGGAATTCTGCCACTGAATTTGATAGGAGCAAGATCAGATTCAAAGCACTTTCCTGGATTGGGTCCTGAAAGTCAACAACATTTTGAACCAAGTGAAACAGCCTTTATCTGCCCTGAACCTACATATCTCATATTGTAGGGCTCAGTCACTAAATCTCGCAGATCTGTGAACCAGATGCTACCATGGGGGATGCTTCCCTTTGAGCAAAATGCACACCCATCCCGAGGTGTGGATGGGTGGCAGCTCTAAGGGGCACTAGTCAGCACTTAAAACTGTCTAAGGATCAAACAGATCTCAGTGTTCTCCATCAGGATGGACCAGGCTTAGTCAGGTTTAGTAATGAGAGGAGAGGAAAAAAAAGCGGCTAGAGAAGTGCTTCGTTTAGACATTCTGCTGAAAGAATTTCTGCTGCTGTAATTACTCATCTCACACACAAACAGAAGGGGCTTCTGTAACTTGAACTGATCAGAAAGAGGTCTATCAAAAATGAATTTAAGACAGTTATTTTGGATAGGTAGTAATATAATACTTAAAATAAGATTAATTTAATCAGTCCCAAAAAGGACAAGCGCTGCTTTTTTTCTTGGTACACACCACCCGCCACATTTACTACTGAAATAAAAAAACTCTCCGAATGAGACATGTCTATGTGAATGGTCCAAAACAGATTTTGGCATCTGTTTTTACAAAGATGTAACAAAATATAAACTTTTACTGTAATTTCATTCACAAGTTTCTTAAAGAAAAAATTTTAAGTAGCAGGACAGCTACATGAACTATTCCAACGTTGTACATTACTTCTTGTACATTAGAAAAAAGTTCTAAGGGATAAGGATGAGCAGTGGCTAAAGAAGACAGCCGTTCTGATCATTGATTTTTTTGTCATTAGAATTTTAAAAATTAATCAACGATGAACCCCAGAAAAAAGAATTTTTTCTTAAATAATACCCGACTAATTTTCAGGAAGTTATTGCCAATTAAAAGCTGAAGAAAAATACAAAATAAGTGCTTTTTTCATGCTCTCTTGAAAACCAGCAATTTGATAAAATGAATGAAGAAAGATTCTTCACCTTAATAAAGCTTGATAAATACTAACATTCGACTACAATGTTTTAGTAATAATTTGTCATAATGAGATCTCTATTTTCAGTTATAGATCATCAGCCCATGGATGGAGAATGAAATTTACATCCAAGAAAGCAAAGTATCTACTCGGCACAACCTCCCCCACCACTGTTTAGTTGCATCACTCTCTGCATTTTGGTCTGAAACCGTGTGTTTTATTTACAAATATACAGTAACTATCAAAGAGGAAGAGGCCACTGAAAAGTTGTGGAAAACTGAAACCTTTTAAAAACCAACAATTAGCTCCAGTCCCAAACGTACTATCTCATTTGCCAGAAAGATATAGCAGGAAGTCTCTTTGAAATGAAATCTTGGCACAGTACAGAACCACAATAATCAGGTTGTTTTATTCTGCAATAAACATTTATTTGCACAGTACATCCACCTAACAGTCCTCTCATGTGCCCTCTGGTGGTTCTACAGTCTGAGTGTGGTCTTCAAAATCGGGAAAAAGAAAGATGTCCCTCCCCTCCTTCCCCTGAACTCCAAACCAGTCTGAAACACTTCAAGGTCACGTTACTGACTGCTATCATCACTGGTATTTCTGAACATGCCCTTCTACTCCCAGCATGTCAGGAAATAGTGTGAACCTCTCCTCACTAAGATTTGTCATTGTGAAGCATTTGGTGATAAGACAGTGAGGGTGTCAGACAGTGAGAGAGCCTAAGCCAGCACTGTATTTTACATGAGAAGCAGCTCTCAGTCATACCCATGGTGTAGCTAGCGGCCATCAATATCAAACATTTTCTCAAGCCAGTTCTACTCTTCAATCTGCCTTAGGACTATGAAAAATCAACTCTTTTTCATATATTCTATACGGGTGCACTCGTTATTTATTAAAAAGCAGGCACTGTTCTGCCTGAACATATTACAGCTAAAGCAGTGATGATAATACCATTTAAGATTTCCAACAGAAACTTCTGAAAAACTCCTAGGAGCAGACTAACTATCAGCAGAAAAGCCTTTTCTTCTCTGCTTCTCCATTAATATCTACACTCATTACTGGATGACGTGCAATAAATTTCCTTACTTCAGGTTCTGGTTAGAATCAGTTTTCCTCTCATTTTCTTACAGAGAAGTTTTAGAAAAAAAAGAAATATACAGATTTACCTTTTTTTTTGCTGAAAACAGCAAAATAAGTGGGGGTGGTGGGATGAGGTAGGGGTGAAAGAATACAGACACACAAATAACTACTTGTCAACACAGTTAAACAAATTCATACCATTTCATCTTTCTCCCACTTGTCAGTGTTGCTCTTGTCCTGATTTACTATGTAACCAGGAGGAAGCCAGTTGACCGGGGGATCAAAAATCGACACCACCATGCGACTTGGCAGTCCTTTCTTTTTTCCAAGGCGATACAAGTTACAGTTGCTGACCTTTAAGAAGAACATTGTGATAAACCTCTGGAAATACATTTACATAAATAGGCTAAAATGCAAAAGGAGCAAAAAATGTTATATGTCAAGCTGGATCTTGTACTATTATGCATTTTCTCTAGTTCTCAAGAGGGAGTTCAGCTTTTGTAATACAGTAGAACCAACTCAAAGCAAGACACACATCTTCCCTTTTTTAATTTTGAGGCCAAGCATATTACATGTGACTGTTGCAGTTAAAGAAATCTAATATATTACATTCTCCTCACAAAACAAACTGGTTGCTACTTTTAAAATAATAGTAAATAGAATCTGTACAAGTGTCATTTATCACCAGTATAAATAATCATCATTCAGACTACATTTGGAATGAAAACTTCATATTTATAGGTAGACTGACCTAAACCTTGGCAGACAGTGTTAAAACAGTTCCATATAACACTTATTAAGTCATAATCCAGATGTTATTTTGATAACCTCTAAAATTATTTTAAGTATTTTAAAGGGAAGGGAAAAAAGCATTCTCAGATACAAATGTATTTCCTTTTCCTTTTTAACTATCAACTACTGATCTTTTTTTCTCCTTTTAAATGCATTTCGCATGTTTTAAAGTCTTGAAATTTGAACTTGAATATACAATACTTCTTTTATTTGAACAGTGCAACTTAATTAGCCCTCCTTACTTTCCAAGTTTAAACTTTACAATAATTTCATTTTCAGAGTGATGCATTTTATTAGAGGTAGATAATCAACGCCTTGGCATTTAATTGAAGTTATCACATCATGTGGAAGAAAAAACAAAACAAAACGAAGTTTTCACATGACTGATGATTCTAGCAGCAGCAGAACTGAAGACTCTGCTCCCTACTGTTTACATTTACCCTAAAAAATTTTCACAAGTTTTGTTGCAACAGTTTTGTAAGACTTTTTGTTGTTCCATTTTTAAGGAAGATGCTAAAAATTGCAAGGGAAGTATCTTCTTGATGAAACAAAGGAAAGGTCAAGTAAAGGTGCAACCTAAGGCTCTGTGCTGCTAACTCAATCCTTCCTTCATTCAAGCATTCCTGTTAAAGAGCTTCTACTCAATACAGCTCTAGAGTTCAGGTTCTCACTAACCCAGAACTTTTAGTTCTACTCAGTCCTGTCCTTTCTTAGGTTCGTAATCAGCTGGTTTAGATTTCAAAGGGAACTGCAGAAAACAGTTTTAATCAACCACAGTTATGGCAACATTAAGCCCATAGTCCCGTATTTTTATTACTAATATGCATGATAGTCAATGTATAACGAACAAAGCTGTGGAATTAAATCAACCTGTTTCCATTCAACCTTCCAGCAAAAATTTCATATATATGGCTTGTAACAGCATGCCTTTTACATAGTATGACTAGATTGTTACTACTCACTTTTTTGCTTCTCATGTATGACAGGCGTCCCTCGTGAGCATCAGGGTAAGTGCAAAACAAGTATGTAGTGATGGCATGCTTTAAAAATGAATCACCAAGCATTTCTAGCCGCTCCAGGTTAAATCCATCACTAGCATTTGAAAGAGTCAAAGCTTGAAGAATGAGACCAGGATTAGGACCGAGAGTTTTTGAGGAGTACCCACTGCAAGGGCTCTTTTCAGAATCTGCTCTGTCTTTTGAAAGATTAATAGCTTTTGAAGTACTGGTGATCACTGCCATTTTGGGGCATCCATCTGAGGTAGATCTGTTAGCATTTCCATCAAGGTATTTATTACTCGGTAGAGTACATTCATTGCTGGGCTTGGGCTGGTTCTCACTGTTGTATAAATTCTGAATGGGATATGAGGTAGTTGGTTGTACAGGTATTTCCTGCCTGCAGTAATTCAGCTGATTTCCTTGGCAAAAGTCTCTGTTAACTAAATCACAATTGCCATTGGCAAGATTTTTATTATATGAAACACCATTAATTGCTGCAAGTTCTACCGAGACATCAATTTGGAGTTTACTGGGTGACTCATTGAGCAATGTTCTGTAACTCACAGACATTTGGTCATGGTTTTCTGCAGAAGAGGTTCTATTAGCACCTTGATGTGCAGCATTTTCAGGGACTACAATTGTGCTGTGCTTACAGTAATTTTCATTCTCTACTACAGAGGAGTTCGGAAGAGAGATGAAGGACTTGCTGTCAATAGACTTCTTCCATCCAAAGTCCAAGTTAGGGTATCTGTAAAGATACACGTGAGGTTTGTTAACAAAATATATTTGCACAAAACAAGAAGTCTCTACATGCACATACATGATTAGAAAGAGCCACAGTCTTCTGAAAAGAACAGTGACTGCAACATGTAACTTCACCACTTGCAATCAAGTATTTTTAAACTGTGTTTCCCCGAGAAGTGACATGAGTTAAACAAGAGTTACCAGTTTTTCATGCAGTAATAGTTAAGTTATGCAAATTATAATAGTTACAAGTCAGATATCATATTGAAAAATACCTATTGAAAAAACACATGCCTGAAATCTGCAGGAAGTGATTTAACCCCTACACCAGCATCAGTGGCTGTCTGAGCTCTTAGTTCTTCTGCTGTCAAAAGGCAGTGCAGGCGGTAAAGTATGCTGGGGAGGCAAACTGCTTTTCTCCACAATGATGCTGGAATAGGATGTATAGCACAGAGCTCCGGAACCAGTATCTGGGAGAGGAGGGGGGAAGAAAAGAATTTTCCTTGTAAAGGTAGCCACCAGATCACTATTAAGAGAGTCCACTTGAATTAGATGCTTCTATTTTACCTGTTTATTCTGCAAACTTTCCCACTTTGCTTTCCTCTTCTCAGCACTGCTTAGTGGAAGTGCTTTTCCCTTCTGATTCAAATGGCGAGGAGTCAAAAGATTAAGTCTAAAAACCATGTGAAAATACTGCGATGTAAGTAATTAATGAATAGAACTTGCTACCCTAAACTCTCCAAAGTTTCTTAATACTCAACTTCAATGCACCGTGAAGTGATGGCACCATTACCTCTAAGAAAAAACTGACTCAATTTATAGCTCTTGTTACATAAGTTAAAGTACCTCTCAAGAAAAAAAAAAAATCAGTAATAGTTTTTGAAAGACACAAGCCCTCAGCTTTACCCCGTATTTTAAAGAAAAAAAAGGCACTTTACTGTTAAACTACAAACAGCAGACACAAACATGACTGTTGTTACCTTGAAGATGTGTGGTCCACATCCAGCAGCGGCTGGTTAAGATTGGTAAGGTCAAGATTATACTTTGTTTTATAATATTCAGCAAAAGTTTCATATTCAGGGGAAGGGAATTTACTGAGTGGAGTAAGATCAGTGTACACATCAGCTACGTAGAATCGATGAGGCTGATCAAAATTTCGATATCTAAAAAAAAAAATATTTTGGCATTACAGTAAAGCTTTTGTTAAGTTCTTCATGTTCTAACATGGTCAGAAGATATACAGTCAAATAGTGCACTTGAGATTTTTGGTTGATGAGGGCTTTTTTGTTGTAGAAATCATTTACCTAGCTAACTCAAATGCTAAATGAGAAATGTGCTTTAAGAAAAGATGAATAAAGTCAATCCATAATCTGTGAAACTCCCTCTACAAGATAAACATTTAAATTACATGGAGGACTTAGGTCTTCAGTATGTAATACAAAATCAAGCTTTGGACAACAGTAATACTACAAATGACAATTTCTTAATTCAAAATATCTAACAATTAAGTTTGATAATGTGGCTTTTTATCATCTAGTCTCCTATGTGGTATTCTACATCAGTAGAAACTGAGTTCCTCTGCATACAAAGACTGTACTATATCATGTCTAAATTGGCATTTTAACCAAGTCATCCTCCAGATAAAGCTAAAATACAAAACCTCAAATATATAGCAAGATAAATTCACAAGCCTTTCAAGGACAGTGAAGTTCTTGTAGTACAGGCAGAATATTAAAATTAAAACCAGACTGCTACAACATCTTTATTGTGGCTACCGAGGCTCATAGGAAACTATGGTGATAAACATGCCCAGAAAATACTAATAATAATAAAAAATCATGAAATCAATATTCAACAACTAGATTTGCATTTTATTTCATACTTCGACCTGCTGCATCTATCATTTTAAGTTTCTACTGAAATATCTAAATAGAAATTCTAAACAAGTAGTATCTCTAAACAAAATTTACACACTATTAATGAGACTTTTCAGCTTCTTTAAAAATAAAAAAAACAAACAAACAAACAAAAAAAAAACCTGAGACAGATGAGGCCAAAAAACAAAGTCTGAATTTACATTTATTCTCTCTATATATTCAGCAAGTACCATTGTTTACAATATACTAGGTATAACACAAGCCAGTTAGTCCATAGGGAATAATTAAGGCTCCACAAAGCCTACCAGTTCTGGAGAACCTTTGCATAGCCAGTACATAAAATGCCTATCACTCAATACAAAGATTCTATTAAATGGCCTTTATCACTTTATCACGTAAGTTTTGTGGTGAGCTCTACCATTCCTTATAAAAAGACAGTGAATCTTGGGATACCTAAACACTTAAAAGATTAACTACCGATTAAAAAAAATCCTTAAATTATTTGAAACACAACCAGATACCTTCAGACTAACAGCATACGGTTCTTAAAAAGCAATTCTGTTGCAGATACTAACATGCCCTTATTACAAGTTTATATAAATACAATAGGTACATATACCTAAACTATGCAGAGTACTCACCGTGGAATGATAACTGCATCCTGGTAATCTTCCAACTTGAAAATAAAAGGCATTTCTTTTGTATACTGCGTACTGGGAATGCCTGTACGTGCCTCAGATTTCTCAATGTCTTCCATAAACTTAAAGTCAATGTCCAAAGTGCTGGAGTCATCAACTTAAAAGGAAAATGCATAACTCAGTTTTCTAGGCTGAACCTTTCTGAGAAGTTGTAAATTACAAAATTTTTGTTCTTACCAACATTAAGAGGTAGAACACAATAGGCTGAATCAGCTTCTGTAGGTTTGAACTCTAGTGCAGGTTTCTCAAGACGAAGAATATGTGAAAAAATGTACTGGTGGAGTCGTGTTATCAGCTCAAGCATTTGCAGAGAGAGAGTAAAACCAGATTTCTTAAGCTCAATGGATATTGTAACCTCTCCAGAGCGAGTATACACAGGAAAGTGAGGAATCTAAACAAGAACAAAACTGAATTAAATCACAAAAGAAAATCCAAAGTGGGATTCCTCTACAGAGTACTGGCTGTTTAGTTCCGATTCTGAGGTAAAGCCTGCCTGACCCTACAGCAAATTGGATCAAACAGGATCAGAATTTTGAACTGTGATCACGTTCCATTACAGATGAGACTCTGAAAGTTCAAGAATGACTAATTTGGCTTTTTTAATAGTTCTCCTTTGTGTTTTACAGCTCTTGCCTTTATAAAAGCTAAGTAGAAAAGGAAGTATTTTCTCTTATGAAGGAAAAAATGCCAAAACCAGCAATATTCCTGAAATATTTTCTCATGTGGACAACAGAAAATACAATTTGAAAAAATCTTCCTCAGCCGAGTCTCACGAACAGAAAATGCCTATTAAAAATTTTTTGAGGCAAGAGGTGCCAATTTCAATTAACATGGCCTACTTTTCCTGCTGCTGCTGCAGACTAGGAATGCTGAGAGGACTTTTTACCATAGCTTTTGTATAGATAAGGTAGTCCAGTGCAGGCCCCCTCTGTAGCTGGTATGTCTACTCCTATCATACCTCACACAAAGAGGAGGGACATTTTGAATTTGCCAGTGCAAAATACTGAATAATAATTTTCTAAACCAAAAGTTCGGCAAAAATAGAACAGATTGTTCCATCCCTGAAGACAGAAAATGAAGTGGCGACTTGACTAGATGGATCGTGTTGCTTATTTTCTGGAGGTTACTTGATGTAAGTATCATTTATGGTCATTTCCAACTCTTCAGCCTGGGGGTGGGGAGTAAGTGGAAAATAACAGGTTGTATGGCATGCAGAATAAGGAAAGGAAATAGATTCCTTACTTGAGGTATAGGTTTGGCTGTCAATATGCCAAAACATCTTGTTGTATCCTCAGGAGGATATAGCTTTCGCCTCCTGAAGTTGAGCTCATCAGGTAGAGGAGTCGTTAATACCATTCCTATTACATACAAGTAACAGGGCTGATCAGGTTTGGGATAACTATCCCTCAAACACTCTGGAATCTGAAAAAAAATCAAAAAAAGAAAAAACATTAACATGACAAACATCAGCACAGTTCACCTAACTACTATTCTTTGAACAAGTCCTCTTATGTTTACTTGGAAACCCATAGCTAAAAATAAGGAACTAAAAAAAAATTAATTCAGGCTCAAGTAGTGTTTCCTTTCTCAAGCAAAAATATTTGGCCAGTAGCCTGGCACGAGATTTCCTTCATCCTCAGTAGGTGAGCTGGGGGACAGACAATGGCTTTTCATAAGATTTATCAAAAATTCTAAATGAGACTTACTAATAACCTGTCCTATTGGTCCACATAAAGTTCCTGTAACTTTTCTAGTAGATTTTGGAGCTCAAATGTTTGCCCTCGAAGTTAAGGATACCTCTTCACACGGCATCATTCCCTCAAATAAAGGTGTGTTTGTGGTGGGTGCTTTTGGATACGCCCAGCCTCAAAAGATTGCTAAGGTAAGGTGCTGGTTGCTGGGGAAGGAGAAAGCGATTGAAACTCTAATAGTTTTGGGACACTTCCCTACAAATTTATTAGGACTGGACCCCCTAAAGGGAAAGTCATGGACTGATGAAGAAGGTAAAATATGGACTTTTGGGAAAAAAACTCACCATCTATGCCTACTAGGTGCAGCCCCAACTCTTCCTCTGTCCCTCCCTTCTAACCAGTGTCAAGCCTTACCCCTTACCCTTGGGAGCAAGTACAGATCACCCCAGTTACCAACTACTTGAAAAACAAGGGGGTAGTGATTCCAGCACGTTCTCCCTATAACAACACTCCTGTGTGGCCAGTTCGCCAACCAAATGGCAATTGGAGACTGACTGTGGGCTACTGAGGCCTTAGTGCAAACATAGGAGCCCCGAGTGCGGCAGTCCCAAACACCACTGAACTGACAGCCACCATAAAAGAACACGCACACAAAATTATGGCCACCACTGGTTGCAAAGACATGTTTTTCATGGTTCCCCTACAGGAATCAGACTAGGAATGTTCTGTATTTTCATGGGAAGGCCAGCAGTATACTTGTACCTGCCTCCCACAAGGATTCAAACACACACCCACAAAGGCACAGCATGCTTTGGCACAAGAACCGTCACCAATTCCTCCCACACCAGGGGTATATAAATACTATACAACTATATAGTATACAGAAGTATATAAATACATTGACAACATACTGGTGGCAAGAGATGAAACCGAACCAGTTCAAATGACACAAAAGGGCATTACTGAACACCTAGAATCCCTGGCTCAATAATTGCAAGATCTCGGTATGCTTTTGTATGGAAAAGAGTGAAATGGAATTGGACCTCCCTTCACAATGAGGCCTTACAACTCTTAATTTTTGAAGCCAACACCCATCAGTCACTAGGCCCTACTGATCCCCTACAGACTGGCAATTTGCCATTCCACGACTGTCCACACATTAATGGCAGCAAGGGCCAGATGATCGTCCCTGGCCCACTGGATTTCACTCCTGAAGCTTTAAGGGACTTGTGTATTTGTTGGGGACATCCCTGAAAAGGCTGGAAAAATCAAGATGAGCACTGTAATACTACCAGCTCATGCCTTGCTAGCTGATGTGGGATCCTCATTACCATTCCCCAATTCAAGGTATCCCATTAGATACTAAGCCAAAAATCACTGCTCTGATTTTAGAGAGAAAACCAATAGTAAAAACACCATGTACTTAGCTCCCTGAGGAATGTAGAACCAGGGGGGTGGAAAGCTGTGAACGAGTAAAAAGTAAGGAATGTTTCTCCATTGCCTCTTCGAAGATTAAGGTTTGAAAATTCAAGTTTTAAATTGCCTCTAACCAAAGCTTTAGAAACTGCTTTGTTTTAGAAAATGAGGCACCCTGTTTGAAAATTATTAAAGTAGCTTGTAGTTGATACATCTAGCAAGCAAGCAGCAGACTTTTAATACAACATGAGAGCCAGCCAATGAACTTTATGAGGTGGATGTGTTGTTGCCACTCTCAAAACCCTCTATAAGCAAGTGCCCAACCTGCCACAGGTGCAGCCAAATCTACATAGTGCTGGAATCTTTGCTGTCTGTGCAGTCCTATGCTGTCCTGTGAGGCTGCTCGTGCCCCCCATTCCCCCCTGCTGGTCCTGCTGCCATGGCTCTGCTCCCTCACTGGCAAGCTTGACTCTTCTGGGAGGGACTTCACTGGAGAAAGACACATCACACCCGATGCAGATCTCCCCCATTGCACTCTATAAGCCAGTGCTGGACCCATGGTCGTGGTAGCCTCTTTTCTGTGCTTCTCGTAATTATTCTGGGCAGTTTCCTGCTTTCCTATTTTCTCTCTTTCCTTCCTCTTTTATAAAATATAAAGTTCTATTATCACTTTGGATCACACCACTTAACCTCATTTGTGTTTTAATCTTGCTTTTGGGTATGCTTAGAACCTTCCTTTCTGCAGTAGTGGATGGAGGCAAAACATGCCTCTCCTCACTTTAACCAGATCAAAACTTTGATGCAAATTTCTACATTTATCCATTAAGTCTGGAGCACATGTTACGTTCAAGCTCTTTAGAACTTAACAGCAGAACAGGGGGAAAAGAAAAAAAAGGTAAAAAGGAAAATGTGCATACTCAGGAAAAAAAAAAAAAGCTCGACTGGACTTACAGCTTCATTAACACAGATCCTTTTTCCAGCAGAACTGTTTAAAAGTATCAAAAATGTTTTTATACACTTGGGACAAACGCATAAACAAAATTCAATACTGCCCCTTTGCCCAGGTGCTACCCTATATGAGTTTTCTCATTACAATTCTAGCTTGCAGATGTGAATACTCACAACAGCCGCAAGCACTTTTAACTCTGCTGCTCATATTTGTCATAGACGTTAAAAAACCATGCTTTACGTTTGGTAGAAGTTCATTACTTTGCAGGTCTCAAAAATGATCCTCCTGTTTATCTAAAACTAAATTGCAATACACATAGTCCTGGATTTTAAAGTTACACTGTAGTAAAACTATGGCCTTGGCTTAATGGAAAATTACTCATAAATTTAATAACTACATTAAACCCAAGAGGATCTTGCAGACCTTAAACATTTGCCAAAGCTTCTTTTCCAGATGTGAAAAGTTGGGACAAAGGCAAGGGAAAGTATTCTTAGATCCCCTATTAAAAAAAAAACAAACTGAGAAAGAATGATGCATCACTTGACAAATCAACTCCTCTGAATGAGATACCATAATCTTGCATTTTATGAATCACCCCTTTCCAACAATCGTTAGTGAGGTAAGAGGACAGAGAAAACCACTTGTAACAAGAAACACTGTGCAAAGATGCAAACTGCGTCTGTGTGAAATGCAAAGATTATCAGATTCCAAATGAGTTACCCGTCCTGTTCAAAGGCCCTTAGACAGAACCTGTAACAACTGCAGAGGAAAAAGGAAGGTTCCAGAGTAGTTGCAAAATACTCTGATAAAGCTTCTTTGCTCCACCTTCTCTTAAAATATTCGCAATTCCCCCACAAATACCACTTAAGAAGTCCAGTTTTACAAGCTGGTGTTGGTTGAAACCTGCTGTAACACACTGTGAATACATTACTTAACACAGCTATAGTTTCTTGTGTGACCCTTTTAACAGATCAAGTATAATATTAAGTATAATATTTAGAACTACTTTAAAAGCTAAAAAAAATATTAAAAGTACACTTATTTGATATTCTAAGATTTAAACCAGGAATTATGAAATTCTGTGTTCAACCAGTAACATGCCAAACTAAACCAAGCATCCAAAAAAAACCCCAAACATATCCCTGTGTTTAGCCCGGGGCACATCCTTTAGTGCTCAACTATTTGTCAAGAAAGTCAATAAGGTAAACATTTTACAGATTACTAAAGCAGGACTATTTTCCTCAGTTACTTTCATACTAGGCAAATACAGCCAACAATCCCTGCAGAAAGTGTATGTTCTCTGAGCTTACAGGCAAGCTTCGGAAGCATATGGTACCATAAACTCAGGTAAGCACTGCAGGCTTCCACAGAATTAGAACAGCAAAGTATTTCCACTGTAAATCCAAGACTTCTAAAAAAATTCTTATCAGCTAAGATTAAGAGTCGGCAATTCTGTCTTATCAGTACAGAAAGCATTAGATCAGAGATCTGGACAGCAGTAAGTGATACTAACAGCTTTAGGATAGCACTGTCTTCGTTTCGTAGAGCCTGGCCTTCCTGGAACACTGGTTTCTTCTTCATCATGTAAATCAAGTTCCTCCTCATATTTAACCGTTTCTTTACCAACTGGCATCAAATGATCATCCAGTTCACCTGAATATTACGAAAAAGTACAAAGAAATAGCATTATGAACAATCAAATCTTGGTTCCTTCATATCCTACACAGCAGATGAGATTCCTTGTGAAAACACCTCATATGTAAGGTTTTAAAATACATGGACTACTGCAAGGCTCCAAAAGTGCAGCTTTGGGGAACGAGTGATAAACACTGAATTTTGGGAAAAAATGCTGACTTGTAGTAAAAAGCCTCTTAAATTTAATTAAAAAATCAAATTCTATAATGAAAATATCCAAGAATTCTTTTTGCCCATAAAAAGCAATCCTTGGCTGAAAGACTTATTTTAAAATCACTCACATGGAGTTATACTAAGGAAGAAGGAACATTTATATTTCTTTATCGTTCTAAAAAAGCAAATTACTGTTGTTGAATGTGCACTTTCAACACTGAGTTGAGCCACCATCAGGGTGTCATTCTTGGATACATTTGTTGATATGAATTCAGTGTTCAAAAGGTTTAACTTAGAAAAAAAAATACAAACCCCAGACCTACAATTTTTTTTGCTTAAAAAGTACATAAATACTTCTATACTTCATCAAAAAACCTGTAACACAGAATTATCTTTAAAATGTTCCTCAATGAAGAACATGCTCCACTATACTTACTAGAAACAAGAGCTGAAGTAGTCCTGCAATGTCCTATTTTTGGGACATGACTTATGATACAGTAGAGAAAGGAACAAGTTTAGGGTTGTGTACTTTATATTTGTCACCATTCACTTCAAAAACCATGTTCTTTTGGCTGTAGGATGTAATCCCTGACCTATAATCAGTATCTTCTAGAGAACAAGACTCTTTTCCCCTATTACGTATATTAAATGCCAAAATCATTGTCTCTTGTACTAATGTTGCTTTTGCTGTTTAACACAAAATATGTTAAATAACAAGATTTCCCTGGAAAGTTTAACTTCAGCTTACAAGGTGTAAGCTAAATTAGTAAGTCCATGACCGCCTCACAAAACAAGGCAAGCAAAAGAAAGCTGCAATAGATGGCTACAGCAGAAGGGCATGTACATCCACACCATATGCAATTTCTCCACTATAAAATACACTTTAACAAAGAGGTTGTTTTTCCAGTTCTTACCAATTTTGTGCAGTTTTTCACAGCAAATAAGAGCTACAACTCTCTCAGCCAGTCTTGCACAACTCATTGGAGGGCCCTATAAACATTTAAATACTTTGTAAAAACTTTGGTTAATTAGCAAGTTACTTACTATATATGTTTAATTCAAGACAACCATTTGAAGCAAGGAAAACTTTTGTAAAAAACACACTGATGACAGTTTTGTGAAGATATTCAGCCTTGTTTTTCCATCAAAACCAAAATTACAAGAACTCAACTATACTATTGATCAAAACCAATAAAGGACAAGTGCATGGAACAACGATATACAGGGAAGAATATCTAAATATTTTTGCCTTTGCCATAAACAGTAACTGATGGAAAATGGATTTTAACAAAAACAGACAGTAATCTAAAAACAAAGAGTACAATAAAGAAAAAATTAATTTTCATTAACAATAGTGAAACTAATTCTAAAAATGGCACAGACCAATTCTTAGCCCAACATATTCATGTATTTCCATGCTTTTCCTTCCCCAAATACCTACAACAATTGAAGCTCGAAGAGGTGAGTTGATTGGCAGGTAGAGAGTAGAGTAAAATGTATGGTCAGGCAGTTCCCGGGTTTTACACTTGGGAGCCAGGTGTGTAAATGGATCACTTGGTAATCTAGCACAGTACCTACATTGACAAAACATTTTATAAATCACAAAACCTGCAAACTGAAACCTAAACACATTTCAGTGCAACCTTGCCTTACTGGTATGAATGCTAGAGAAAGATGATTTCAGGCATACTGAGCACTGTAAAGGTACACTGCTGACTCATATTCAACTAACTTCTATGCAGAAGACCTCCAAGTCCTTTATTATAAACCTGGTCTCCAGCAAGGTCACTCCAGCTTGTAATGATGCACAAGACTATTTCCTGCCAGGTCCCAGGGTTCACACTACATCTCCTGAGTTTACTGTTCTCTTACTCCTCCTGTTTATCATGGTTCCCCCTCCTGCCTTTCCTCCCTTGTACTGACTTTCCTCTCTCCCAACTTGGTATTAAATGCAAACACGCTGATGTTAAACCGTGCTGGACCTCCTAACAGTCCAGAAGTTATGCCACATGTAACCAGCTGCCAGATAGCCTTTGAACCATTTACTGTCTGTCATTCATCCTTCAGATCTGACTGCTTTGAGAGGCTTTATTTACCAGTCCATCAAAATGGTCTGCATCTCAAGAATTCAGCTACTAAGGTAGTACATTGGCAACTGCATCAAAAGCTTTACTTAAGTAAATGACATTTACTGCTTTTCATAGAGTCAACCACATCATGATGCCAGACATAAACAGCCCTCAGTAAAACTTGGTTGGTTTCCAACCCCCTTTTCTTCATGGGCCTAAAAACTGCTGCCATGAGGACTTGGTCCATAGGATTCCATACGACTATAGTTAAACTGACTTGTCCGCAGCTCCCTGGATCTTCTTCCTTGTCTTTTTTGTTTTCCCATCACTGAGAACCTCCTCTAATTGCCATCGCCTTAAAAAGTCGGTATTTGACTAGTTCCCTTGGAAGCATACCATGCTGTCTCGTGGACTTTAATCACTGTGGTTTTGTTTTTAAAGATGACAACAGATTACTGTTACAAATGTGAATACTAGAACTGGAAAATTTAACTACAGTTTTAACAGTTCTTTTATTTATTTATTTTTAAAACTAGCTTGACAACAGCAAAAATGCAAACTTACTACATATTTTGAAGCTGAATGTTTTCAGGGAAGCTTTTACTTAAGCAAGAATCAACATCACTACAGTTGATTCTATCAGAGCTAGAACTTCTGGTAGGATAAAGAAAATAAATAATCCCTTCAAACCTTTGTGACCACTTTCTTTAGGAGAGAAGATTCTGTCACAATGCCTAAGAGGAAATGTGTAAAATGCCCCAGCCCATGCTTCCATGTTGTGAGACTGACTACAAAACTTTTTATTCAATTACATGAAATAAGAAGTGAATATGCCTCTTACCTATTTATGTGTCCAATAGCAGTGTTAATAGTAACCCTCGGACTGTTCTCATCTGGCCTCAATACATAGGGTGGAAAGACATCATCATCATCAACAATGGGTTCAGTTTCAGTTTCATTGGCATCAACAGATTTTGAGCATTTGTTTCGGAGGATCTTAACATTTCAAGAACAGAATATGATGAGAGATTTTTCCCTTAAAAAATACTATGATATACTTCAATAAACCAGGCCCATTCCTTTCACCTCATACCTTCTCAATTGCTTTGTATGTCTTAAGATCTTCTTCAAAACTTTTGATTTTGTCTGTATCTGCTAACATAATGTAGTTGGAAATTGGTGCTCTAGCTCTTCCTTTTGACTGCACATAGGAACGATACTCTGTGGGCAAATCAAAACGCACCACCAAGTTGCATTTTGGTATGTCAACACCCTCTTCTACAATACTAGTAGCAATAAGTAGGTTGGTCTCATGTGCTCGAAATTTTCTAAGAACCTGCAAAAGTAATGAAGATAAATTTGACACATTAGTCCAAGATCTGTTTCCATCATGAGATTCAACAAAAGGCAGAAAAACCAAGATGAGTGGCTCAGACACCCCCAAAACATGTTCAGACATGAAAATATGCAACTATTACAAAGAATCTTATCAGAAACATAACAAGAGTATTTATCAGAACCAGTAGATTTCTAGGAATAAAATCTGGTATGTGGAATTACATGTGTCTAAGAAGCTACTATAACCCTTAGAAATGGAGAGGATCCATTTACTTACAAGTTTTCAGCCGTGGTATTAAAAAAAAGAAAAAAAAGCTGCTTTCAGGACACCATCTTTTCCCAAACATTTCTGAGGCTGAAGTATCCTCAGGGGGTAGAGCACATTCTAGAGCTGGTACTTCTGATATTTATACTATATATGAAACAATACTAAGGAAAGGTGTAGGGTCAGGAGCACAACCCAGACGGGACGAGCTCTAAATGATATAAAATCAGGTGGGTTTTTTTAATATTTATAACATTTAATGATTAACCAAATTCACATTTAGAAAAGATAAATATTAAAACCAGCTTAACTACTGAAAATGTAAGTCTGACATTCTTTACAGTACTATTACCACTAACACAATGCAGAAAAATTAGATAATGATCTGACTAGATATAAACATGATTTTACATGAAGTTTTAATTTCTGTTTGTGTAAAGTGACATAGCAATGTCTCCAAACATGCTTTTACTGTTTTACAAACAACAACTGTATCTCCAAAAAGTACGCATATTTGTTAAAACAAAGCTATTCCCTGAACTTCCAGTGACTGTGCCCTAGACTCTGCCTGTTGGTTTGTCTTGTTTTCAGACACACACACACACACAAAAGGTTTTGAAGGTACAGCCAGTTTAAATTTTGTTTTCTTGAAGTTACCTCTTCCTGTTTTCTAAATTCTACTTCCATCTGCTTGTTACGAGGCTGGTTCTTGCCAATGCCATGTCCAGTTATAAAATTGCTACTGATGTAAGCCAGTTCTGGATCCTGCTTGCCAGCTTCTTTTATCAACCTAAAAATATTACACGTGTTTTTAGAAGTTACACAACCCACAAAACGGAAGAAAATCTTTTGTTTGTAAGACCTATATTAAAAGGAAAAGTGGAAGCATGGCAATTAAGTCATGCTAACACACACATTGCCTGCAGTCTTCTTGAAAACCTCTGTAAGGTTACCACAAGACAGAGTGCATACAGAAACACAAGGAGTGCTTATGCATCATACACATTTCAGACCTATCATGGTAAAACTAGGTATTTTAAAACCAATCTATTACTCTAAGGCTCTCTGTTGTTAAAGCACCCTACTCAAAATTACTTCAATAATCTCTTTTTCTGTAAGCTATAGCTGATTTTAGAAGAAAGACCTGTAACTGCTTCCTTAACAGTATAAAATGTTAACTTTTAGGTTAAAATGTAAGATTGTAATTGTACTTCATATTAGAATATACATTCTGTTCAAGTATACTGGTGACAAAATGTTGACCTGTTTTTCTCAAGAGTGATGCTCAGCCTACCCAGTGAGATGTTCACTACTTGTGAAATTAACCCAAACAGAGGACAAAATACAATTCTTTAAAGGAATACTCAACAGGGATGTGAGGAGCATTCATGCTCTCACTTTATTTCCACTCAGTTTACTCGTTATGTTACAGAAGCAGAAAAGGCTGGCATCTGCAGTGTTCTGACTTCATAGATAAGGTAGGAGATTGCTCACCTATATAATGCACTAAATCTGAGGCATGGATGGATTTAAAACCACGATTACCGTATGCAATCAAAGTAAGTATGCTGGAGCACCATTAGTTGATCAGTTTTCAGGATGAACAGAATTTGGGATTTCTCAACTGTAACAGGCTTTTGAGCAGCAGAGCCAATAAAAACCAAGGGATTATATACAACAAATAATCCTTTGCATGTGTCACTACAGCCATCCCAACACTACTCTGCTTGAAGCATATCCATCATGTGCATTACCAGGTGCTCCTCACAGCCAAAGAACAGCCTGCCTCTCTATACCTCTAGCAGTAGCTCCAACCTTCCCCAAAGAAATCTCTAGCACTTCTGCCTCACGTACAAGTAGATGGGTGTTGTGCCAGTCCCCAGCCTACCACCTGCCCAGCAAGCTGCTGCCAAACCAGATGGAAAATGGCAAAGTTCTCCCTGCTCCTTCTACCCTTGGAAAACTAGTGAAGTCTTGCCCGCTTTCCTAGTCCCCATTTTAAACAAAATTTATGGGAACATAAAACACCTTGAAGGCTTTCCTCCTTTGCAATCTGTTAAAAATGGAATGAACAAGCAGACAGGCAAGAGGACAGAAAAGAGGCATACAGCTTGCCATCCTTAGGGAAATAGACTAGAAGGATCCTCCTGTGCCAAAATGCAAATGTGGTTTGGTAGTTCAAGGCCAAATGGGGTTACATTTCTGCATGCAGTCTAAGACTCTTGAGACAGACACTCTAAGAAAGTATGGGTTAATAACTGGACAGAAATACTTTTTTTTAATATTTCTTTTTTGACATGGCATTTCTGTGAGGTCATACACATTGAGTACCTACTAAACATCTCAAACATTCTTACTTTAGTTCACTTGTATAGAAATGGACAATTAAAAACATCTGAATAAACACTTCACTGCAAATCTTCATCAAGTTCTGAGAAATATGCATGACTTCAACCTTGTGACTAAAAAAAAGTATTTGTGGTAGGTAACAGGTGGTGTTTTTCAAATAGATGCAGGAACTTCTGCTTTCAAACCCTTCTCTTAAGGGAGCTGAGAGGCACTGCAATGCAAATGGAAGGAAACTGGGCTTTAGAAAATCTCTTCTAGTCTGAAAAGGAGCTTATAGGCACCAGAACTCAACTGTATACACCAAACTAAACAGTGAGCGAGCCACTCCATCAACTGAGTGTAATAATAATAATTAAATAACTGGAAAGTACAACTCATGCCATGAATTTTGCCCTTCTTCAGTCATCCTGAATTTCATAAAATGGTATTCCAAATACTATCATAATAAATATATTTTAAGACAAATTATACTTCTGTTTTAACTCAATTCCATTTAATGATCCATACTGGATTACTGGAAGCTCAAGTAGCTGTGATAAAAATTCAATCACTCATGACTCTCCCATTCAGGACAGAGTCTTTCCCCTATATGTAGCCTAAGTACAGCTGTCATCAGCAGAGGCCCTTGAACTAAATCCACTCTGCTGAAGAGGGCCTACGGTGAGCTTCTCCACTAAAGGCTTCCAGTCTTAATTCCAACAGCTCAAGTCTGACGGTCAATACAGTATCAGGTATTCTGAAATCAGGTGCTACATGAGGTAAAGGAGCATTTTGAGAGTCTGGCAGCTAGCTTTCAGAAGGGGATAAAAAGTTACATATAGTTTTATATTTTGCCACCAATAACCTCTGCTCAAGGTGTCTGAAGCTCAAAGATGGCAGAATTTGACCACCTATTTCATCTAGAGATCGTATTCTGTCAGGTTCAACAGCAGTTAGGACATCGTATAGTGCATAAATCACAGAATACAAGAATGCACAGTGGAAAACCAGTATGATTTAAATCACATTTGTAATGGAACACAGAAGAAAAAAGTTTTCAGAATTCTGTTCATTCCCTGTAGGGTAATGAAATACTCATTTCAGCTCAGCAAAAGACTCTGTTAATATTATTTCTTCAGGACTTATTAATGAATATGTTCATTTTGCTGAACAGCTTGGTTTGCCTCATACCGCAGATTTATGTGAACATATTTAAAATGCAAAAAAGGAAAAGACAAAAGTTGACAAAAAACACATAGGCAAGTCTGCAGATGAAAGGATATGTTATGCACTTATTGACTCAAGCAAAAATGTACCAACAGAGGGGTCAGATCTAGAGGTATCCAGAATGCAATGAACACCTTGCACAGGACGTTTGCTACGCTATCAGAGAAACCTATCAAAAAACCAAAACCAGGATAGGTGAATCAATCATGTCATTCACAGTTTGTGGCAAATAGCTTTTAACAATTAAGTGCTATAACTAACATGTATCACATTCAAGAAATGAACTGATAAGGAACTGCAATATTGCCAGTTGGAAAATACTGCCAGGTTCATATTTTTCTTGGTAGAGATTTTAAGAAAGCACTTAGTGTTTGACTAAATAGGTGCTTTATAAACATCAACTGTGAAGGTAGTACTGGTAAATCTTGCGACATATTTGTGCAAGGGTAAATTTGATTTTCCCTAGACTTGGATCATATAATATTGTGATTTAGTAGGGTAATGGTGAGATTTCCAGAAGTATTGCACTCAGTAGGCTGGAGAAGTTTCCAACATCCATTGCAAATATAAATCTAAAGACTGGTTACAACAAATCAGTATATGCTTATTTTACAGGCTTAGTACAGTATTTCACATTTTGCCTTCAAAAGGAATCAAATTAAAAACTTAGGTCCGAAACAAGTCCTCGAGTACAACTTTCAAAGACGTGCTCTTCCCATATGCTTTAGAAATACTCCGTATCGTCTCCTAAACCAACTTTATAAATAGAGCTCTGAAAATACAAGGCAATCCCCTACATATTCACGATATTAACATCCTGGCAGCTGAGTCTGCCTTTTTTCTTCAGAATATTTTTTTTTTTAATAAAAAGCTTTACCTATTTAGAACAACTGCTGTGTATCTTCTTTCCACAAAAATAATTCCACATAAAATATTAGTAAAGGGAGATGGGAAATTAGTCTCTGGCTTCTCTTTCTCCTCAATTTCTTCATCCTCATCATCATCTTCAGAATCACTCCAAGACACGTAATTATCCTGATTCCTATTGTTATACCATTCAACACTTTCAAACTGCTGCCGTTCATATGGTTTGTATTTGCGCAAGATTTCAAGCAGCTTTATTACTTTTGGGGTCACAAATTTCAGGTCAAGTGAGGCAGGCGAGAAGTGCTCTTCACAGAGTGCATGTATTTTCCTTAGGAAAGTGTCTGTAAACAATAAAAATTTCCTGTGCAGCTCCTCTTGTTCATGTTTGATATACTTCTGCAGCTCTCTCACCATCATCCCAGCTACCTTATCTGCACACCACGGTCCCAGAACAACCAACACAGCTCGACAGTCTGACAATATCTACAACAAATGAATTCAAGTATCAGTTCAAAGAGTACATTCATGAACTATTCATTTAAGACTAGGGGCTTTTTTCTCTTACAGCACAGTCTTTGTAAGGATTATAACAATTTTTCTATTTAAAAAAAAATGCAGAAGTCTCTTGGGAAATTTGGTGTTTCTAATGGAGCAAGTTCCCCCCTCCCCCTTAAATTACTACCAATCAACTTCAAACTGTACATTTCTGAATCTCCAAAATATCCCAAGCGTAATCAAAATTTTGCCATATTGGAGAACTGTAATTTGAAATTTACACTAAAAAGGAGAATATGTTTTGAAGCAGCTAGATGAACAAAGCAAAAATTCTTATCTTTATTATATAACATAGAACTAATAGAATAAACACTTTACTGGGCATTTTTACTTTATTTACTACTGACAGCTGGCAGGGTTTCAAAAGTATATAACCAGAAAGTTGCATGGTGGCCTTAAGGCAGCCTTAGGAAGTCTATCCTTTCAAAGGAAAAGCAGAACACAGCAGTTTGTACCTATGGGTGGAATAGCAAAAAAAGAGAACTATATCCTATCCAGAGAAAACAGAATAGGCTTTAGAGTACCATCATAATCTTATCTGGTGAGAAGTTGTTTCCTCCTGAAGAGTGAAGTTGTCACACAATAAACTAGGAATTCAGAAATGGGTTACATTGGTAACACTATTAAAAGGACTTATCATTTGGATGCCCTATATTGAACCAGAAGAACTACAACTGAACTGTAACAGTGAGGATGCTGGTTTTCAGCTGCTGCTTTAATTTCTCTTTCTTCTTCCCTTCTGTGAGGAAATAAAGAACAGGCTATCATCCTCTTAACTATCCTCTGTGAAGTTTATTAGCTCTAAGACTTAGGGGCAAAATTATCTAGACTAATTGTAACTGCTCACAGAGGCTTGATACTCTACATTGCCAAGACATAAAGCACCTCAGTCTGAAACTCATTTATTTTCTTAATATGGGTGCCTCCATCTTCTCGGAGATGTTTTAGATGCATAGCAGTTAATCCATTCTTCTGGACACGGCAAGTCATGAAGATTGCCTCCAGCCAGCATTCTTTATCTATTTTAGCCTATTATGGTTTAAGTTTAGCACAAAAGTAACCAGGACTTCCAATTCCCATGCACTGTGATAGGCTGCCTTATGCACTATCTTTCCCTCTGGCACAAACAGTATTTTATGGACAGTGTCAGAGTCCTCAGTTTCTAAGAATGCTAAAGGAAACCAAAATATTTTTGGCTGAAGAAAGAAATACATTCTCCAAATTTCTCATAGACTATTACAGGAATAGTCACAGTAGTGACTCACTACTGACTTCTTGTTCAAAGACTTACATCTACCTAGTTCAAAGACTTACAACTAAATAGTTGTAACTTAGGAGGCAATTCCAAACCAGGAAGCCCAAGTGGGGTTAAAAAAGGTGCCTGGACCCCCTGTGTGAGAGGTCCCTGTTAAACACTCCATACCTTCTGGACCATCCTCTGCCAAAGGTCAGGACAACACAGGGGCAAACACAGAGAAAGTTCGGGGCAAGCTTGAGATTCAAATTCTGTTCCAGCAAGGTGTGGCACTAGTCCAATATTGTTCTAAGATAAACTGCAGATACTGTACATCTCTGGCTGGAATTTTTGCCTAAATTCTTTCTTTATCAACTTTTAATACAACTGGGTACAGTCCAAATTCTTCCTGAAGCATTATTTCCTCTTCTGTACTGAATTATTCAAAGGTCATAGAAGATGGTGAAAATGTCAAATTCTTGACTTCAGAGATAAGGACCCACAACATCAGGGTGCAGAATTGTTTTACGGCTTTAAGCAAATCTGAATCTCAGACTAAATGAAATTCTAATCAATGCCTGACATTGAAGCCCTACTCATTTATGAAAACAACTGCATGTTAATGAACACAAAAATCAGAAGCATTTTTGCTTCAGATAATCAAGAATGGCTAGCTTAGGACGTTTCAGTTATGTAACACACATGGAAAAGAAAAACAGTAGTAAGATTTCTGTTCCCCAGGTTTCTCACATTTCTTGATATCCTTACCTGCTTAGAAATTAAGGTAGAATCTCTTTCTTTTGAATGTACAGATATGTTGCAGTCATTTAGAAAAGCAAGTGCTTCATCCAATTCCTTTAATAATCTTCCGTACAACCCACTTTTGTCAGTATATGGTCCACAGTCTACAACAATCTCACATGGCTGAGAAGTATATCTTAATGAAGGCAAAGATCAAGTTAAACACAGCTTCCGAAAGCCAGGGCTATTTCAGCTCTTAAGGTTATAAAGCAAACACAACAGCAACATGATGTGTATTCAAGAACATTTCTTTCCCCACCATAAATTAATAATTATTAAAAGTTATCCAGCCAAACACTTGAGAAAAACCTCCACCACCCCAAATACTGAACTATTTCATCCTAGATACTGTTTTAATACACTCCTAAAAATGAGGTTAATATTGCTATTGTAATTTCAAATATTGGAAAATTTAAGCAAATTCAATTTACTTCACCAACACCTTCACTCATTTTTCAATAGTGCAATCTCTTGATATACAAAAGAGAATCAATCCACATAATGTAAATTTATGTCTATATATACATTTACACAAGTAAAATAATTATTATTCTTGAATGATAGTGAGAAATTCTTAAAAGCAAATGGTTCAGATGAGTTCAAAAGATGCATTTAAAACATTTACACACAGATGAAACACCTGCTCCATAACATGAAAAAAACACCTTTAACTTTGTCTGAAACTCAACAATACAGTACAGGTGGTAGAAGAAAACATTCTACATGGCAATCATCTCACCCTAATTTTCCCCTACAACAAGTAGCATTATCACCACCTTTAGTTTAACAACATTAATAGGATTCTAGATTCTGTAACTCACTTGCTCTGCTATTTAAGTATTTACTACCTCCTCTCATCTCCCTCTATCTTTCATTAGCCTTTAAAACCCAGGCTATGCATTTGGGAGAAAAAAAAAGTTAACTTGTCTAGCATTAAGAACACATTGTACTGTGGATGTTGCAACATTCTCGTAAATAGTGACATTATGGCATACACTGGACATGAGATAGTTACACTCCAAACAAAAGAGTGCATTTTAAAAGTTCAGAAATATTTTCTGAAATGTCAGTTTTTTAGCTTGGTGGTGTGTTGAGAGTTTTTTTGGTTGTTTTGTGTTGGGTTTTTTTGTTTGAGGCTGTTTTGTCTTTTTTGTTTTGTTTTTTAACTACAGAAAATCCTCCATACCAAGGCAAATCAGCCTTTGTTCTCAAAAGCCATTTAACATTCCATCTCTGCCCTAAATGGAATAGCAGCATCATATACACACAAACTTTTCTAAAATTTAGAAGATTAAATATTGCTACTGGTTTATTCCTCTATCCAAAAAGGAAATGCAGGCAAACAGTTTACCAACAATCACTATAAAACGCACCTATCTAAGACCACCAAATCAGTTGCAGTTTCAGCATTGCTCTTCAAAATTTTCTCCAGTTTCTGGATCTTCTCCTCTAACTCAGCAGGATCACATTTCCCATTTAAAATGGAAGCTGTTAATCCCAAAATTCGAGGACATGACGGATAATCCTCACAGATCTGTGAAATAAAATCAAATTAAATTCTTTACGGAAGGTATCCTGTTAATCTATCTGCAAACTTACGATGTTTAGGCTGGAAACTTTTAGTTCAATAGCAGGTGTTGCAAAAGGAACCAAACACTGAATTAATATTTTCTATTCTACTGACTGGAAGTTAAACAGCCACTATATTTATAGGTAAATATTTACAACATGGAAAAATAGAAACAGTTAGCATTAAACAGAATATTCTTGTCACACTTACAATACATGTCATAATACTTCCACACCATATAAAAAGGCACATGCACTTGAAAAGAGATTTGGAAAGATATTTATTATGCAGGTATCTCTCACTTACAAGCCACATATGACATGGAGCCAATAATATTCTGGAAAGAGCCCTAAAAACATCTTTAGAAATCAGCATTTTTAAAAATAATACAATTCCCCTAATTCAATAAATTTAGCTTCTCTGTTAATAACAGATTTTTCTTTAATCCCCACTGTAAAATACAGTAAATATATTATTCTTCTACCTCACAGTATCACTGAAGTCTTAACTCAATATAGTAATTTCACAGTCCCAGGAACATGTTAACATTGGTTCCACTAATATTTTTTCTTGGTAGCAAAAGTTGCCTTAAATGGTTCCCAATTCTCCAGCCCTCCCACTGACTTCTCCTCCTCAACTGAGTATATGAAACATTCACTCAAAAACGGCACCTTCATAATTTCACGGTATGGATGATCCTGGATTGCGAGATGGCACTCATCAAACACCAGAAGATTAATATTTGACAGGGATAAATACTCATTTCTCAAAACAGTCAAAGCAACGTGACATGTCATAACCAGAACCTAGGTTGAAAGGAAAAAAACAAATGTCAGTACAAGAAAAGTACAAGCTGTCTGATGTCAAGGTGAAGGAGGAAAAGCCTTCTGCATGTCTTACAAGACAGCATCAGCAAATATCAACCCCTATTCATCTACCTGCACCAGGTAAGGACAAAAGAGAATAAAACATTCTCTGCTGGAGAAAGCTCTCTATCTGAAGGGGGCGTATATATATAATGTATATATATATGTATGTGTGTGTCTGTATATCTGCAGTCACATGCCTAGTTAAAAATGAATACAACTATCTCAACACCAATCAGACTACACAGAACAAGTATCATTAAATCCTAATAAGTTAAGTTAGTATCCTTATGTGTTTCAGCATCATGTCTCTGGCAAGAAAGATAGTTCTTCATAAGCTCTTAACTATTTGCACCTATACCATAAGCAGGATGTTATCTGAATTCTTTTTAAAGAAAAGCTTATTTCTTGTATACTGACACATAAAAACGGAGTTTGTTGATAAAATTATATACTAATTTTACACTCACTTTGAACTGCACTAAGTATAGCAACACTTTCTCCTGTCAGAATTCCTCAGATGTACTCCATAGACCATTACTAGTCACCAGAAAGAAAACCCCCAAACCCTAACATTTAATACGATTTTAATAGCATTTAAAGTATAGTATGCACACTCAAAATTTCTTCTGCAATCAACATCATGAACAACAAGTCAGGGAGATTGAAAACAAAGGACTTAGAGGATGGATTTTCAAAAACAACCTGAAAATGCCTATATATATTTGCCTCAAAATTAACATATAAATATGACCAATATGCTGGATTTCTTTTTAGAAAGACTGAATGTATAATTGGAAGAAATCACTTCTGATCCAACCTAACTCTCTGTCTGTATGCTTTGCTTATAGTTTTTACTTAATACATTACCTGATGCTTAGAGAATTCCTGACTCCACTTCTCTTTTGTCCATGATTCAGTTATCTCTAAACTTGAATACTCTCCCACTTTAAGGTCTGAATGTGTCCTGACAGCTGACACTTGTTGAGCAACTTGATTTGCTTAAGAAAAAAAAATCTCATTACACAAAGGTCTTTTCATACTTTAATGTATGCCTGTCATATGACCTAGCACCACATTTTATAATGCGATCTTTAGCTTAGACTAATGTTAAACCAGTTGTACAAGGCAACTGCCTCTATGCAAAAAATTGAATTGCACTTCAGATTCAATGTCTTAACTTTAAACTCGACAATAGAACATGTTATATATATAAACAGGTTATATTAAACACATGATGAAACAACAGATGAAAGGCATCACATCCTTGCTGTTGAAGACTTTACGCAAAAGTTTCTCCCAACTTTGCTTTCAGAGAACTACTGTTAGAGAATATTCCATGGAAATATTAGCAGTGTGTTTAGGAACATTTCCTCTTACCCGAGTTGACCAGGAACACAGTTCTTTTTCCATTTCTGTTGAAATCTCCCCTGATCTGATAGGACAGCTCTTTAGTGAGTAGTACTGCAATAAAAGTCTTCCCTGAGCCAGTGTTTAAGCAGACTATTGTATTATGATCCAAAGCTGCTTCAAGCAGTTCAACCTAGGTTTAAAAAACAATAAGGTCCTTACTTGCAACAATGCAGAGAAAAAGCTGACAAAAAATAACAAAAGTGATAAATAAACTATAGACAACTCAATAGTATTGTTTGAGATCTTTCCAGTGCCATATAATTCACACATCTCTTTCATAACAATGTATTCTCACAATCTTTTAAAAATATTAACACACTATACGTAGTCCAGCTTTAAAATCTAAAATCCTTCAGTACCACAATTTGCTCTCAGGTAGCTTTCTAAACGTATCTTTTTGATAGATGATTCTGTTGTTACATACACTGTGTGAAGAAAGAAGCTACAGCTTTTAAATCTAACTGCACACATGCATTCAGACAAATAAGCAAGTAGGCTAGCTCAAGGTGATCCAAGTTTCTCAGTAATACTAACAAAACACCTCTGGGCACCTCTGCAGTGCAAAGAGAACTGATATTCTAGAACTCTTTAGAAACAGTTTTCCGTAACAAAGTGAAAATCAGAGTACCCTGATGGGGTTTCTGACTTTAGAGGGCTGCTTTGAGCAGTCTGTGAACCAAAAACCAAAATTAGTACACCATGTGGAAGACAAAGTGAGAAGTGGAAGGAGACATGATGTCTGCACACAATTGAGAGGCACAGTTTATTTGTCCCTTGCAGGATTCTGCAGAGTGGCAGGAGAACACTCAGCTTAAAAGCTGTTCCGCTCATTAGAGCAAACTGAGAAGAGGGAATGGGGGATATAACAAATGTAAAACAAAGCCAGACTAAAGAATTAGCTCCCAGTAGGTGGAGCTGAGAGAAACACGTCCTGACAGGGTGCATTACAGCACATTCTCCACCGGCTCTTGTTCTTTTTTCATTAATTAATGGATTTAATTGTACTTTTCTTGATGTTACTGTATTAATACTATGACTAGTACCTGATATTTTCTTGGCGTATAAATGTTATCATGAATTGCTTCTTGTTGCCATGGTAGTCCAAAAAATGGACCCATTGGGGAGGAAGCAGGGGTCATGAGCTGCAGTCCCGCCATGCTGAGGGATTGCAAAGCAGGGCTTTTCATTCATTCATCCAGTGTTTCTTTCATTGCATTTTTGTTCCAGCACAGCCTACTATGAGAAGAAAATGAACATTAGATATAGTTGCAATCTCAAGCAAGAAGAGAAAGTTTATATTAAGAAAAGGACATTACTTGATTTTACTTACATAAGCATTTCTTCTCACACTGTTTTCAGCATAAAATGTTCATTTTAAATTTATTTCTCCACTTGAAGATGTGTGCTTATCAAAGTACCCCAGAAATTCAAAAGGAGCTGCACTTTACAGGACAATGCTCATTCTAGGCATTTGGATTTACACACATAAATTTTAATATGAAGTTCCACTTATGGTCTGACAGAATCTCATTTTATATCTTTACAACAAACTTTAAAAAGTAAAGCTGTTTTAGCTTTATTTCAGGAAAGAAAAACACTGATTTTCTACAGCATAGGCAAAAGTATCAGATTTTCCATTTTTACTTCCAACCAAAAAGGCCTTTGACCAGTTAAAGCTCTAAATACATGCAAGCAAGAATTTTATTCTAACAGCTAGGAAAAGAACAGGAACTACACAAGAACGTCAGTATTTTCAAATCATCAGATTCTGATAAGATTATAAGAACTGTCAGAAGCATTACAAATAATTGTTGATGACTCTGGTGAAGGACTAATAGAGAACGGGATCCTTATCAGGTAACCACCAATTTCCATAAAGACACTGTAATTCATAAACAAACAAAGCATTCAGAACTTCACGACAATTCTGCACTGGAGAACACTTTCCTGCTGAGGCTATGAAGTCCTCATCACCAGGGAGTGTGTATGTGTGTGTATTAAAAACATTTGCTATTTTTCAGGAATGATCAAGATGAAAACAAACAAACAAAAACTAAACAAACTTACCAACTAAAACAAACAAATAAACTCCACAACAAAAAAACCTTTAGCCTGGGAAAGTGATAATGGCCTGATTATATAGAAAAATATTGCTGAAGTATATAGGAACATACTACATGAAATCTAAGAAATTCTGAATACTCCCCTCTTTAAACTGGATACATACCCTATCCAAAAACCAGTATTTTCAAAAGTTCGTTTTCCTCAAAATTCCTACAAGCTCTATATTAATTTCAGCATCAATATGGGTTGAGAAATGCATAAAATTGATAATGCATTCATATTTAATCATTCTTTAAAAAGACATGAGGAAAACTAATTATCATTTTTTTGCATTGAAATGTTCCTGCTTTTCTATACAACAGGAAACTTGCTTAAGTTTTGCAAATGTGCAGTAAGGAATAAAAAAAAAAAAGGAGTAAAGTATAATAGGCTATCTAAGAGAAAACCAGTAATGGTTATCAGAAATAACTGAAGAGAGAGATTAAAAATGAAGCAGTAAAATTAAATAACCAAAAATGGGGCATTGACTAGATTTCCAGAGGTCCCTTCCAAACCTAGTAATTATGTGATTCTGTAATTTAAAAAAATTTAGATTTGTTCCATAGTCTCCAACTAATAACTAATAACACTGTTGCTCTCTGTTATATATTAATATTTTTAAATTAAATATTATAATCTGGACCATGTCTAGACACTGATATTAAACCAGTATTAAATAATTATAAGAAGCTCTGAAAAGAGATGAAACCAATTATCTCACTTTCCATCTCAGGTATATATTGTAAAATAAAGAGGAGGCAATATACTGAACTACAGAAGTAATTTCACTTTACAGTAAGTGGTCAGATAAAGCTTTGTCTCAATTCGTTTCAAAGTGGCAGGGGAAGCCCTGAAGGACAGAGTGGCTGGGCTGAAGTGGCATTACACATGCAGTTCCTTTGTAAAGAATTATTTATCTTTTGCAGACAAACATTCAGTAGTAAATGCTACTTAGTGAACAAGGACAACAAACGTACTTCCCCCTTCATCAAAAAATTCCTCTTTAATATAAGAAGTGTGTTGATACCACTGGAATATTGTCTGATATTTTTATTTGAGCATCACAAAAACTGTCACAGGGAGAAGATTCCAGAAGGAAAAGATGTATTAAAACCTTAAAAAAAATTCAAAAGGAATGAATGTGCATTTTCACAGGACACAGTAAAGAACAGGTTTGACATTTTATGTTTTTTCAGTTGCTTTAGGACAATCTCCAAACTCATGCAAACCTTCTCATTTACTTTTCACTCCTGTAATGTAAGCTAGCATTCGAGCCCGAGTATTTCAGATTACCTAAATAGATAAAATGGACCAATATTGCTTTATTTAGCTGTAAATAAAGAACACCACAGTCTACACAAATCATAAAAATCAGTACTATGTCGTTATTCATTTCAGTTGTAATACAAAAAAAGACTCCTGTAAATTCTTAAATTGTTTCTACACATTTCAAAGGCTGCATACAAGCACATGCAGGTTCTAACAATGGAACTATAGTAATTTTATAGTGTGTTCTAATCTGGCACAACTAAATATGGGTTGGTTCATTCCCTCCTCAGAACTAGTGCCTTCATGGCTGTTCCTCCACTGGGACTCCAGAGCTTTGGGTCATAGAAGACAGCTGGCAGGAAAGATACAGTCATCATAGAATGGTTTAGGTGTTATACAGCTGCATGTAGCAATCTGATCATCCTTGACATTCTGATCTACTGAGCTTTCGTACATCAAATATACTTGATGTTTATCAGTATGTGACTGATATAGATTAAATCAGTCCTGTGGCAAGGACAATAGCATGACACATCATCTTCCCCAGCCACTGGCAGAAAGCATCAGGAAACTCTGGCCACTTCTAATCTTAGTGAAGCTTTTGTATGAATTGATACCTTAGGTGCAGGAGAACAGGGAAGAAGGGAGAAAAAGTAGGGAAAGGTTTCATCCCTGACACCCCCTTCTCCAAGCTTATTGATGAAGCTCTCCTTTAATGTATCTAGCTTCTCTTTTTGTATTCCAGTGAGTGGAAGCACTAGTTGGTGCACATACAAAAAAATCCTTAGAGCCACAGAACGGTTTGGGCTGGAATGGACCTTAAAGATTGTATAGTTCAAACCCCCTGTAGTGTTTGAAGAACACAAAGGTCTTTTGCCTGACTACAGTATTTCATTGAAACAGTCTCAACCATGCTTCTCTACTGACATAGAGCAACTGGTGAAAAAACAACTAATGTTTGCTTTGTTTAAAATGAGACTTCACTGTCATAATAATTGCTAGAAAGGACCAGGGGAAAAAAACCCAAATATTTTCCATAGTAAAAGCTGAAGCTGATTCCTCAATCATTCTTGTACATAAGCCCAGCCACTTCAGTTTTATAAATCACTTTAGATGAGCAGCGCCTCCTCTTTGTTTACTGTTTCATCTGTGTTGTGTTTCTTTCTCAAATGATAAATACAACTTTGGGAACATATAAAATAGCTATATTGCATCACCAGGAGGGAATTAAGGAGAGAAATCCAACCTTATTTTAAAAGGCCGCTAATAAAAAACAAGTACAGGATCAAATATTACAAATAATTAATCTCTTTTGCTACACACCTAGTAACAGTGATACCAGTTTAGCTACCCTGCTGTCAGAAGGATTTATGCTTACTTATGGCTCCAGCTCGATCTGGAAAGGCTGTGAAACAACATACACTCCAAACTACAGCTTTGGTTTCTGTGTACCATCACGAAAGACCTGCTCTTAAGTACAATCATGTCACTGAGACCAAAAAGCATTCTCAAAAAAACCCCTCTGAAGTGCAAAGGAAGAAGTATATGCACATTTGTAACTTGAAAAGCACACACAACCAAAACAGCATTGTGTGCCACTGCAATCATACCTGGGTTGAGCTTGAATGGGACACAACACATTTGAAAGAACATCCAGGGGGAGGGAATTTAAGCTAAGTCAGGTAAAAAGAAAAAGTTATCCTCCCAAATCAGTGTTACTTTCTGCTATACTAAGGTTTCCTAGTCCTGGCCTTCATTTCTATGATTTGCATTGGAAGTATATAAGATCTGACAAGATCAAGGTCAACATTATTATGGGAGTAAGCCAGATAATGCAGTAATTGTACCATTCTAGAGTGTCTATTTCAATAGCAAGGAAAAATATCAAGTTCTTCAATAAAAGAAAAGCAGTACAGGATCATCTAGAAATAAAAAGGGAAAGAACACATCTACTTGAAGAACAGATTTTAAATTGAAAACATTTGAGATGTAAGCACATATGTTCAGAATCTGTGGACAGAAAACTGAACATGAGCTAACTGAAACTAGCTAACAGTGAAGCCAAAAAAAAAGCCAAACTAGTCCTGCTCAGCCAGTGTTGAGTAATAAAGATACTTGCTACGATGTTCCATCTTTGTCCACTGCATTATTTTGAAAACTGATAGAACAAGAAACTGTAAGAACTTGTTGAAGCTGAATTTGGAGCGAGAACCCCCTGAAACAAATCCTGCTTCCTGTGACTTTAGACTAGTTATGGAAGCTGGATAAGGCAGCACAGTGCTCACGCTTATTTGTTCTACTAGAATAATCATGAAACTTCCAGTTTCATGGCCATCAATCTTGAGAGTTTGAAGAGCAGAATTCACAACCTAGTGTCCTTATTTTAATGAACATTTATGTGAAGAGTTAGTGAACTGCAGAGCTAAAATTAACCCCTTATTCCATCATCTAAAGAACTGTTTTTCAGAAGAACATACAATGTTGGAAATGAAGTCAGCCACATGCAATAGCAATTTTTTCCAGTCTGCAATAATTCTGGAACTGTGGTGTAGGTTTTTCAGTCACATGACTATATTCAACTTCAAGCCATCCCTTGGCGCACAAAAAATTCAAGGTTTACTGCACTAAGGAATACAAGCCAAACCGACCAGAACATTCACCTGGAATGAGACATCCTGGATCTAGTCCTGCTTGGAGGACAGTTTAAAACATTTATGGAATGGCACTGAGGTACATGCAGGTACACTAGCATCCGAGGGATGCAACTCTCAAGTTTTTACCACCATTTGTGAGCGTAGTTTGTGTTATATTCACAAGTTAATGCAAAACTGTAACCATCTCCTATTAACAACAAAAATTTCTTACTGCCATTTGCAATGTATTTAACTTGCTTTCTATACTGATTTTTAAATTTGTACCTAATATAATCCTTGTGATACAAACATTATTTCTAATGCTTTAGGATTTCATCTTTGTCCAGGAATGTCTAATTTATCCTCTAAAAACGCTCTCAGCACCAGCCAAAACAAGTTAGTCTCAAGAGGTAAAAATAATCCACTTAATCTAAAGGAAATAAACAACAATCTATAAAAAAATATTAATAGAACCTTGCTGCTTGAATATTCTCTTATATGAACACTTAAAGAGTCTGAATGCAGTTTCTTTATAGCAATTTCTATGTTCAAGTGCTGTATGAAACATTAACTTGCTGAATGATCTAACACAGAAAATTCTTACTTGGGTAAAGGAGGACCAAATAAAAAGAAAAACGCAAAATATTATAAATATGAAATACAAAGTAGAAAATTAATGTAAATGTTAATATACAAAATGTAAAATGTCACTGAGAATGTTCCATACCAACTTACACTGTACACATTCAGTGGCAAGAATTGGTTTTGCCTAGGTGAAGATGAATTTGCAAGATTTCTACATTGTCTGCTTTCTAAACCTCCTTTTAGAAGAAGTGTAATTTTTAAAAGGATTTGACTTTTTCTGTGATAGTCCAAAAGAATACATTACTTCTTCCAGAAAAAGAAGCATATTTTGTTAATATTACTCCTGCAACTTCTGTTCTCTTAAAAGAACTTAAAAATCCCAAACCAAAACCCCCCAGTTTTATCTGGAAAAAGAAAAACCAAAAATTTAAACATCAAACAACTGTCAAACAATATTATTCAGTAAGATGAATCAGAAATCTCTTTTATATTGTGCTCTCTTTAACACAGAACACAGCTTATGATATATTCTTTCTCTCTCATCCTTCAAAGATCTTTATCACATGCATTGCCTAACAGCAGTTTTTACATTTGGTCTTACAATGTCGTTAAATGAAGAAAAAGAAAACGTACTTCAGATGTGTTCCCTTTCAAGAAGGGAACGCATAGATGCTTACAAAGCTCAAATATAAGCATTCCTATAAAGACCATATTCCCTGGTTTCCCTAGCACAATCATCAATATTCATTGTGAATGTTCATTTTAAACCACAAGAATTTTATTAGTTCTATTTTTCTGATACAGAACCAGTCTAACAGCACAAGCAGAACATTGGTCTTTAATAGCCTACCAACGCATACCAGAACAACAAAGGCTGCTTTCTGTTGTTCAGGAAAAGTTTCATTAAAGCACTTATTAAATGAAAATTAAATTTATGCTCTGCATTTGGATGAGCTGATTTTGAAGCACTTCTACAAGCAGTACAAAAGTTAACAGCTGAAATTCCTGGCAGATCCCTCCTAAATGTCTGTTTGTAGGAGAGAAATGGAGTACAACATGACACTTAGCAGACTCAGAAAACCCCTTAAGTCCTTCATGTAGTGTTCAGTATGACCAAACCTGGACACGGGGCAAAAGCCTAATAAACACTTTGTGTTACAATCAGTCCAGCTTGACCAAGAGAGCCAGCAAGACACTGTTCACACAGGAGTTGTGCTGCTGCACCACTGGAACAGTCGAATGCAAAGGATTATGCCGCTATTTATCAGTGTAACACACAGGGGCTGTAGGGCATTTACATGTAAAGCAATACAACGTGAAAACAAAAATCAGTTTTGTAGCACATCTCTAGTGATACCAGTGCATGAGGCATTCAGAATAAACGTTCAGAAAGGGGATGTTTCACCCTTGAAGAATACAGACACGCAGCTAGATTCTGGAACAAACTTTCATTTTTTAAAATGATGTGTATAAGGCCTGTGCAACAATCCTAACTACGTAGTTGCTTAATCAGCTGTGTAGAACTGGTGCTATGCAGGCTCCTTTCACCTCCCTAACACAGAGGACAAAAGATAAAGCATGAAGTATATGGATCTAAGATGCAAGGCAAGATGAGCAACAGTGGAACTAAATACATTTCTGTCTTCCCTATGTTATCAAACCACATTTTTCTGCTATGTAGTTTTAATCAGATAGCCTCTATCTCTATTTTTGCTGAACTCATATTTCAAACTGAAGCATACTTTTGAAACTAAGACCTTAATTTACCTGTCATTTCTTTTCCTTAACATTTACTTTGTATCTCCTATCTGGAACAACATATGAATTCAATTCTAATTCTAACCCCCTGTGTCAACTCTCTCAATTTTATTTTTAAAACTGATTGTATTTCACCAACACAACCACATTTGAATAAAAAATCCGCAAGAAAAACACACACACATCCTTTTAAAAAATTGAATAGATTTCTAATCATATTCAGCTTCATAAGAAATATCAGGGCATGTGTTTCCTGATAAACATCTAAACTTCTATGAATAAAATGAAGTAGCTACTTTCATTTTTCTTTCCAAAGAAATTCACAGTCAATTTCTATAAACTCACACATGGAAGTTACTTTACTCTATGGTTCTGAAGCAGCTTTAAATATAAAATATAAGAACACAGTGCAGTGATACATCAAAACCTGCTTCTCCCAGGTTTGCAGTAACAAAGCACAGTCTTACCGTTTTAATTTCTGCAGTCTCTGTGTTTATGCTTCCCGAACTGCATTTTGACATCATGATATCAGCTTGTAGATTAATCACATAATTTGCAAGCCTTGGCTCTTAAAAAAAAACAAGAACAAGAACCTATGAACTATAAAAATGATTTGAAAAGGGAACTAAAATAGCAAGATTAATTCTGGTCATTCCGTTGCTTATAAACATTTATATGTGTTGAGCCTACACCACAACTTGCTGACAGAAATGAACTATTTAAGCTCATTCTGAACATGAATTATTTTAGTTTACTATTAGAAACTATAATTTAAAAGAGTGATTTAAAAGATAATTTAGTTTAAATGTGCACATACTTCCCTAGTCATATTTCCAGGTTACTATCATTAATTATTGGTTCATGTGAGAAATACAGGAGTAGAGCGTTTGATACAATTTTACTATGGTTTGTACAATTGTATTGTTTTTTCCATGCACATGTATTTTCAATTTGAGTTCGACATCAAAAAAAAATCAGAATTCAAACTTCTTTAAACTATTTCAATTTGAAACTGCAAGTCATATAGTCAACTCATGAAAAGTCAACAACCATTTCTCTTGAAGTACACATCAGTCTTTTTAGTAAAAGAGAAAATACTTTGCACTTAAGATGGTGATTCAACCATAAAAGTAAAATTCGGAAATACAGTAATTCATGACAGTGAATTTCTAGATATATTAGCCAAATGTATGTACTACATATTTACATCGAACGTATTACATATGTATAAAAAACTACAACTTAAAGCAAAAATACCATGTTTAAGCAGATCTAGAGTGTTCTTAAAGCTATAAAATAAAATATTTGCACAATATATACACCTAAAAGTGTGAGTTTTGCCAGACCTAAAACGAGAGATTATGAGGTCCAATTTTTTAAAATCAATACTGAAAACTTAAACACAAAATGAATCCTGATGAAAATTTCTCCTCCAATCAATTCCATAAAGTTAACAAAGAGGACACTCCCAAGATTAGTTCAGTATGTTCATTTTTACCTCAAACGCTGATGCTGAGCTTTTCCAGAGTCTCCAAGCCTGTAATTTTGTTTCACCCTAGGTAACCTAAAAGGCAACATAAAGAGAGAGCATTTTACCATGAACTGCCATTAGAATCAACTGTGCCATGTGGTAGTCTGCTTTCTTGCATTTTAATATTTAGCTCTGTAGCAGGAGCACATGGTCTTTCAAAACCTAATTATCATATGCCCCTTTTTGGCTAGGGATACAGACAGTCAGTGTCTGAAAGATCAGCCTTAAGTGCTCAGGAGATATTTGCATGTTTTGTTTTATCTGCTGAAGTAATTGCTAGCTGAGGCCAACTAGATTTACAGCTTTTCTCCCCTGTGCTCCCTCCATGCATGTTTCACCTAACACTAAGGAAATCTAGAAGAAAATTATTATTCAACACATTTAGAGAGAGATCTGAAAGAATGTATGTTTCTCCAGAAAACAAAGTAAACAGATATTGTTTTATTTTACAAGAACACAAAAGGAATGCAGCACAGAAAATCTGATGAATACTGCATTCATGTACAAAATAGACTGACAAAAAATTTATTGTCTGGGCTACTTTTTAAATTTGTGTTTGCAGCATACATAAATACATCTTTTATTTTCAGCACAAAATACAGCAAATTGCTTCTAAGATGTAGTAAGTAGAACTTAGATTTATTATAGCGTGTTCCTGTTATGCCTAGGTTATTCATTTATTCACTGCCTCTAAACATGAACCAGAATATATATCCCATTGAACCAGAAAATAACTTAACAACAGAAAACTGCCATATCCACGGTAAAAATACAGAAGTATACTCCACTCTCTATGTATTTGCCAGAAAAGCTAAAGGGAACAACACAGCATTTGAATACCCCAGCATAAAGCAAACATGAACAGAAAGAAAGGTTCAGCCCTTGTCAGTAAAGCTAATGTCATGTGTGGCTTAACAGAGCAAATTTACTTTACTGCCTAATCGCAGATGGCAAACACAAAGCACAGAGACCGGTAGGTAATCTGGAGAACCAAAAAAGTATGTAATCCCAATTCTGCACCAGCACAACCGCTTCCTCTGGCACACTGAAGCCAGAAGACCGCGGCTTTAATCAATCGATCGGCAGGCAGGAATTACAGTAGGCCCTTTGAATGCCAACCTAAAACCAGACAGGCCACATTCCGGAGATGCAGTTAAGGTCCAGTACAAAACAGCAGCGCGTATCACATTAGCATCTAAATGGCGCTGGTGCACCCACTCAGACAAAGCTGGGTGCGATCCTTCCCCGGCGGCCGCGGGCACCTGCCGCTGGCCACGGCCCTCGGGACAGCGGCACCGCCCGGGCTGCCCAGCACCGAACATCCCCCGTGCGGCAGCCACAGCGGCAAAACACTTCCTATCACATTAAAAAAAAAAAAAGTAGTTTAATTTTGCTCTATAGTGTCTGAGGATCTTGTTATAAACAAGCAAAAGGGACAAAAAGGAAAAATTAAGTGACATTTTAGAAACCTAGTTTTTAGGAATGCCAATGTCTTCTATCAAATAGCAAGGCTCCCCCTTTTTTTAAATGTCACCTTTTAAGAGCTCAACATTCGCATATTTTATCTACAGGTAGAAGGCAAGAGTTCTAAGATAATCTACACTTAAAATGTCTAACTCCAAAACACACCACAAACACTATAAATACTCAAAGCACTAAGATAAAAAAAACCCAGTTCCTATAAAGACATCAAGAGAAGCATCCAAGAAGTGACACTTCCGCAAATCTCCAGCACTCTAGAAATCTGCAAGCAACCACAAGTTACTTCTGCAAATCCCAGCCAAGATCTTCAAGTATCCTGGCTATTTGCTACTGAAACACTACTAATGCAAAAACCAACTATCGAAATATATCAGAATACAGAATGTATCAACAGGTTTTATTTTTATTTCATGCGTTTATAAGTCAGTCCTTGAAAACAATCACATTCAGAAGATACCTAACCTGCTATTAAATAAGGATGGTCAGAAAAATGTTAACTGAAATTTACAGTACAAGACCTGCTGTCACATTATAAGCAACAGGCTGAATTTGAAAGGCTATTAATGTTCTTGCTCTTCAGCATCTTCAATTTGAAATTATACAACTATTCTTTCCAGCAATTAAACCACTATTCAAACTGTTAACAATTTGAAAATGAGGTTATCTTGCAGTACGTTCTGTGCAATTGGACTCAAACTCACATGAGAGCTGTGATGAAGTGAATAGTCTTTATGCAAATAAAACAGAATTCGAGCATGAACAAAAGTCCTGCATGATCTTTAGGGGATAAGGTAAAAACTGCCATTATGACTGGGAAGAAAAAGTACCTCTGGGCTGGCATCCTGTCTCTAAAATTACAGCTGGTCACATATGCTGAGGGCAGGGGTAAAGGGGTGACTATAAAACAAGATTTACCCTTCTCTTCCATTTGTTATTCCAGCAACTTCATATTTAAACTATTTTTCTTTCATTTATTATGGTACAAACAATAAAGTTATGTCAGAAACTACAGTACAAACTCCCAACAGCCTCAGATTAATTTGAAAGCAACATACTCTTTGACATCCAAGGAGCTAAGCCTTCTTCATGGAAGTCAGGAAAAAGAATTGCACTCAGGACACACACCTCTCTAAATATACAGACACTGAAACACATTTATTAGTTTTAACAGCAATTAGAATTAAATGATGCCACTTATTTGAGGGTTTTTTGCTGCATAGAAAAATTGTAGCTCAACGTGTAGATTCTAATTTATGGGTAACTATACTACCATATCAGTACCACAAGTAGGGATAACTGACCATATCTGTGAATTTATTTATCATTTGGTTGTTTTACTTGGGTATCAAATTATTTACTTGTGATGATTTAGTTAATTTAAAGGTTATATTCAAGCTTTTCAGGCACTTATGTCTTTCTACAGGAAGGCAATTAAGCAGACATTAGAGCAGGGATTTCTCTCTTCCCCAATTTGAGGGCAAGCTGTGAGGCAAGTACAGTTCCAAAGGATTAATTATTTCTTTGGCTAAGTAAAAGCAGCAGCTGCCCCCTGAATATAACCCCATGTGGAGACTTCAATCCCATTATTTGCATAAACATAAACCCTTTCTCTGCATGTGGCTAGAAGTCAAGCTCCTCAAAACATAGGTATTCAACAGTTCACTGTTATCACTGTGCCACAACATCCAAAATTATTAAGTGCCCTACATTACAAAAGGCTTTCTCTGAAGTCAGTAATTGTATCATGCAAGGCCATCAGACATTTGGATTGTAAATCAAGCTCTAAAACTTCTACTAATTCTAAAATGAGGAGTTCAAATCTACAGCAGTTGGCCATATCATGCACCACCCAATAACCAGTGTTCAAATTCTAGCCTTCATTCCAAAAACACCCCCAACAAAACAAAACAAAAAACCAAAAGGTATTCATCATGAATGGTGCATCAAACCAACTTTTCCTAGTGCAACCTTAAAATGCGTAAGTATTATATGTTGGTTAGCACATTATTTACTCCACATTGTACACTTTGTTGGTTTTAATATCATCACAAAAAAGAAAGACTTCTCACCAGTTACAGTACTTGTCTTCACATGGCCTTTCCCTGCAATGAATTGTGGGCAAGCTACCGGAATTTTCTTTTATGTGAAGCTGGGACAAAGTCAGTATTAAATTCATAAAAGTATGTAGTACAAAGAAACTTTTTTCCTCCCAAATTCAGAAGACATTCAAAGCTCCTCAGTGGCCACAGAATTCAATCTCCAGAGAGCAAACACCAGAGGGCAGGAAAAAAAACCCAGAACAAACAAAAAACATACTTGATTATTTTATTTTATTGAAGGAAAATATGTGAATAACTTCCAAGACATTTCCATAGACCCACAGGGTTGTTCTTTTTGGGTTTGGTTTTTTGTTTGCTTGTTGTTGGGTTTGTTTTCATTTTTCTTTTGGAACATGTAAGAATATCTCAAGGTGAAGATGTTGCTCAGCTTGAGTCAACAGCCCTGGAGATAATTCACCAAAATGTGTAGATGTGGCACTTAAGGACATGGTTGTGTGTGGGCTGGGCAGCCTTACATTGATAGTTGGATTTTAGGCATCTTTTCCCTAAATCATAGGGAATTCTACAATTCTATGAAAATGCTCTGTGGCAAACCAACAGTGTTGCAAGGGCTCTCACACAAGAGGAAGAGCAGAATAAATGTGCACAATTGTAAAATGATCTGAATTAATTCCAAAGTGGAAAAGATATAATTATTTCCCTCTATGTAAATAGATGCACTTAGTAGTCTAAGTGAACATGAGCATTCCTTTACATTCTTTACAGTTAAACTAATAAAAGACTTCACCAGCTCATATCAATCAACAACTTTTATTTATTAATGCATGAATCTTTATTTTTCAATACTGTCCAATAAAACAAATATTTGCACACTGTCTGGGGTTCAAAAGTGGTGAGAAGCCATAAATACTACATTTTAACAGTATAAAGCTTCAAGCCTCATGTAGCATTTTCATATCACAGGTTATCTGTTGCACTGTTGACCTTCCAGAACGACTGACATAATACTGAAACTGAATTGAAAATATTCAACAATTTACTTGGCAAAAAGGTAGTGATGGAAGAGCTGAAGTCCTTGTCTAAGGTAAAGTGGTAAAAAATAACTGTGAAATGAGACATGCTTGTTCTGTGTACTGTCAGTCCCAAACTATCGGTAGGAAAAACCGGAACAGTTTGCACAGATTTGAGGACTTCTTGTGCTAAGTAACTCTAAAGGTTTTTCTCCTCAATTAAAGCTTCTTTTTTAATAGATGCCTTAAATGGAATTCTTAGGTTTAGGAGTAAATACGGAATCATGACTGAATTTGAAAAATAAAAATATTCAAGATCCACAAAATGCAATGGGGACAGCTTCTTTTCCCCAATATGTGAGGTCAAAGGTGTCTGAATATTGACTGAGAAGCTTTATGTTTTCTTCCCTTCTTTGAAAGCTTTTCACATCATGATCAACCATGAAAGCTGGAACACGGTCAAACATAAACCACCTCCTCTGTTAGCAGTGATGTAAGTGGTTCATAAAGGTCCCTTAGCTCCAATACTATTGCAACTAAGCACCACTAAACGTTGCAGTACAGAGATCTAAATCAGAAAACAGACCCATTCCTGATTCATCCATCAATCTTTCACAGTAGCAGAACAAATGCAAGATGAAAAAGAATAAATTGAAATAAAATCCTTGAGAGAGTTCTCTGAATGCATATTAATAGGTATCTTTCCCTAAAGCCAAGTGTAGATTGCAGTCCTTTCAGTGCAGTGCAGCATTCGTCCAATTTTCCACATTAGATCTGCTCATAACATATATAGCGATGGATACTCTTAACTAAGTGGGTTAAAAAAAAAGTATCCAAGTTGTTCCTCCTCCTTGAATGATAACTGAAGCTTCAAAAACTTTTGCTACAACCATCATTTAAAAATGGGGGGGAGGCGTGAAGGGGGAGATAACTTTTTACCCTTCATTTTTCACAATGGAATGAGAGCTATTCTTGCATATATGCAAAAGTATTCCCAGATATGCAAATGACAGGATTGTTCCAGACATTAAAGCAGTTGTGGTTTACTGGATACAGCCCTTACTGAATACTCATTTAATGAGTACAGAGGCAAGTTAGAAGGAAAGAGAAATGAAATTATTCTTAAAGAATTCCACTTTTTCATGTTATTATCTAAAACTACTCAGGCCTGAGAAATAACGTTTTAAAGGAGTTAAATCCCTGTAAATTGTGCAACTGAGAGTTTCTGACACTATGTTGGGTTCCAGAAGCAATATAACTAAGTTAATATAGTACTAAACCTGTCAATTAACTCCTCTGCTAAGCACAATTCAGAATTAATATATTCCTATATTTGTTTCAATTCCAGACCCTGTTTGTATTACTGACACAATACTGCATTCAAAATGACACATATATGTACACGACCCTAGTCCACAGCCATCAGTTGAAGAGAGTTCCTTTCTTCTGTAATATTAAAATAGGCAGTCTTGTAATGCAGTCAGTTGTGAACTGCATTTTCAGAGCAGAACATACACATACAAGTTTGAGTAGAGATTCTTGTCTAAAAAGAACATAGCAGATATTGCTTTATCTGGGATTACTAGCGGCACAAACTCTGGTTATCAAAAAATAAAAAAAAACAAAGCAAAAGAAAGAATTCTGTCCTGTTCTTATGACATTGGTTGTAGTTTGCATTGACGCTGCCAAACCACCAATTATTATGCCCGGTATCATCTAATTCCCAGAAGTATAGTAGCTTGATTGCAGCAACATCAAGTAGCCAACATCAAGCAACTATGAGCAAAAACTCTGAGGTGTTTATTTAATTCAACAGTTCTCAATTTTCAGAAAAAAAATGCAGCCACATTCTCTGAGGCTGACTGGCAGCTGCATTGGCAGAGCCTGGACTACCTCCCCTTTCACAGCCTGGCAGGTACATTCCTGGTGACTGACAAGGGACAACCTGGAAATGACAGGACAATAAGATAAGCAGTAGAACACATCTCCACCGTTCTGAATGTGGGAAGCAAAACTCAAATTCACACAATCTCTTGCAGCTATCACTGTTTCATTCCTCCAGTCTGGGCAGCTCCACACACACTTCAATTCTTTCACTTAATGATGAGTACTGGATTAAGAGCACTTTCTTACTCTCATTTATTCTCAAACTGCCCTGCAGATGACCAATGCCAGTAGGTCAGACTATGTTTCTCCAGAGGTCAATCAAACCCAGACCCTCTGAAGACATCCATGAAGCAGCACAGAAGTGAAGGGCAGCTGTAATGAACACACAGTCAGACAGGCTAGATCAGAAGAAGCACTGGGAGCACGTAAGTGACAAAGAACTCGACCTAGTTATGAGAGAATTAAAGGAAAGGAGCAAGTTTCTAGAAGCAAACCAAAAAAGACATGAATGCAATCAAAAATTTGGAAAAGCAGAGATATTTCAGATTAAAAAAAAAAAATACAACCCCCCCCAAATCTTATTAAAAGTCTTTAGATACCAAATAATTTAATTTATCAACAGAGGAATAATCAAGCATTTTAAAGTAAATTATTCCACCATTAACATGCCAATACAGCAAGCCCAATTAAACCAGAGGCATTACCAACCCTAATTTTGATTTATACTGGTAAACATTCCAGATTTATACTGGGAAAGCTTACATCTAAGGTTCTTACATAACTACCCTATTAGTTAGGAATTTACACTGTTTTTCTAGTTTTCCTTAGAAAAAAGTGCATCCATATTGATATCATTTAGGTTGATTCACAACATACACATCTGACTAATTATGAGAATAGCATCACAGCCATTAACACTCAAGTAGTCACATCATTTACCTTATTAATTATTGTATTGAATTATGTAGAACAACTTTCCCCCTGCATACTATGGTATATTTTAAAAGAATTTATAACTCAATTAATGTAAACATATATTACATTTATAGCAATAAATAAAACTTTAAATTATTCAGAGTAAATATTTAAATACAACTGACTTACAATTTCACTGACTAATCATTTGCTTTCATCAGCTAATGAGCAGCTTATTTGAGTAGGCATACACAGATGCATTAAGATGCCTAAAGAGGCAGATAATTGATGACTTCCAGAATGACTTAAGCAGATTACATGCCTAACTTTCAATGGAGATTTCCCTCTTCTTCCTCAGCACTGCTTTCTCAACCCTGAACAGGAAATCTCTCACTTCTCTTCAGCTTATGATTTTAAGAAATTACCATTTTTATAATTTCTTAATTTGCAATTCAAGCTACTTCAAGTACGTACTAAAACTGGTGAAAAAAAAGCAAATCACTAAACCAAAAAAAAACCCCACCTCTAGGTCTCTAAGATTTGTAATAGAAAAGTAGTTTTGAAATGAAATTTTAGAGGTATATAATTTTTAAGTCAATAATTTATAAGTTTGACCTTGTTGCACAGACAAGACGTTAGAGAAACTGAGACTAATCAACTAAAGCAATGAAGTACATTGAAAAGGAAAAGTGCCTTAAACCCTTATGAGCAAGCTGTCACTGAGAGAGTGACCTTATTACTCCTCTTTTAGTAGGATTAAGCACATGGCATATGCAGAGGTTTTACATCCCATCATTTTACCCGATCGGTATTTCACTTTAGCTTTCTCAAATATGCTCATAAAAATCCGTAGCTGCTTGTACAGTCAAATTTTTCTAAAACAATCAGAGAAGAAATACATTTCTGATGTAAAGAAAGCACAGGAAAGATTCATTTTATCACTTTTCTTTCATTTTCACTCAGCAGCAAGACAGAATGCTGTATAATAAAGGCTTCCCGATCACAGCTTACCACGCATTTTACACGGCACGGTTATACACCCAAGAGCATCACTCTTACTCACTCTTCAATCTACCTGCTGCCTCCACAAGTGTCTCAGGTAATCTGTGACCACATCTAGAGTCAGACCGTAACACAATGAAAGAAATCACACTGAATAAATTGTTTCTTAGATGAATTAGACTTGGTAATTCACTTTACCATAAAACTTCAGAAATGCTTGCTCCAATGAAGCTTAACAACAAATACCAGGACCTGGGGGAAAAAGTAATTTTTTTTTTCTAGGCAGAAATGCCATCTAAAATGCATGTCAAACTAGAGCCCAAGATACAGCCTATACTCCTCAGGTGCTAAACAGGAAAAAAGTTTTATTGTTTTGAGTAGCACCTCTGTGATCATGTATCCCCTAATTAGAATGCAAAATTTTAAATAATCTAAAGTTTTCTGATTTTGTCTTTTTAATTAACCCTCCTGGCCTTAAGTATTGGCTACTACTTCACATGAAAATTACACATACACTCAAACAATATTCCTAAAGTATGCCTGTAAACTGAAATTTGTAAACACTGTTTACCCTTTAAATCCAACAGGATGCAACAGTTTAGCCCACACTTGGAACTGCTCAACTCATAAAGAACATTGTTTACATTTTGGATATTCTTGCTTAAAGATCCAATATATCCATGTATGATACATCTACCATAGTTGCATGGTACACAATTCAATTACATATTTTAACAAAAACTGCAGTCAATTTTTACCGTAAAATTGAGTTTAGTCTATGGAAAAAAAACCCCAAAAAACAAAAAACCAACAAATCCATGGTTTGGAAAATTTGTATAGCCTAAGCCCACCCCTAATTCTACTCTGAAGGCAAAGTTATGGGGTGGGGAGAAACATCTTACTCAAGTTGGGGGAAAAAAACCCAACCAAACAAGAAAGTGTTCCTGATTTGCAAAGGTAACCTACCTCTCTCAACTACTCCAACTTGTTACTTTTGAACTTCCCACATAATTGTATAGCAAATTCTGCTCTGGATAGTGTGGAGTCCTAAAGCTCTGATTTCAAATCTATACCAGGTTCATGGTAAACAAACCAGAGAATTAATTGGTTTTGTTTGGGGGCAGTGGTGGCTGGTTTTAGGGGTTTTGTTTGTTTTTTTAAATCAGGACAATGATTTCCCCTTCCCTCACTAAAATGGAAACACTGAGCTTTGAAGAGCTTTTAAAGCTAATCAAATTATACCTGAGAACTTGAACATATCATTACAAAAAAACCTCACTCTACCACTTCCATAAGAATGGAAAGCTGGATAGTGGAAAACACTCATTTTTAATAAAATTTAATAACTTAAAGTTATTAAGTCATTGATTTGTATCTAACTGTATTAGTGTCTTGGAATATATAATCACTACATTTGAGGCAAAATGGAAAATAAGTCCTAGAATTTTAAGCAGCTTCTTGTACAGATTTCTAATTATGGAGTCACAACTACAAATTACCACTAGGTAAAAATAAGAGGTTTTAAACTAGGCATAACTTCAGATCTGAATTTTCCAAGCTAATAGCTAGTCTAAGCGCTCCATCTTGATTACTGCACTGATTGCAGTTACTTTTATTAAAAAGTTGTTCAGATCTCAGAACAGTACTCGCTAAAGTCATGTTGGTAAATCCAACTGTTTTTTAATTTAATTTTTGTAGCATAATTTTCCCCTGACTTTTGTTCCTATCCTGGATTTACCACCACTGATTTTTGTACACAAACACACAAAACTACTGTCATAACACACCTGTTTGTAACAGCAGCTATCAACAGAAATCAATAAAGCACAAAGTTGAGAAAAGCATGATACAATTATTTCAATTAATAGGTGAGAAGTACTATTTTGGGATTAGTTTTCATGAGACTGATGACAACCTAGTGCTCAATGAAGCAACCCCACCATCACTGCTCCTTCCCTTCTCTAACAGCTTTGACACTTGTCTGAGTCTCTGGGAGAAAAACAGTTCAGGACAATATAACCAAGTGATATTTATTTTTCCCTGACCTAGACAAGTTTTCTACTGGTTCAGCAAGCTGAATTAAGTAGTTGATACAGATCAGAGGAATATTAGAGCTGCCATGAGGAGATGGTTGTCCTCCACTTTGACAGCCACTTGAATGCCTTCATTACAGAAAACAAGGAAATCGGATTCAACAGGTTTTTGTCTGTGACGTTTAAAATCAGACACCAGCTTCTCTTCTCCATCGCCAACTGTTGCTGAACTGTGTTACACTAAGAACAATAAATCTAAAAATTCCAAACCCAAAACTTCTTGCTGTGTAGTCCAAAATTATTTGAATGGTGCCAGAGGAAACACCTAGAGGCAGCAGACAGCAGTAACTGGATGAACCGATAAAAGGTTTGAACAACCCGTACCAGCTGGCAATGTATACATCAGCAGCATTACTGGCATACTACTCAAAATGCATGCCAGAAATCAGCACCTGCTTCATCATTATGCCAGTCACTACATGCCCTAAAATCATCCAATAATTCCTTGCAGACCCTCATCAGCTGAGATAACTGGTCAGTAGAGAGTTTTAACAAATCATGAATTTTGTCACTAAAAACTCATCCTGTATTCAGTTTAGGCAGCACACACTCTTTAGAAGACCATTTTCCAGACAATTTACTATTAATCAAGGCAGGTTTAACTTCTCAGCTACGACACAGCAAAGCATTAACTATGCAAGGATTACAATAGGGAAAATTGCTCATCTGGAAGTTGAGCATACGTCTTTCAAAGACCCAGGGAGCTCATAAATGTTTCTGGCATTCTTCCAATCATTTTTTCAATTAAATACTTGAAGATTAAAACACATTATCTTCCTAAAACCTACACACTTCCTCCTCCAGAGCTTCATCACCCATCATGCCTCAAACTCGTTGCTCTCTAATCGCTCAGTAGGTGGTATAGCCACACTTCTGTATTGGCAGATTTCATTAACTCATAGCCTTTGTGATTACACAGTAAACAAATCAACTGATCTATTCAGCACATAAACCTATGGATATACTGGGTATACATTTCTGGAAATACCTGGATATACGTTTCTTTCTTTTTTGACTTATAATCTCTGAAAGTATACAGACAGTTCCTTGTTTCCCTATCACTTACAGCTTGCTATCTTTCTTTAGTGTCAGTGAACTCATGAGGCCAATGCTGATAGAGTTCAACATTCCTTAAAAATAATGAAGAAAGGAAAAACTTTCCCCACATGCTTTTTTTACAAGTTGTAAAAAATTTTAAGGTAGTCCATGAGACCTTCCTGACATAAACTGTAGAAATAATGAAAAAGATACAAGGATAACCCTATGGCTCTCAGTAACATGCTTCTGTCACTTCCCCTTACAGTCTCTGCCACTCATGCTGACTCTGTTCATTACACTGGTAGATAATATTCATATTCCAATTTTCCTCTTACTTTGTCTCACAGAAACGGGAAAGCCTAACTAGCAAGAAGAATAAATGACAAAAACACACACACCTTCCTGGGGACTCAAGGAACATGCAGCAGAGGTTTAAATGTGTGTTTGTTAGCAGTTTTTTTGTTTTAAGTAGTGTACTTTTTCATGCCCATTATCCATCTCCAACAGTAATTTAGTTTCTATAGTCTTAGAGGTCATTGAGATAGCACTATGTTAGGCAGCAAAAACCATGAAAAATGATCTTCAGTAACAGGGGGTGAGGGGGAGGGAGGAGAAGGGAGGAGCATTGATTCTTCGCACCCCCCCCCCCAAAAAAAAATTTTAACAGAGCTCATATCCCTTCTTAACAACTTCACATAGCAAGTTGACAATATAGGCATTTAACTTAAGTCGAAAGATGGCCAAAGGTTGTGGGTCACTAAAAAAAAAATGACAGACCAGGGCTTTCGCTTGTTTTGCAAGCACTCTCATTTTATGTCTTCTTCCAAAAACAAAAGCCTAGTAGCCATTGACCATGAAGGTATAGCAAAGCACAGGTTTGCCTGCTCAGAAATACACAGCTTCAGTGAGGAATTAGGAATCTTGCTTGAGATTGATCCCAGACACTACTATCCTGAATAAAGAAGAAATACTATCAATTAATATTATGAATTCATAAAATCCCAGTTAATAAGTCAGTTTAAATACATTTAAATGTTTTAAGGTATGCAGAATATAAACATCTGAAAAATGTCTTTTATTTACGCACTTGAAAGTTAAATTCAAAAGAGGGGGTGAAAACAAAAATACCTGAATTAACTTGCCAAAACTCAGTGAGAGAAGTTAAGTCTTCTGTGCTTTGAATGTTGTCTACAATTCAGATCACCTCTAGAAGTTTTTACTGCAAACTACAAGGCAACTTCACCTTTAGATAGCTAAGCCTTTTTCATTTCTTCTTGACCAAAAAATAAAGAGCAAAAGCAACATAAAAGGCCAGTAACAGTTCAGAGAAAGCTGTAAGAAACTTGATCTAGATCAGAAACAAAGCAGACTTTGCCAACAAAAGAGAAACATGAATTGCAAAGGTAGCCAGCTCAGACATGCTTGCACAGCCAAATCACCTCAATGGAGTCAAACAAATTAACTTTAAAAAGCAAAATGTATTTACGTCACTTCCTAAGGAAAGGAGATTTATGCAATCAGTCGGCAGGTCCAAATTCAGTTTTCAAAAATAAAAGATTAAAAAAATAAATCCTAAATTCCTATTTTCAAGACCGATTTCTTTACTACTACCCAGCTACTTATTAGTATCTCAGCTGAGGAATAGGCTGCTACATGGCTTGACAAATTATCACGAATCAGAGTCCAAAAGAGGAGACACACACTGGAAATCAGATTTTAATAACTAGCAATAAGGGTCTGGTTCCAACATAGGTTTGGGGTCAGGGTTTTTTTGTGTGTGCATACATTTGCACAAATGAAAAAACACAAGGATATTGATATTTAAAAAAAACAAAAAAATCCGAAGGCCAGATAAAACAGTCTGAAACTGACCACCTCTGTTTCCAGCAACCACTCCTTCAAGTCCATAGCCACCCTGCTGCTTCTCAGATCTCTCATGCTCATTCAATGAACCCAACGGAATTGATCCTTTATGAAGAATAACAGAATATTTAAAACATGGGCAGAAACTGATCGTGCCAGCTTACATCACAGAAGTACTGAGCCACTGAAAGACATAAAAAGAAGAAAGCACAGTAAACCAAGGTTTTCTGCTATCATTAGCTAAGAGAGAACACTTTTGATTTTTTGCCTTGGTAAGAAGGGACTCAGTAGTAACAGCCATGCCAACCAAGACACAGATCTCAGATTGACAAGTGTACTGCACTTAAAGGAATGGCCACAACAAGCAGTACTGATGTCTCTTGGATCCAGGTGTATTTATGACAGAAGGTAGACACTATTGCTCTTTCTTCTCTTTCCCACCAGAGAAGGGCCTTTCAACACCTGCAGCTATGCAACAATGCAAGTAAATTCCTTGACATGAGTTTCAGTTCTCTGCTTCTTGACTGTATGAGCTTGAAGGCAACAGATATAATGGAAAACTGATTTAACTAATGCAGTCTGCAAAACAGAGCAGAAATAACAAGGGAATTCCAGAGGTACTGCTCAGCATGCAAACTTGAAAAATTACGATGTTACTAGATAAGGCATACAGGAACTATCAAAACCAAGAGTTTGCCTAATATAATTTCATGGCGCACAATAAAGTGGGCTCTGCTTTGTTCTCTAGATTAAGTCTTCTAGAATGTTTATTTTAATAACAGTCCTAAAGCCACCATACCTGCAATCAACAGTTTGAACACCAAAACTTGAAATGCCAACAAAGACTGTAAAACTTCAGCTAAAAAATTAACTTTTAATTTTTATTATGTATCAGGTTTCTTCTCTTCTGGTTCATCACAATACATATGGCAGTCACAAAAGGCTAAAGGATGAAAAAAAGATGTCTGGAAGGTGTAAAGCAAAAATCATGCTTTCTGATCTACTCCAGCTATTCTTAGCCTTCACGATATAGCATTCTAAAAGCACATTGCACACATTTTACAGAAGCTCCTGTTCTACACAACACTATAATTATGCTTTTACTTTCTTTAAAAGTAGCACTTCCTATAAACATATTGATAAATAAAATCAAACTTCTGCTATCAGTCTGAAGAAATTACTTGAACACATGAAGGTGATGGGATACAGATGGCCAGTGGTTACACAGTTGGGCATTAGGACATAGGAGCCACCTTGCTGTTCTGCCAACCATCTATTAGGCTCAGTATACTCCCTAGTTTGTATTACCTACATGAGAGGGAAAAAAGGACAGAGAGAATTATGGAACAACAGAACAACCCACCTCAGAATGTTGTGAAGTTCTACCTGCTGCCTGAGAGTGATGCCTTTTCACTGGCCCTAAAATCACGAGCCAGACATAGTTAGGTGATAAAAAGGGGTTACCTTTACAAGGATCCTTATGGTGCACAACATGCTGGACGAAAAGCACCAAAGATGCACACATAACAGAAAGCCGACACAATTTTTATAGATTTAGCAAATTATCATAACTGACAAGAGTTCCAAATTAGAGACATGGGTGGTAAGGTAATTCCCCCCCATTCCTACCCTTTTCTGGAAACCCCCCCCTTAGACAGGAACTAAACTTTGTTTATGAAAATGTGTCTCGAGAAGTCATTTTGACCTCAGTTCCCGCAGAACCTAACCTTGCACCCCTAGGGCTTGGAGCTGCTGGGGAGCTTATTTTGTCTTTCTGCCTAACAGAGTAGGTAAAATGCTAGATACAAATATAATAATGGGCTACAGAGCTACAAATATATATGTAAAGAATATAGACAATATATAAAAGCAAAAAAGGCAAAAACCAATTCAGTATCAATAGACTAATCTATGTCCCAAAATAAAAATCCTGTCTGTAGTCTTAGCACTTACTATAATGCTCATCATCCCTAAAGCCCTAGAAGCCTCTCCAAAATCTTCCTGAGCTCTTGCTCTCACTTATATTCTAGAGTTTATCTAAAGAGAAATCAGACTATTTCAGCTCCTTTATCCATTTTACTAAATAACTCCTTGCTCTTTTAAGAATGTATGTGTTTTCATTTGGTTTTGCCAGTAATCTGCACTCAGTACAGATCAATGCATATTCAGTCAGCTCATACTGAAAGCCAACGTGGGTCAAGCAGTGATACTCAAGACTCTGAGCACCTGTGCTGAAGCAAATCTATACACTTTGACGAAAAAGTGGCAAAGTACTTTACAAGTTTTTGAGGTGGGAAAGCAGAAATATCTGTGGACTACATAAAAAACCCCATGAAAATACACTGGTTTTTTGAACTGCAGGTTTTGCTTTTTTCTTCTTTTATGCTATAGATAATCAAAGTATTTCTAAAAAAAAAGGGGAAAAAAAGAGTAACTTCTAGAAAAACATTAGTGTAATATAACAGACAAAATAGCTTGGTTGGCTTCCCCCTACCAGTAACCAGTGGAGGACATGTATGGAGCTGTAAAATTGCAGGGCAGGCAGGAGTACCTTCCACAGACCAGCCACCTTCATGTTGTCAAGACTGAAAAGATACTCTTGTTTTTATAGCCTTGGATGATTTCCATTACAAATTAATTGCTTCAGCCTTCCTGTAAACTTCTGGCATTCCCAATAGGCTGATGCACCATGTCTTTCAGTTACACACAGTGTAAATGAGTATTGCATTTGTTTTCAGTCTGTAGGATACAGGAATCTTTCAAAACCACGAGAAACAAGCAAACAATCAACACTTCCCTCTCCTACTTTCTTTATGACTCTCTTTGTGATGTTTGTTATCCCTTCACTGGTATGTCCTTCCTCATGTGAAAAGCCCCAGTCAATTTCCAATCCACATTTCCCTTACCCTAATACAACCTTTCTAAAGTAGAAGAGAGATAAAGGGAAAATACCCGAACTGCATTTAGTACTAAACACATGGACTGAGAACGGATTTATACAATGACATATTGATGCCATTTCCTTCTCAGTTAATTATTAATTCTTGTATTAATCACTTTGTGGCTGCCAAGTACTGACCTGCCACTTTCACAGAACTGTATCATCAGAATGCTTTGAAGAGCAGCAGTAAGCTAATTCAGGGTCAACACTTCCGATACATATTTTTTAATCTTACCGATTAATAAAGTAACAATCCAATTATTAACCATGGAAAAAAAGCACCTTCCAGCTGAAAACTTCTAGTAGCATCTTCAAAGCTCACAGACCACAATGTGGAGATAGACAATACGAAAAACTCTCTTAACAGAGGAACTAAGGAGAATAATTATCAAATTAATTTCAGCTCGTGTCTGTATGAACTTGCTAAAACAAGCACCACCCCACCTACGGAACATACATGTGCAGTCCGCATTTCAACAGAGCATCCAGAGCGGCTTATTTAAAGAAAACGCATAAAACACAGTAAAACAGGGCGAACTAAGTGTCTGCAAAGTTAACTGTTTTGATTATCACGTTTACGGAGAGAAAATGGAAAACAATCTTCTAGCCTACACTTTCACCACTAGAGCCTACCACATAACTTGAAGACCAAAATCTTAACATCAAAAATACTCAAAGCTGATATGAAGTGCCAAACATCCTCCGGACTGTTAGCAGTTAACTGAGATTCACTATTCACTTTGAGAGTCACTTTTTTTAAACACTAATTTCTGGTTAAGCATAATACACCCAAAGAAAACCTTTTTTTTTTTTT